>CAMZMU010000118.1:23830214-24208189 GCA_947311845.1 Poa pratensis
GCTGCCTAACATGATCAAGATCATCTTTATGTAAATGCTACATGTTGTGTTTGCTGGGATCCAATGAATTGTGAAGTTATGATTAAGTTTGTTCATTTGTACTACGTCCGTGTCGAGGTGTGGACTCGGCAAATCCCTGGGTTATACACCCGGGTTGATTGAGGGGGAGAGAGTTGAGCGCTGGTGATCACGACGGCTGACAAGCGAGGCGTTTTACCCAGGTTCAGGCTCCCGGAGGATAACACCCTACTTCCTGCTTGTCTGGTTATTGATGGTGAGTTGTGGCTACAATGGCGAGATGGCAATCTCGCTAGGGTTTGTGTGGCGGCTATGAGCGTACCCTAGAACGAGGGACCCTCCTAGCCTTTATATGGTAGGCTAGGTCTCGGGTGAACGGTGCTGATGGCACTTACAAGATAGGTATGAACCTCATGACCTAGTCAACTAACTTGGGCCGCAGGTGTCCTTGCTGGGCTTTCCTTGGGCTTTTATAGTCTTGGCGTGACCCAGGTACCTTCACCGTGGGATAGTCGAAGGGTAGCCCCACGACAGGAGCCCCCGAGTGCTTGGTCGAATCGTAGAGTCGGGCAAAGGACTCCTTTCGCCTGGGCACGCCTTCGAGTTCCTGAAAGGAACAAGTAAAATTATTCGACTCCGGCCGTCCAGGGCTTATGGAGGATTCCTTAGTCAAACTGTCGACTCCAGGGTAAAATACTGTGAGTATGGCCTTAGTCGGTGATTTTTCGACTGCTATTGTT
This sequence comes from Poa pratensis, assembly GCA_947311845.1. Classification (NCBI taxonomy): domain Eukaryota; kingdom Viridiplantae; phylum Streptophyta; class Magnoliopsida; order Poales; family Poaceae; genus Poa; species Poa pratensis. The sequence continues at coordinate 23,830,973 of CAMZMU010000118.1, forward strand.
CTGAGTCACTCGGGAGCGCGAACAGCGCTCCCGATGGGAGTAGCCCCGAGATTAAGCTGAATTGCTTGCAATTGAGGTTAAACTCAATTTTTCTTCAGTCGAAAAGCCGCTCCCGATGGGAGTAAAAGGGGACTCGACTTGGAGTCGCGACTGGCTTGTGTGACTTACTGTGTATTCGGCCGGTTTGGCTTACTGCGCGAGTTTGTTCAGCACTTGGAGCTTACTAAATGCTCTTGCACTCGAATGAAATGTTCGAGTTCTCAATCAGCTCGTTGGCTTACTGTACGAACTTATTCAGCTCTGAGAGCTTACTGAATCTTCTGCACTCGAATGAACTGTTCGAGTTCTCCATCAGCCCGTTGGCTTACTTCCTACGCCTTCGTGGTTGACGTCAGTGCTGACGTTTTTGATGCACTCTGTGTCCGATGGGACGTGACAGTGCGGTCCCACTGTCAGTATTGACTGGAGACAGCGGTTGCCGCTTTTTTCTGACCGTTGGGCGCGAAAATTTCGCGGTGTGATGATGGCGCCTTGATTCCCGCGCGTAGTGGGCGGCGTGGCCGGCGACGGTTGCTCTCCGCGCGACACGTGGACGGTCAGACGCTGTTGCGGAGAGCGGTTTCAGCAGGGATGGCCAGGATTGACTGACGCGCGGTATATAATTTTCACCGCGGCGGTGAACAGTTCATCCATCCCCATTCCTTCATCGTCTCCACTGCTTCTGTTCCGCCATTGTTGCGCTGCGTGCTCTCTGTCAGCTTCTTCTCCACCCTCCATGAGCAAGGCCGCGATGAAGAGGGGGAAGGCTGCTGCTGGCGCCGTCGCCGCCGCCGAGGCGAGCGTGATGAAGAAGCCCGACGGCGACTGGGTCAAATCGTCGGTGAAGAAGGCCGACCTCGAGGCCCTCCGCGCGCAGGGGCTGCTGCCGCCGGTAGACCAAGCGACGGTGCGCGCTCCTGGGAAAGAGGTGTTCCCCGCTCCTCGCGAGGGGGAACGCGTTTGCTTCGTGGATTTCCTTCCGCGGGGTTTCGGGTTCCCCCTCCACGATTTCGTCCGTGGTCTCTTGTATGCTTATGGGATTCAGATCCACGATCTGACTCCCAATAGCGTCTTGAGCATCGCGAGCTATTTCGTGCTCTGCGAGTGCTTCCTGGGAATCGCACCCAACTGGCTGCTGTGGAAGTCGCTATTCCTCGTGAGGAGGAACGTGGGGAAGAGCAAGCAGGTGTACCCAGTCGGCGGCTTCGGCATCCAGGTGCGTGGCGACACCTCCTACTTCCAGATGAAGAAGTCCGACTCCGTCCAGGGCTGGCGGAAGAAGTGGTTCTACATCAGGTGCGACCAAGCAGGGCTTCCTGAATTCGCGGCTGATCGCGAGTTGCGGAAGACGAACGCGTGGGCGCACCCGCTGTCGAAGGAGGACAGGGAGGCGACTCAGCCCTTGCTGACGCTACTTCGTGGCCTTCTGAAGAGTCTCGGGCGCGAGACGGGTGGAATTCACCTCATCGCCACCTTCTTCAGGCTTCGGGTGCAGCCGCTCCGCAGTCGCGTCCACCCGATGTGGGCGCGTGAGGATGCTGGCAATGAGCTTGATGATGACGCAGTCGAGTCGAAGGTGAGGAGCATCACTAGTCTCCGAGCCGCTGACCCGTGCAACGTCAAGTGCCCAGTCGAGCCATATGGGCCTATAACCCTGTGCCTGAGGTGAGCTTGTTTGCTTTGTCTTGTATCTTCTTCTGTCGAATTTTTGCTTACTCGAATGCTTCATTTGCTGACAGGGTCGTTCGAGCTACGTCAGTCTCCTCCGTTGATGGAGAATGGACCTCATGAAGAGGCAGAGTTCCCTGAGGACGAGGTTGATGACGATGAAGTTCCCTCCGCCACCTCTCCGAGTGAAGAGTTGGAGGAGGATGATGAAGACGAGGAGCCGCTGCGGAAGCGGCAGAGGCGAAAGGGTGGCGACTCTGGTTCTGCCTCGTCGCCTGTGAAGGAGGCGGGTGTGAACGAGGAAGAGACGAGCGAGTCCTCTTCGGGTGCTAGGCACCCGAGTGACCTGGCTGAACCTTTGGTCGTGCCTCCACTCGGCTCTGCACCGCCGACCGAGTTCGCGAGGATGGCCTCCGTCTCCTTGGGAAGTGAAGATGATGATGTCGTCAGGTTAGTCGCATAACCTTTGCTTTGTTTTTGTCGAGTGTGCTTTTTCACTTGCGGGTCCTTGAATTGAGTTTTCTTGTCACAGCGACCGTACGGCGCTGCTGTTTCTTCCCCTCGTGAGATGGAGCACACTTCTGCTCCCATGATCGAGCAGACTGCGAGGACGACCGGAGAGGAGGCTCTGGCGGGTGACGTTTTGGCCTTGAAGGCTTCGACCTCCGCCATGCCTGAGAGGTCTGCTGATGCGACTCCGGTTGACGCTGGGCTGCTTGAGCATGTAAGTGTTCTTCGACTCCTTCTGCAAGATCTGTATCGGGTGCGCGTACAGCGCTCCCGATGGGAGTAGCCCCCGAAGATGCGCGTGACTGGAATAGTCGGGCGCAGATTGATGTCTTGTGTTTCCTGCAGCCATTTTATCGCCAGCAGATGGAGGGAGCCGCAGCCTTCGTTCGCATGGAGCAGGAGAGGGATCAGCTCCGCACTGCTCTGGAGCAAGCGAATAGTAAGTGTGAACCCTTGTGTTCGAGGGGTGCTTCGACTGCCTTTATTGCTAACTTTGCTCCGTTGATCCGTAGGCGAGAAGGAGAGCATGAAGACGCGGGTCGCGGAGCTGGAGAAATCGCTGGGTGAAGCCCAAGAGCGGGAACAAGCTCGGCTGATCTGGAGAAGACCCAGGTCGACCGCTTGCTCGCACTCGCAGATGTTGTTGGAAGTAAGTTTTTCGGCTCAGTGCCTACTTTGCCTTTTTTCGACTTTGACGTCTTACGGGTGTGGATTTCTTTTGAACAGAGATTGCGGAGGTGCTCCTCCAGAAGGGACTTCCAGCGAGAGTGTCGGTTTGGCGGAGGCTGTTGGCTTCGTCGACCGCGTCTGCGCGTATGCATCGGCAGCGCTGCAGCAGTCGACGGCGGCACTGCAGAAGTCGACGGAGGCCTTAGCGACTGTGCACCGGAATATCTTTCCCAACCAGCCACCACCAGCTGCTGTTGACGCACTCGCGGCTCCATTCGAAGGCAATTCGAATGTCCTGGCGGACTTCACACGCGCGCAGACGGTACGCGGCTCGAGCTCACTTTCCAGCTGCTTCTTGGTCACCAAGTCGTAGGTGATTTTGAGAAGGTTGTCAGCGACTTCCCTCGGAAGCCTGATGGCAGAACCGCGTCCCTTAGCGGTGTGAAGGTGCAGGCGAGTCAGCTAGCTGCGAAGTTGGTCGCCACCTTCGAGAAGAGGATTGCCAAAGCTGCAGAGTTGGCTGCTAGGAAGAGCCGTTCCCAGTCGGAGTCTGCGATGTAGACTTGTTCTTTTAGGATTCTTCTGCTTTTGGTTCTTGAGTCTGTAATGCACTTTATATTGTGCGAGTGAACATGCTGATGATGAAATGTGAATTCGCTCCCTCGGGGGTGCAGTCGCCGAGTCTTTTTTGATATCTGGCTTGGATGAGTTATGTTGATTCTTTTCCTGGCTTGACGCTGTCAATTCTTGGCAGTCTGATATGGGCGAAGCTCCTGACGTTGCTGGAACGACTGGCGCGGACGATGAGGAATACCACTTCGGCTGCGCCTACTCGTCGCCGCCGTCAAGCTCCTCCAGCTCCTGTGCGAAGCGTAAATGACCAGAGAGTGATCACCTTCATGAGGAACAAGGTGGTTGAGCTCGAGTCGAAGCTGAAGAGTGCTGAGTTGGAGCTGGAGCGATTGAGGTCGCGGCCCGTTGCGCCGTTCTCCCAGCGTGAAGAGTTTCTGCTTGGCGAGATGGACTTGATCAGTCGACAGCTGCAAGGTTGGCCTTCTAGCGTTTTTGCTTCGGCTTCTGTGTCTTTGCTATGCTTAATGCTTGGCCTTGATGCAGATGTGAACTCTGACTTGAAGGCTGAGCAGCTTCGAGTGGACGAGCGAGTAGAGAAAGAGGCCGCCGGTGACTCACCCGAAGCGCGCCAGTTTTGGTCGAACAAATCCAGAGGTAGTATACTGGCACGAATGCTGGATCGCACCTGGCGGGCTGCTGTGCTCTTGGAAGGTTGCAGAAAAACCCTCTGGCAGATCAACAAGGTGTACTTTCCTCACAACGAGCAGCCGAATGGACTGACTGCGCTTCTGGAGAGGTTCCGTGAAGGCAGTGCGTTGAAGGAAGTCGTGCACGCTCAACTTGTTGCCGGGGCGAACGTGGCGTTGGCATACGTTCGACTGCACCGGCCTAATCTTCCATTGCACAAGGTGCTTGACGGCTTGCCTGGAGAGGGTGACTATGCCGATACTCTTGCGGCTGCGCGCCAGATGATTCAGCAGGTCCAGAACTTTAGCGAGCACCTTGTAGGGCCACTTGATGCGCCAAAGGGCGAGCCTGTAGAATAAGAGCAGTAGAGTGCTGTTGCATAGCGTTAGCTTGTAAAAGAAATTTTCCAAGTGGAAATATGAGTGTATGTATGTCGAGGTGGGGGTAGCCCCCGAGTTAGTAAATTGTATCTTGTAGACGTCTGTAAACCTGTATGGCGCAGCCCCCGAGCGGATCGAGTGCGGCCTAGGATTTTGAATTAGACCTGTGCGGCGCAGCCCCCGAGTGCTTCGAGTGCGCCGAGGTGTATCGAGTCAGACTTGTGCGGCGCAGCCCCCGAGTGCGTCGGGTGCGGCACTTTGACTTGGACCTGTGCGGCGCAGCCCCCGGTGCTTCGGGTGACGGCCAAAGGTTTTGCGAGTGACCTGTATGGCGCAGCCCCCGAGTGCTTCGGGTGGCGACCTAGGTTTTCGAGTTGACCTGTATGGCGCAGCCCCCGAGTGCGTCGGGTGCGGCCTAGGTTTGACTTAGACCTGTGCGGCGCAGCCCCCGAGTGCTTCGGGTGACGGCCAAGGATTTTGCGAGTGACCTGTATGGCGCAGCCCCCGAGTGCGTCGGGCGCGGCCTAGGTTGACTTAGACCTGTGCGGCGCAGCCCCCGAGTGCTTCGGGTGGCGGCCAAGGATTTTGCGAGTGACCTGTATGGCGCAGCCCCCGAGTGCGTCGGGTGACGGCCTAGGCTTGACTTAGACCTGTGCGGCGCAGCCCCCGAGTGCTTCGGGTGGCGGCCAAGGATTTTGCGAGTGACCTGTATGGCGCAGCCCCCGAGTGCGTCGGGTGACGGCCTAGGCTTGACTTAGACCTGTGCGGCGCAGCCCCCGAGTGCTTCGGGTGGCGGCCTAGGTTTTGAGTTGAACCTGTATGGCGCAGCCCCCGAGTGCGTCGGGTGACGGCCTAGGTTTATGTTGCTTTTTGACTAAAAAAGTAAAGGGGAGAGCTTGTTCCACAAATCACTTCATTGATTTTTGCGAGCAGGCCGCCTCATTAAAACCCTTCCAGTCCCCTCAGGTACCCTGGTAAGGGAAAGAGTGCGTCTGGAACCTGCCGCTTCTTGAGATAGTACACTTTGTTACAAGGGGGAGTCGATTAGGCGTAGAAGCGGCGCAGTTGCGCCACGTTCCACGGGTTGCTGCAGACTGTCCCTGTCTTCGAGTCCTTCAGGCGGTAAGCTCCGCCGCCAATTGCCTCTGTCACGATGTATGGACCTTCCCACGGGGAGGCTAGTTTGTGCACCTTCTTCTGTTTGAGGCGGAGGACAAGGTCTCCGGGGACGAACGCTCTGGGCCGCAGTCGCCGTCCGTGATAGTTGCGTAAGTCTTGCTGATATACGGCTGTGCGGGTAAGGGCGATGTCGCGTGCTTCGTCCAGGGTATCCATGTCGTCCTCGAGTGCTTCTTCTGCCTCGGACTCGTCGTAGGCCACCACTCGGGGTGCATCGAACTTGATGTCGCATGGCATGACTGCTTCTGCGCCGTAGACCATGAAGAATGGCGTGTACTGAGTGGATCTGTTTGGCGTAGTGCGCAGGCTCCACACACAGACGGCAGCTCCTCAACCCAGGCGCCTGCGGCGCGCTTCAATGGTACTCGCAGGCGCTTCTTGATGCCCTTGCAGACTAAACCATTGGACTTTTCGACTTGCCCGTTGGACTGCGGGTGCGAGACAGATGCGTAGTTGAGCTTGATGCCTTGCTCGGAGCAGAAGTCCTTGAATCTTCGGCTGTGAAGTTCGTGCCGTTGTCGGTGATGATGCTGTGGCACTCCGAACCTGAAGATGATCGACCTGATGAAGTTAACTGCCGAGGAGGCAGTCGAACTTGTGATAGGCACGGCTTCGATCCACTTCGTGAACTTGTCGACTGCCACCAGGAGATGCGTGTGTCCTCCTGGCGAGGACTTCTTGAGTGGACCCACCATGTCGAGCCCCCATTGAGCGAAGGGCCAGGCAAGTGGGATGGTCTTTAGTGCTGAAGCTGGTGCGTGCGGCTTGTTGGCGAACTCCTGGCAGCCGAGACATTTCCTCACGAGTTCTTCTGCGTCTTGCATTGCGGTGGGCCAGTAGAATCCGGCTCGTAAAGCTTTGGCCACTAAGGCTCGACTGCTGGCGTGGTGCCCGCAGATGCCAGCGTGGATCTCGAGTAAGATGGCTTGACCGTCGACTGGGTCGACGCACCTTTGGAGTACTCCTGAGATGCTTCGCTTGTATAGCTCCCCCTTGATGATGGTGAAGCCTTTCGAACGGCGAATAATGCGCTTGGCTTCGACTGAGTTGACTGGCAGTCTCTGGTGCAGCATGTACGCCAGATATGGGCTCGTCCAGGTGGGCTCGATGAGCAGAACCTCCATTGGCTCCTTCTCTTTGCCTGGCGGGTCGGCGGTGCTCGTTGATGGTGTGGAGGATCCGGGCGTGGGTCGAAGTTTGACAGACCGCTGCGTGATGCGCTCAAGGAAGACGCCGGGTGGCACCTGCGCCTTGTCTGAGCCCAGGTTGGCGAGGGCGTCGGCTTCCTCGTTGCTTTCGCGGCCGATGTGCCGCAACTCGCAGCCGTCGAAGGTGCCCTCCAGCTGGTTGTACAGGTCTCTGTAGGCGATCATGTTGTCGGCGATGGCGTCACAGGCCTTCATGGTTTGCTGCACGACGAGGTAGGAGTCGCCGTAGATCATGAGGTGAGTGGCGCCGCAGTTCTTGGCCATTCGCATGCCATGGATTAGGGCTTCGTACTCAGCCTCGTTGTTGGAGGGTGTTGGGAAGTCCATCTGTAGCACGTACTTCAGCTTGTCGCCTTTGGGGGAGATGAGGATGACTCCTGCCCCGGCTGATCTGAACTTTTTGGAGCCGTCGAAGTACATTGTCCATGCGTTGGACAGGTCGGGGACATCTGGCAGCTGGGCTTCTATCCACTCGGTGGTGAATTCTGGGAGCACTTGGGCCTTGATTGACTTCGGGTGAGCGTATTTCAGCCCCCAGGGTCCTAGCTCGACGACCCACTTAGCGACTCGTCCTGTCGCGCATTGGTTGGTCAGGATGTCGGAGAGCCCGGAGGAGCTTACCACCGTGATCGGGTGCTCGGAGAAGTAATGGATTACTTTCCTTGAAGTCATGAAAACTCCGTAGGCCAGCTTCTGGTAGTGCGGGTAGCGCTGCTTGGACAGGGTCAACACCTCGCTAAGGTAGTAGACGGGTCGCTGAACAGGGTAACTGTGTCCTTCTTCTTCTCGTTCGACTACGAGTACCGTGCTGACCACCCTGTTTGTGGCTGACACGTAGAGGTATAGCGGCTCGTTCTCCAGTGGAGCCACCAGTACTGGGGAAGTCGTGAGTGTTTTCTTGAGTTGGTCGAACGCGACTTGCGCTTCTTCTGTCCACTCGAACTTGTCTGTCTTTTTCATCAGTTGGTAGAAAGGCAGGGCCTTTTCTCCCAACTTACTTATGAACCGGCTGAGAGCTGCGACTCGGCCGGCTAGGCGTTGCACCTCGTGAAGCTTGGTCGGTGCTGGCATTGCGAGTATGTTTTGCACCTTCTCAGGGTTGGCTTCGATTCCTCTTGCAGAGACGAGGTACCCAAGCAGTTCTCCGGCTGGCACGCCGAAGACACACTTGTCTGGGTTCAGCTTGATCTGATACTCGTCGAGGGCGGCGAAGACCTTGCGGAGGTCGGCGATGAGGGTGTCCTCCTTGCGGGTGGTGACGACGATGTCGTCGACGTAGACTTGGACGATCTGCCCGATGAGCCCTTTGAGGCATGCTTGCATTGTGCGCTGGTACGTGGCACCAGCGTTCTTCAACCCGAAGGGCATCGTCTGGTAGCAGAAAACGCCGTCGGGTGTGATGAATGCTGTCTTCTCCTCATCGTCGACGTTCAGTCTGATCTGCTGGTAACCTGAGTAGGCGTCCAGGAAGGACAGGCGTTCGCAGCCTGCAGTCGAGTCGATGATCTGATCTATCCGCGGGAGCGGGAAATGGTCCTTGGGGCAGCATTTGTTGAGGGCGGTGAAGTCGACGCACATGCGGAGTTTCTTCGTCTTCTTCTTCTCCACTAGGACTGGGTTGGCGACCCAGTCCGAGTCCTTGATCTCTCGGATGAACTTGGCATTCAGCAGTCGATCGATTTCTCTGCTGATTTCGTCTCGCTTGGGCCCGGAAAAGCGTCGCATGGCCTGTTTGACGGGTCTGGCGTCCTTGTGGACCTTTAAGGAGTGCTCGGCGAGGTTCCTGGGTATTCCTGGCATGTCAGAGGGTTGCCATGCGAAGATTCTCCAGTTCTCACGTAGAAACTCGACGAGCGCGCCTTCCTATGCGGGAGTCAGACTCGACGATACTTTGACCGTCTTGCTGGCGTCAGTCGGGTGGACCTGATGGGTCGTTGTGTCGTCAGCCGCGTTGAAGGCAGCGTCCTTGGCTGGTTTCTTGCGGGCTGGGAAGATGGTCTTGTCGTTGTCGACTGCCATTGCCTCGAAGTGCTCTTCGACTCCGAAGAATTCGGAGATCTTGCTGAACTCGCGGTCGCAGCTGTTGGAGCGGTCGAAGTCGCCGTGCACCGTGATGACGCCCTTGGGTCCAGGCATCTTGAGCATGAGGTAGGCGTAGTGAGGTACCGCCATGAATCTGGCGAAGGTTGGGCGCCCGAGTATCGCGTGGTACTGCGACTTCCAGTCGACTACCTCGAAGTCGATCGACTCCCTCTTGAAGTTTTCGGGTGTGCCGAAGATGACGTCGAGTGTGATCGTTCCCATGGGCGTGACTGCTTGCCCTGGTACTATGCCATGGAAGGTGGTCTCTGATGCCGCCAAGTCCGTCGTTGGTCTGTTTATCCTTCTGAGGGTGTCGGCAAAGATGATGTTAATGCCACTGCCTCCATCCATGAACACCTTTTTCAGGGTGTAATCTCCGATCAGAGCTTCGACTACCAGAGCGGCGTGCCCGGGTCGTGGTACTGCAGGCGGGTGATCTGCTCTGGAGAAGTGATTGGTGTCTCTGACCCTCTCAGGTAGTCGGGTACTGGGTGGACAGGTGATGGCTTGGAAAACTGGCGAGTGATAATCTTCTGGGTCCTGTTTGAGGGGCGCCCCTTCTGTATCATGTTGAGTTGTCCGCGTGCCGCTGGATATGCGTCCTGGATCACGGTGGGGCATCTTGCTGCGGCTGCTGCTGCTGCTGCAGAAAGGCTCCCGCCGCCTGTGCTGGATTGGCGACTGCGGGTGCGGGTGCTGCCTGGATGGCCAGCTGCGCGGCTGGCTGCGCTGCGGGTGCTGGAGTGACTATCTTCTGCATGGCTTCGTATATTTTGCGTGCCTTTCGACAGTCCTTCAACAGGTGGTTGGATCCCCACTTGCCCGTTTCCGGGTTCCTGAACATGTGGTGCCTGCAGGGTTGTTCCAGCTCTTCCTGGGCTTAGAGTGCGTTTCTGCCACTCGCGTTTATGGCCTCCGTCGCTGCGGTAGCTGCTGCCGCCGCTTCGGTTGTACTGCCCCTGGCTGTATTGGCGACTCTGGTCACCGCCGCTTCGACTGTACTGTGCATGGCTGTATTGGCGACTGCTGTCGCGCGCTTCATCCTCACGGGGGGTTTGGAATCCCGCCGCTACTAGCTCGATTGAGTCGTTGCCGTTGTAACGCGGCTTCTTCTTGTGGCGCCCTTCTCGCCAGTTGCTTGGTCCGGCTTCGTCCTTCGGGAGTATGTGAACTATTGCGGACCGAGTCCTCTCCGTCTGCCCACTGGTTTGCTATCTTCATGACCTCGATCATGTTTTTCGGCCGGAGCCTACCAAACTCCTCGCGGAGGTCGCGGCGGGAGACGCCGTGCATGAAGGCATCCATCACTCGGTCCTCCGAGGCGGTCTCCATGGTGTTGCGGAGCAAGGTCCAACGCTGGATGTATGACCGGAGCGGCTCGTCTCGTCCTTGCTTGCATGCTTGTAGCTCGACGAACGTCGTCGGTCTCGAGTACGTCCCAGGAAGGATTTAACGAAGGCTTCCGCGAACTCGTCCCACGTCCTGAAGGCGTTCTTGGGTTGAGTGTTGAGCCACCCACGTGCAGAGCCCGTGAGCATCAGCTGGATGTACTGCATGGCCGTAGTCGAAGTACCGCCCTGGCAGCTGCAGGCTATGAGGTAGTCTTCTAGCCAGAGTCTGGGTCCTGCTTCCCGTCGTACTTGACTGCTTCTGCCGTGAGCTTGAAGCCCTTGGGCATTCTTGTGTCGCGTATGTTGAAGCTGAAGCATGCGGCGCCGCACGGCTCGTAGTCGCCGTCGTTGCGGTCGTAGTCGAGTTGGACGTGCTGGTCGGCCGCTGGTGCGGCTGCGGTCTACCGTCCTTTGTGTGATGACGTTGCGGAGGTCTTCACCTGGCTGCGGTTGTCGCAGTTGTCTTGTCGCCGGGGCTGCGAGTGCTGCGGGCTCGTGGTCGCGGCGATCTCGATCTTCACGCGCTTTTTCTGTCGGCGCCTTGTTTACCAGTGCGTCTTCGAGTGCCTTGATAGACATGATCTGCTGCTTGTGGAGGAGAGCGCGCGAGTCGCCCTCAGGCGGCTGTGTCAGCCGCAGGTATGTTTCGACTGCCATGAGTGCGGCTCCGGGTGTCTTGGGGACGGGTATTCCGTCTGCGTCTTCTATGTATGATGACTCGAGGTTGCGGGTGACTCTAGCGCGGTCGACCTCCGTCATCAGGGGCACGCGGGCTCTGTGGCGCCTTGCTCCTTGCGAGACCTCTGTTGAGGCAGTGAACGAGTAAGCGGCCCTCCTGGCGCTCGACGCGTCGGCCTCCTCCTTGCGTCGGAGGAGCTCGGCCTTCTCTGCGCGGAGTCGTTCGCCTTCCTTCCGCAGCAGGTACTGGACCGCCATAAGGTCCTCCCGGGGTGCATCCGGTGGGGGGTATGTGCCGTCCTCGACGTGCTTCAGGGCTTTGATTGCCATGTCGCGGGTGATGGTGAGTCGCGTCACCTGGTCCGGCATGACCACCTCCAGTGGGTATGCGGGTTCGTCGTCGTTGCCCTGCGGCCTCTGGCCGATCATGAAGACTTGCGCGGGGTAGATCTGGGCAGTGGGACGGGTGCTGCCACTGCTGCTTCCTTCGTCCGAGCCGTGCTCGGAGCTGAAAATGGGTGCGACGTGGTGGACACCACAGTCGCCGCCGAGGCTCCTTCCCTGGAGTTTCGCGACCTTCGCCGCGGACGTGAGGAGTGATGTCGCTGTCGTCGACGTGGGCGCGATTGGCTTGTTGACGATCTTGCGAGTCGATGGAGACGCGAGTGGCGTGGATGAGAACGGCGCGACCTTCGTTGCGCGCGAAGGCGTGGTCGACGTAGTCGAAGTTGATGCAGATCTTGGCCTTGCCAGCGACGCGATCGAGGTAGTTGAAGTAGACTCGATCCGCGCGGTGGTCGACGAGGTGGTCGACGTAGTCGTAGCAGATGCGATCTCCGTGGTAGCCGGAGACGCTGGTGGCGCGGCCGCGTTGGGCGCGATCTCTGCCGCAGCGGAGGCGGTCGGAGTAGTCGAGGCGGACGCGATCTTCTCAGCAGTCGAAGATGCTGTCGCCGCAGTCGCAGCAGATGCGATCTCCGCAGCAGGTGGGGGCGTGGTTGGCGCAGCCGCGGCAGATGCGGGTGCCACCACCGCAGGCGGTGCGATCGCCGTGGATCTGAGTACTCCACAGCTGTCTACGAAGTAGTGCATGGTACCGAAGGTGAGGCACATACCTACGTGCAGATCGGCGTACACCGAGCGGTGGGCCGGCGGGTGGAAGGTGTACTCGAAGGAGCCGAAGCAGATTGGCTCCTTGGTGATGCAGACGTCGGTCTTCAAAGTTTGGAGCCGGTGCGACCATGGTTCCAGCGCTCGTTCTTTCCCACAGACGGCGCCAATTGACGAGGTGTGGACTCGGCAAATCCCTGGGTTGTACCCCGGGTTGATTGAGGGGAGAGAGATGAGCGCTGGTGATCACGACGGCTGACAAGCGGCGTTTTACCCAGGTTCAGGCTCCCGGAGGATAACACCCTACTTCCTGCTTGTCTGGTTATTGATGGTGAGTTGTGGCTACAATGGCGAGATGGCAATCTCGCTAGGGTTTGTGTGGCGGCTATGAGCGTACCCTAGACGAGGGACCCTCCTAGCCTTTATATGGTAGGCTAGGTCTCGGGTGAACGGTGCTGATGGCACTTACAAGATAGGTATGAACCTCATGACCTAGTCAACTAACTTGGGCCGCAGGTGTCCTTGCTGGGCTTTCCTTGGGCTTTTATAGTCTTGGCGTGACCCAGGTACCTTCGCCGTGGGATAGTCGAAGGGTAGCCCACGACAGTCCGTGTATCCAATGCGTAGGCGCTTAATTTGCTAGCTTCTGCAACCGACTGCCTCTCTTATATCCATGTGAAGCGCTCGACGCCTTGATTTGCTTCGACTCGAAGGATAATCCTGGTATCTTTTGGGTGATAAAATGGCTGGGATTAGCATCCTTACGCCTCCTCTAAGCGGCCACGTTGTATGGTGCCCATAAAATGGAAGACGGTAGCGACAACCCAGACGGGAGAAGTCACGACCCTTGAAGTGGAAGGCAACACCGTCCTAGAGGGTGAGGTGGAGGAGACCTTCAAATCAGGGGGGGACCGGGGAGGTGGTGCCATCAGTAGGGGAAGGGGAATGGCAGGCTGAGAAGGAGAGAATAAGGGCAACAACATCATTCTAGGGCATTGCCACATGAGAGAGATGAGGATGGAGGGAAGTATATCGGAACGGGCTCGCAGAATGTTAGAGGGGAAAGTCGTGCGTGTGTGGGTTATGTTGGCTGTTTTTTACTCCTCACCCCGATTTCTCGCTGGTTTTTATCACGTTGCAGGTGCGAGATGTGAACGAAGTAAGACCATCACCACCAATTTCATATGATAATAGTAAAAAAATGCTTTAAGTATTTAGGGATTGTTTAAAACTCGGTTGACTTAGATTTAACGAAATCTCAGTCAGTTGTAAACAATTGCATCTCATGTGTAACTCTTAGTCTAACACGAATTACGACGCAAATACGACGATTAAAGAGTCGTCTAAGTTAAGAATTAACTAAATTTCAGTCAGCTGCATATTGTTGCAAACCATGTGCAACTCTGAAACCGCGACACAAAATCCAACGGTTGAGTGGCTGGTTGATATTTACGTGCACATTTTTCTCAGTTACACATAGTTGGAGCTCTTGTGCAACTGTCATGGCAACACGAATCACGCTGCAAATCTAACGAATCACGCCGCAAATCTAATGGGTAAAAGTGGCAACTAAGATTTAGTTATTTCTCATGCTACTTAGAATTAGTAAAATCCGGCCTTTTCTTTCTCCTTCTCGAGAGCTCCCCCTTCTCCTCCCCTTGGGAGTCGTGTCGGCCATGCCGGGGTGATCTGATGGCCTTCACGGCGACGCTGCCGGCTAGAGGGTGTTGACGAGACACGCCGGAATTAGGGCTATATATAGACCCAATAAAGGTAGGATTAGTTGTGAGTCGTGGCGTTCTGCTGGTCACCAGCGTCATGACGGTCATCGACTTAATGTCGTGTAGTTGGTGCTGGGTCCTCCGAGCGGGTCAGGTCTGGCTGGTGTTTCTGCTTCTCATGGCGGTGCTTGCATGGTCGGGGCCGGAGGTAATGAGGAGCGAGGACACCAGCAACCCCTTCAATAAGGTATGCATCGGCTCGGCTTTGGCCGTGGAGCTAGTTATGTAGATTTCCTCTGTGCGTAGCGGCGGCCATGGGGGAAGTGGCAGGCTGGCGTGTACAGCTCCGGCGGCGAGCTGTGTTGGAGTTGGGATATCGTCTTATGGAGCTCAATCTCGGCGGTCCTCGTTTGCCGGCCGACTCTGATGGCCACTAGTGGCCACGTGATCGCCAGTTATGCTTACCGGCGCTTCTTCAACCTCCATGCGGAGGATTTTTTTTTAAATAATATTTTTTTAACATTAATTCGGAAAATAGCGCGCGTTTTCTAGAAATTTGGAAACTAGCGCGGCGTCGGCAATGGCCGGGCCGAAAGCAAGATGTTTCGGCATCGGCGGGGCCGAAACCAGCTTTCGGCACGGGCCAAGCCGAAACCAGACTGTTTCGGCACGACCAACGCCGAAACCCTGCTGATCTGCATGCGATTCAGCCTTCGCGTAACGGCGGGGCCGACAGGCATGTTTCAGCTCTGGCCGTGCCGAAAGTCCCATTTTACAGTTTTTTTTTGTTTTCCTGAGTGTTGGCCCATTATTCACGCTCATATTTTCCGCCACCGCTACTCTTGGCATTATTTTCCCGCCACCGCTACTCTTGGCATTATTTCCGCCACCGCTACTCCCGCCATTATTTTCCTGCCACGGTGCTCTCGCGTGCCCTTTTCTCCCGCCACCGTTTCCCGCCATTTCTTCCCTTCCCTTCCTATAAAATCCACTCCTCACTGAGCTCCCTAAGCAGTCCAGTGTACACTAGAAAATGTCGATTCCTACCCCTGGTTGGCCCTCGGATCGTAGTTGGGTGACATGGTTATACATCTCGGGTACCCCATCATGAGGGTACCTGGTGCACGTAATGACTGAGCCCAATAGCGAAGAGCCCACTCGAAGCCCGAGACAAGAGGCCCAAGAAGATGGAGTACCTTCCAAGATTAGACATAGGCATAGTCGGTTTAGAACTTTCCATATGTATAAACTAGGTCGGTTAAGGACTCCCGAGACCCAGCCTATTTAAAGGCTGGGAGGGGCGCCGATCTAGGGACCAAGCCATACTCGAACCACCAAAGCTCTTGCGAGATCGTCATCTCGCCGGAGCCACCCTGTAACCACATAATCTCCAGCGATCAATAACAGACAAGCAGGAAGTAGGGTCTTTACCTCCACCCGAGGGGCCTGAACCTGGGTAAATCTTTGCCTCTGCTTGTCAGCCGACGAAACTACCAGTACTACCACGTTCTCTCCCCATAATCTCA
Organism: Poa pratensis; assembly: GCA_947311845.1. Taxonomy (NCBI): domain Eukaryota; kingdom Viridiplantae; phylum Streptophyta; class Magnoliopsida; order Poales; family Poaceae; genus Poa; species Poa pratensis. Next base: position 23,846,394 of record CAMZMU010000118.1, read on the forward strand.
ACCCTAGGTCCTTAACCATGGGATTTGATGAGGGTACACCTCGTCAATTGGCGCCGTCTGTGGGAAAGAATAGTGCTGGACTCGCGGTTTCTTCGGTTCCATCGGAAAACGGCGACTCGCCGATCGGATCTACAAACGGCAACTCGCCGGCTGCATCGACAAACCAGAACTCGCCGACTCAGGCGGCACACGGCAACTCGCCGGCTCACTCGACAAACGGCAACACGCCAGCTTCACCCGCAAAAAGCACATCGGATCCTCTGATGGATTTCGAGCCACACTCGCCAGGATTCCAGGAGGCCTTCTCCGATCTCGAGTCAGGTTTGGGTTTAACCGTCGGTTCGTTCAATTTTTTCGTCAACAAGCTTGGTGTGCAGGACTTGACGGATCCACGCCAACTCGCGACTTTCGCACCCGAGGCTCCATCGGCTGCGACTCCTTCGACTGCGGATCTTTCCGCTGCGTCCATACCATCATCAACCCTCCAAGCCTGTTCATCTGCAACAACCATGTCCACACGAGAGATGCGCGAGCTCATTGAAGAGCTCCAGGGCGAGGAGGCCGAATCAGCATACCGCACAAACGATCCCGAGCTAGATCAACCACTCGAGGATAGTTTCGACTGCGGGATCTCCCTCAGCGACTTCGACGACCTCGAAACTCATATCGACAACCACGTCGACTCCGAGATCTGCGCCAACAACAACCTCGACTCCGAGGCTCACAACAACCTCGCCGACGCCGAGATGGGCATAGGCGACGAAGACGTCGACTGCGAGATCCGTCCAGACGAACCACTCGATGAACATGCAGGCTCAGACATGAGCCTCGACGAAGATGTCGAGTCTATGACGGGACTCGAAAGTACATACATATGCCCTCGGGTCATACCCCAACAGGTCTATGTGGCCATCGCCGCAGAAACATCAGAAACTGCGGCCAGTCGCAGGCCTACAGAATTTCCGTGCACAGTCACTATGCCGGACGGAGCCACAACCCTCACAATCACTGCTGAGATGGCAGCAAAAGCAGATAAAGTCATCAAGGAGTGCACAATGATGCCAGCAGACGCAACACAAGAAGAGATGTTGACCTTCCAGTACTTCAACTGGCAGGAGTCACTTCGACTGAAGCAGATAAGAGCCACACTCGAAGAACGCAAAAAGCAAGCTAGCTTGTCAAGTGTGCGCAGAAGACAGCTCTCCCTGAGCTCCACCGGGCGAGCAGACACAGGACGCAGATCAAGGTTGTCACACCTCTCGCCAGGCGAGAAGGCGGCACTCACCCGCAACTTAGGCAACTCCTTCATGACATACGACGAGGAAGGACTGCCGGTGCCCAAAACAGCAGCAGGTGCTCTCTACACCGCTGCAGCATACCTGGAGGCAATCAAGCCCCCAGCGGATGACCCCAATGCAAAACTACACCGCCAACAGATCAAATCACTCGCCTTAGCTGCAAAGGCCATACGCCAAGTTCCAAAAACTCCAGGTGGGAGTCGAGACCGTGCCCTAGTCGACGCGCCTCGGGAAGAGCATAATCACAGTGGTCGTCGCCACCACTCGAAGGAAAGAAGCGGCTCGCGAAGGCGCAGGTCCAGGAGCAGGTCACGCAGATCATACAGTAGCGACTCATACTCCGATCGAGAGCCTGAGCCACATGGAGCTCTGTGCTTCACTCGACGCGTCCGCGAGACACGGATGCCCAAAGGGTTCAAACTCACATCTGAACAGCCCAAGTACACGGGTCGACAGGAACCTTCCGGGTGGCTGGAAGATTACAGGCTGGCTGTCGCATGCCAGCGAGGCACGAACACCACAGCCATGCAGTACATACGACTGATGCTCGAAGGCACAGCCCGCGACTGGCTCAAGGCCCTACCTTCATCAAAGTACGACTCGTGGGATCACTTCCGCGATGACTTCATCAAAAACTTCGAGCCTCTGTGTGAGCGCCCAAAAACGTTCGAGGAGCTGCGGGCCTGCGTTCAGCGTTCAGACGAAGCGTTGAGGTCATACATCAGACGATGGACTGAGATACGTAACTCAGTTGGAGTGGTTTCAGAAGATATGGCCATGGATGTTTTCGTCATGGGCCTCGCCAGGCGAGACCTCAAAGAAGCACTTGGCCGCAAAAAGCCAAAATCTGTAGCCCACCTCCTGCAAATCGCGACTGAGTGGGCAGATGGAGAGGATATGGCACGCACCGCACGCGGGTCCTCACCCCGTGACAAACACGAGAATAGCAGTCGAAGCCATAGAGACTCGTACAGAGATGACCGAAGGCGCAAACGTTCAAAACGTCATTACGACGACGACAGACCCGAATTCATGGCGGCTGGGTTCTCCACACCCCGCAACGATCAGGACAGAAGCGACCGACGGTCGGAAGAGCGAGACAGTCGAGACGACCGGCGAGACAGTCGAGATGATCGGCGAAACAGTCGAGATGATCGACGCGATGGCCAACGCAGTGACAGCTACAAGAGGAAGGATTGGCGCAAGTCACGGGCACAATCTGAGCGATCATTCGAAGAAAAGATGGACGCTGATTGCAGATTCCACCTGTACAAGGGGGACGATGGAAAACTGCGGTCCAACCACTCGATGAGAAACTGCAGGGAGTTCGACCAGATGGCGACTGATTACGTAAATCGCAGAAAGGCAGCAGCCGCACAAGCACCTGCACCCGCGCCTCAGCCAAACAACGTGCCTGTTCTGATGGCACCACCTCCACCACCACAGCCTGCCCCAGGCGGAAATCTCGCGGGTGCCATACAGCCCGTGCCTCGGGTGGACGAACCACAGTACCCTCCGCCCCAAGGGCAGATGTACATGATACAGAAAGGTCGACCTTCCAACAGGGAGCAAAAGCTTCGCACTCGACAGGTAAACATGGCGGTCATGTCACCGCCTGCGGTGACAGAGTACTTAAAGGGATCTGATACTGCAATAAGCTTCAGCAAAGAGGACCACCCTCCGTCGGTTGTTCGACCAGGGCACTCTGCTCTGGTACTCGACGCGCAAATTGGAGGCTACGCCATGTCCAAGGTCTTCATGGATGGTGGGAGCGGCATAAACATCATCTTCGCAGATACGCTCCGCAAAATGAATAGGTCAGTCGAAAACCTGCCAAGATCCTCAAATACCTTCCACGGTATCGTTCCAGGGAAAGCAATAAGTCCAGAGGGCACCATACAACTCGACGTAACGTTCGGGGACAAGCACCACTTCAGGACAGAGTCGATTGAGTTCGAAGTGGTCGACTGGAAATCACAATACCATGCTATACTTGGACGCCCGACGTTCGCTCGATTCATGGCGGTGCCACATTACGCATACTCCAGCTGAAATGCCTGGACCAAAAGGAGTAATCACAGTCAAGGGGAACTTCCAAAAGTCTGACTCTTGCGACCGAGAATTCAGCAAAATCTCTGAGATGTTTGGCATGGAAGCAACACTCGCCGATCTAGCGGTCTCCAACGATCGAACACTTATGCCAGAGCAAAAAGGTGGCAGTCGACAGAGCATTCAGTGCCACCAACGACACAAGATCGCATCAGGTGCACCCGACAGACCCGACCAAGACAGTCAATGTCTCGTCGAGTCTGCCTATCGCATAGGAAAGCGCGCTCGTCGAATTCCTCCGTGAGAACTGGGATATATTTGCATGGTGTCCAGCAGACATGCCAGGTATTCCCAGGGAATTCGCCGAGCACTCTCTCCAGCTACTTCCAGGTGCTAAACCAGTCAAGCAAACAATGCGCCGCATATCTGGCCCAAAAAGAACTGCAGTCGAAGCCGAAGTCGACAGGCTACTCGCAGCAGGATTCATCAGAGAGATCAAGAAATCACAATGGGTGGCTAACCCCGTACTTGTAGAAAAGAAGCATACAGACATCCTGCGGATGTGTGTTGATTTTACAGCACTCAATAAGTGCTGTCCAAAGGATCACTTTCCACTACCTCGAATCGACCAGATCGTCGACTCCACCGCCGGGTGCGCTCGCTTATCCTTCCTGGATGCTTACTCGGGTTACCACCAGATAAGGATGAAGGAAGAGGATGAGAAAAAACGGCGTTCATAACCCCACTCGGGGTCTACTGCTACACCACAATGCCTTTCGGGCTCAAAAACGCAGGCGCAACCTATCAGCGCATGATGCAAGATTGCCTCAAGAAGCAGATTGGGCGAAACGTCCAAGTCTATGTAGATGACATAGTCATCACCACAAGAGAAGAAAGCACGCTACTCGATGACTTGCGGGAGACATTCGCAAACCTCAAGCGCTTCCACATCAAGCTCAACCCGAAGAAGTGCACCTTCGGCGTGCCAGCTGGGCAACTCCTCGGGTATCTAGTCTCAGCTCGAGGAATCGAGGCGGACCCGGAGAAAATACAGGCCATCTTGACGATGCAAAGGCCTTCAAAGCTCCACGACGTGCAAAAATTGGCGGGTCGAGTAGCAGCGCTCAGTCGATTCATCAGCAAGCTAGGCGAAAAAGCACTCCCGTTCTATCGACTGATGAAGAAAGCAGATAAGTTCGAGTGGACGCCAGAAGCCGAAGCAGCCTTCACGGACCTCAAGCGAGTCCTCACAAGCCCTCCAATCCTCGTAGCACCAAAGGAACGCGAGCCACTATACCTATATGTCTCTGCAACTAACAGGGTGGTAAGCACCGTTCTAGTGGTCGAACGCAGGGAGGAGGGGCACGCGCAAAGCATACAACGTCCAGTCTATTACTTGAGTGAAGTACTCTCCACATCAAAGCAGCGGTACCCGCATTATCAGAAACTGGCATACGCCGTGTTCATGTCCTCAAGGAAGCTGACGCATTACTTCTCCGAGCACCCGATCACTGTAATCAGTACTTCAGGGATCGGGGACATCCTCACAAACCCCAATGCAACTGGGCGAGTAGCAAAATGGCTCATCGAGCTAGCTCCAAGAGACATTAAGTATGATTACCCGAAGGCCATCAAAGCACAAGTTTTACCCGACTTCCACACCGAGTGGATTGAAGCTCAGCTCCCAGGAGCACCAGATGTGTCCAATTCTTGGACCATGTACTTCGATGGCTCGAAGAAAAACGAAGGCGCAGGCGCAGGTGTCATCCTCATATCACCAAAGGGCGACAAGCTCCGCTACATCCTGCAAATGGGATTCGAGTTCCCATCCAATAACGAGGCAGAATACGAAGCTCTGATACATGGCATGAGGATGGCCAAAGCCCTCGGGTGCACTCGACTGATGATCTACGGCGACTCGAATCTGGTGGTGCAGCAAACAATGAAGGCTTGTGACGCAATCGCAGATAACATGATCGCCTACCGTGACTTGTACAACATCATGGAGGGCAGCTTCGAAGGCTGCGAGTTACGGCACATAGGGCGTGAAAGCAATGAAGAAGCGGATAAGTTAGCCAACATTGGCGCGACCAAAGCTCCAGTGCCACCTGGTGTCTTTTTCGAGCGCATAGAGCATAGATCAATCAAAAAGAAGCGAGAACCTCCTGCAACAGCCGCACCAGCCAAGAGCAAAGCACCCAGCACAGAGGACCCACCAGTCGAGGTACTCCTCATCGAGCCAACTTGGACTCAACCTTTCCTCGCATACATACTCCGCGGCGAGGTACCCGAAGACTTCACAGAGTCAAGACGCGTCACTCGACGATCTAAAGCATACACTGTCATCAACGGTGAACTTTACAAACGCAGCATATCAGGTATGTTCCAGCGTTGCATAGCATTTGAAGATGGCCAAGCCATCCTTCGTGATATTCATGCAGGAACTTGCGGGCATCACGCCAGCAGTCGATCACTCGTAGCCAAAGCCTTTCGCGCAGGCTTCTACTGGCCCACAGCACTCAAAGACGCGGAGGACATAGTCAAAAGGTGCATCGGCTGCCAAAAATTTGCCACAAAGCCGCACGCACCCGCATCGGCGTTGAAGACAATACCATTGGCCTGGCCTTTTGCCCAGTGGGGGCTCGATATGGTTGGGCCACTCAAAAAATCCTCCCATGGAGGGCATACTCACCTTCTGGTGGCGGTCGACAAGTTCACCAAGTGGATCGAAGCAGTACCCATCACAAGTTCGACTGCCACTACAGCAGTCAATTTCATAAAGTCCATCATATATCGCTTTGGTGTGCCAAGTAGCATCATCACGGACAACGGTACAAACTTCACGGCTGAGGAGTTCAAATCCTTCTGCAAAGAGCAAGATATCACGCTCAATTATGCATCTGTGGCGCACCCGCAATCAAACGGCCAAGTCGAAAAGGCCAATGGGCTTGTGACAAGTGGGATCAAGAAGCGCCTCCTGGTGCCACTCAAAAGGGCTGCGGGTGCTTGGGTAGAAGAGCTTCCGTCTGTGCTATGGAGCCTACGCACAACACCCAATGCCTCAACGCAATTCACTCCATTCTTCATGGTCTACGGCGCAGAGGCAATTCTGCCATCAGACGTAAGGTTCAACGCACCAAGAGTCGAAGCATACAATGAAGAAGATGCAGACGAGGCACTCGAAGACGCAGTCGACCTGCTAGAAGAGGCGCGTAACACGGCGCTCGCACGCACAGCTATTTATCAGCAGGACCTCCGCAACTATCACAGCCGTCGACTGCGTACCAGGTCCTTCGAGGTTGGCGACCTGGTACTTCGACTGAAGCAAAAGAAGGTGCATAAACTCGCTTCTCCATGGGAAGGACCTTTTATCATCACCGAGGTGGTTGGTGGTGGAGCATATAGACTGAAGCACGCGAAGACAGGAGAACTCTCGCATAATCCTTGGAACGTTGCGCAGCTGCGCCGTTTCTATGCTTAGATTGATCAGTCGAACAATGTAATAGGCACATATGTCGGATAGCTGCAGGTTTCAGACGCGCTCTTTTCCTTACCAGGGTACCTAAGGGGACTGGAAGGTTTTTAATGAGGCGGCCTGCAGCTTAACATTCAAAAAAGGAATATAATTCATGATTCCTCATATTTCTCCCTGCTTACTACTCGCATAAATTGATTTCACAAAATTAGCCTCACCCGAGCACTCGGGGGCTGCGCTATCTCAAAAAGCATGTGTTTCCGCTTGTTCACAACATAATACCCCAGCCGCACTCGAATACTCGGGGGCTGGGTCATAAAGAACATACATAAAACAAAAGTGGCTTAACCCACTCAATTATTCGAGGGTTGAGCCTAGAAGCATCAAGTGAAGCTTCAAGTATTGCAAAAATTCATAACCGCACATAAATAGTCATGGACTGTGCAGCTTATGTTTGATACTCTAAAATATTTCTATCAAGTTCACTCAAAATACACGGGGGCTGGATAGTCCTAATTTTACAACATGTTGCTTCATACACCCCGCTCAACAGGCTCGGGGGCTGCATACGTGTAAACAAATAATGTACAATAATCACAAGTGTTGCGTTTTACACTTTGGAGTTACTTCCCATACACATAACCTACTCAACAGGTTCTTCCTTGGGTTCAGTCCATTTTTCCTCCTCCTTCAGCACACGATGGATTAGGACCAGTGCGTCCACTCGTGTCTCTTGGTAGTGCTCCTCCATCGGCACAGGACCACCACCTGGTACGGGTGCGGGTCCCATCGCAATCCTTTTCAAATCAAGGTGCGATCGCACAAAGGCAAGAGCAACGTTAGCCCCGCTAACCAGTTGCTCACGCACAAACTTCTTGATCGCCTTGCCCTTTCGAAATTTCTTCAGCAAAGCCACAAGGCCTTGTGGTTGCTCATTCAAAGGAAACAAAGCTTCGTGAACTCGAAATAAGGCCAGCCTGCAAGTCTCCAGTCGAATGGCTGTGCGCCAAGCACGGTCTAGAAGCCTTACCAAAATGGCACTCTTCTCCCTGTCTGACCAGAAGGGGTGGGCGGAGTACTCAGTGCTATTCGCATGACCATCGAGTCGATCCTGAATTCGTGCCTCCTCCTTTATTGGGTCAGAACAAACACCTGCGCAAAAGCAAAGGGCTCATCATCGCCCAGTCGAGTCACCTTGCTAAGAGGAGATCTCGATGATTCAAAAATGTCTTACATTCGAGTTGCAGGTTTATTTTTTCCAACTCCTCAAGCAAAAAGGCCTCCCGTTCTGAAGTTGGGGATGGCCTCGACTGCAACTCAGCATACGCGTCTTGTGCCACCTTCAGTTCGCCCTTCACATCAGAAAGCTTCTGCTGAAGGTAGTCCATAATTTTCTGGTCGTTCACGCTTCGCGACTTCGAAGAACCACCCACAACAGGGCCAGTTGATGGTTTAGAGGCTTGTTTCTACAGTCAGAATAATTAAATGCATAAGGAAGCATGAAGAGCTCAAGCAAAAGGCTCGGGGGCTGCGCCTCCCGATTGCTGAATTTCATAATTCATAACATGACAGATACGATGTCTGATGATTTACACTTAGCAAAAGCAAAAGGACGACATTCCTAGACCTAGTCGACAAAGGGATCACTAGCTAAGTCGTCGACTTCTTAGAGGAAGTTTTCTTCGCCTGGACCTTGGCTGCCCTTTCTTCAACAGTTGTCACCATCTGTTGAGCGTATTTTCTGGCGGCATCCATCCAAGGGTTGAACCCGACAGTTTTGCCGTCAGAACCCCGTGGAAACTTTGTCGTCGCCTTGTCAAAATCTGCCTCGACTCCGTGCGCGAGCAACATGAGAAAAGTAGTCTGAGCACCACTTACCATTTGCTCGCGACAGAAATCGGCGACGGCGGTCCCTTAGTTCCACAAAAGAAGATGGAAGCTCTTCGCCGGGGAAGAAGCTGCCATGGAGGCCGCCTAAGGCACTCGCCGCCTGCGTCAGCATCTCCCCTGCTCTGCTGCTGGTAACCTCCGAGACAGCCACGCTTTCATCAAGTGAGGCGCCAAGGCTTTGCTTGCCAGTAGCAGAAGGGCCATCCATCACGCCTAGCATAAGGACAAAATGATCAGCACAATATATCAGGAACCTCAAAAGGAACACAGCAAAAATTCATACCAGTTAAGCTGGCGCTGGCGGCAGAAAGTCGACCAATTGCTGACTCCTCTCTCAGCTCAGCTGCTTTCAGCCTCTTCTGTAGATCATCCACTCGACGAGTGGCTTGGTTCAAATTTTCTGCTGCATCAGCGGCAGCCTCTGCAAAACAACCACACATGGTCAGCAGACTGCAAGAGGAATCAGACTTAACACGTAAAAGCATAAAAAGATACGCACTCTTCGCAGCTTCGAGTTGCTCCTGCAGGGTGGCGGCTTCCGTCTCCTTGTGCACATACTTGGCACCAGCCTTCAGCAACTCTTTTACAAAAGCCTAAGTGAAACGGCATAGACGAAATCATAACTCAATATCTGAGTTTATGCAAAAAAGTTTGGCACTCGACGAGGCATAAAACTTACGTGCTCCAAGAAGGAAGAAGTCGACGCAGGGATATCTGCAGCCGCAGCTCCGCTCTCAGTTGCTGCAACCTCCGGTTCGGGTGGTGTACTGTGGCCGTAGCAGCAGGAGTCGCAGACGTAGGCGGCTGCTCTGGTGGCAGCGTCCGTGCAGTTGATGCTGCGCTGCTCTTATCCGCCGTAGGTGGCGGAGGCATATCCTCATCCGAGGAAACACTGTGTCAAAACATTATCAGTATACCAAGTGGCATAGTTCATAAGTGACAAAGCATATTCACATAATACTTACTCCCCAGTGAGGTCACATAAATGATCAGGCGCCAGCATACCCATGCTGGGGCGTGATTTCTTCGGGACGCGAGGGGGAAGCGAGCGAATGGGAGGGACGTTGAGCGGCGCCTTTGTCGACTCCGTCTCATTCCCCTCCTTTTCCTCAGAATCAGCGGTGTCTTCTTCCTCGCGTGCCCGCTTCTGCTTGCCCTGCACCTCAGTATCGCCTTCATCGGCTTCTGGAGTGTGTGCAGTGGCGAGTGAAGCCACTTCATCATCTGAGCCCGCATCGAGTGGCTCGTTGTGCAGCACTGGGCCGTCCTCAGGCAGAGGAGGCATCGACTCATATATTCTGTGGCCCTGCACACAGAAACCGCAAAGGAGTCAATCTCACACATGCATAACATATGAACTAACATATGGTATCGGCTATTACCTCTGGAAGAGGATTGCTGGTCTCATAGGGAGCCACAGGCGAGTTCATCTCGCAAGGTTCTTCATCGGTGAGCTTGGTAAGGCCTCTTACCAATTTCTCCGCTTCGGCATCAGATAGCTCGACTGCGCGCGAGCGGGTTGGATCAGAAGCACCGCTGTATGCCCACAAAGCATGCACTCGAGCTCGGAGAGGCTGCACTCGCCTCTTTGCCATGATGGCCAGAAAGTGGATGCCCGTAACCTCTCGACCAGCAGTGGTCTGGAGCTTCAGCACCTTCTCCATCAGAACGTCAGCCTCTTCGGCTTCGACTCCGGTCGGCTGGGAGATCCAGGAGGGCCTCTTCTTCACCAGAGCATCCGCATCAAAAGGAGGCAACCCGAAAGCTTGGGTGCCTATGGTCACATCCTTGATGTAAAACCACTTCTGGCGCCATCCTTGCACAGACTCCACGAAGTTGATCTTGAAGTACTCGATATCAGGTCGAGTCTGTACTCCAAAACCACCAGGTCCCTTCGCGCTGTGCTGGCGCTTGACGTTGAAGATGCGGCGGAAGAGACCAAAGTGGGGCGCAACGCCCAGAAAGCACTCGCAAAGAATAAAAAAGCACGCAATGTGCAAAAGCCCATTGGGCGTAAAATCGTGCAGTTGCACCCCATAAACGTGCATCAGTGCACGCAGAAAGTTGTGAACAGGGAAAGAGAATCCCCTGTTCACAAAATCCACAAAGCAGACCCGCTCATTGGGGCCTGGGCGTGGGATTACCTCGGCGCCGGGGATGCGGACTTGCGAAACATCCTCAGGAATCAGCCCGTCGTTCCGCAGTCCGGTCAGCATCCTATTGCTGCAGGAGGACTTGGTCCAGGCGCCCTTCTCCCTCTTCAAACCGCTGGCGGAGGCTCCAGCGGCGCTATCCGCCGATGCGTTTGCGGCACTCCTGCCCCTCCGGGTACTCGGCTTCGCCATCGCAGTGGTGGATTGCAAAAGCTTTGCTATGTGGCTATGGCGAGGCGCAGGGAGGAAGAAGAAGAAGCAGCGGCGGAGAGCAAATGGCAAGTAAAAAACACTATTTACTCCGCCGTCCCCTTTTAACCTCAAAAGCAAAAGAATCCGCACCGTCGATGCGAGATCGTGGGCACATAAGCAAATCTAACCGTACACGTGGCAGCACGGAGGGCAACCGTCGCCGGCCACTCCGCCCACTACGCACGGGAATCTAGGAACTACCATCATGGCCCCGGAGAAATCGTGCCTGAACGGTCAAATCCAGTCCAAACGGCTGTACAATGGGCCCACAAGACGTGTCACGTCCCATCTCTCGCAGCACAGCGCACGCCACCGCGTGTCAGGTGGCGCAGTCGCCATAAAACGTCATCCCTGACGTCATTGCAGCAAATTTTTCCGAAAAGATGTCGGGTTCGCCCAAAGCATACTAATCACTCGATTGGTTGTCGACTGCATGGTCACTCGACTGTTTCTACGATCAAATACATATTACTCCCATCGGGAGCGTATCAAAAATTTCTTCGACTAAAGATGATCATGACTGGTGATTCTGAGATTATCCTCCATTACAAGTAATAAAGCACAATCTCGGGGGCTACTCCCATCGGGAGCGCTGGCGCGCACCCGATAGAATTATGGCAAAGGTTTTCTTCGACTAACAAATGTAGAGAAAGATGGTTTTGAGATTATCCTTCATTGCAATCAATAAAGCACAATCTCGGGGGCTACTCCCATCGGGAGCGCTGTCGCGCACCCGATAAAATAGTATCAAAGTGTCAGTCGATGAATATGTCGACTGCGTTCATATGCAAAATCATACTCGAAACATTCCCGAGTTGCGTCCGTCGCAAATACCTCGGATGCTGCATGCATAGTGCAAAGGTAAGACCCGCCGAACTTTCGAGCTGGGCTAAGGACCGTTCCAGCAACGTCAATCCTTATACTTTCCGTGTCAGCAGACATGATGAAAAATCCCGACGGACGCGTTGGGTAAAATTCAAAGTTATACTGCAGATCGACTCAGTAAGACCTCAGCGGCCTAGTCGAATCTGACCAGTTTGTTCCAGATTCGAGTCCGGGGACTCGAGTTTGATTGAAAGCTAGTAAGGTATTACCCAAATGTGTAGTTAACCAGTCCCGATCCGTCGAGTGAACTGGGCCTGCTAAGCTATTATCCCTTGATCATCATAAGCAAAAACCACAGTCGATGAAATACTCGACATAGCCAACATGTGCTATTCATACAGGAATTCCAATTATAAAAACAAAGCATATGACGTGCACTTACGAAAGAGTCCATGCCCGATTCTTCGAGTCAGACAAGTACTCGGGGGCTACTGACATGGTTATACATCTCGGGTACCCCATCATGAGGGTACCTGGTGCACGTAATGACTGAGCCCAATAGCGAAGAGCCCACTCGAAGCCCGAGACAAGAGGCCCAAGAAGATGGAGTACCTTCCAAGATTAGACATAGGCATAGTCGGTTTAGAACTTTCCATATGTATAAACTAGGTCGGTTAAGGACTCCCGAGACCCAGCCTATTTAAAGGCTGGGAGGGGCGCCGATCTAGGGACCAAGCCATACTCGAACCACCAAAGCTCTTGCGAGATCGTCATCTCGCCGGAGCCACCCTGTAATCACATAATCTCCAGCGATCAATAACAGACAAGCAGGAAGTAGGGTCTTTACCTCCACCCGAGGGGCCTGAACCTGGGTAAATCTTTGCCTCTGCTTGTCAGCCGACGAAACTACCAGTACTACCACGTTCTCTCCCCATAATCTCAACCCTAGGTCCTTAACCATGTGATTTGATGAGGGTACACCTCGTCATTGGGTAAGACATATGTCTGAGCGTCTCTTGTGTGTGCGGGCGAGTTGAGGGTAGACGGTAAGGAAGTTCCATGGGAGGAGCTCATCAGTAGTGATAGTCTTCTCACTGAGGTTGGAGCGGCATTACGACGACATAGCTGGCCAAACAGGTACCCTCAGGAAATACGGCAAGAACTTCTCCGGTTACGTGCAAGGTACGAGAAGCGAGTTGTTAATAGAAAATTTAGGAATGAATCAGACCGTATGTGGTTTGCAAAAAATCCACGTACGTGGATAGACGAGAGCGAGGACGAAGACGATATCTTCATGCCGAGTGGCGAATTATCATCGAAAGGCAAGAGTGATGCATCGGCGAAGGGTAAGAGTGTTGCACCATTTTCAAGGAGCAAGACTGCTTCATCCCCAGGAGCAAGAGTGTTGCATCGTCGAAGAGCAATACTGATGCTGGAGGCTGCGTCGACAGTAGATGACTTCATGTAGTTAGGTGTAGTATTTAATTTTAGTATTAGTAGTTAATTCCAGACAAGATCTATCTATTATTAATCTAAATTAATGTCTGAACCAAATGTAGGTAGATAGAAATATGTGTCATACATAGTATTACATCGAACGATACGTAGATGTCTCATACATGTAAATAAGGTCCCGTGAATGGAAACATGTCTCATACATAGATAGTAGTATCAGTCATCTCTGTGAGCACGAGTGCGCGGCTGCCTCCGCGGTCGAGGCCCGGTAGGTGTCAAGCGTGCTGGAGCGCGGTGGTCATGCATCCCTCGGCCTCGCAACGCCTCATCCTCCTGCGTCTCCAGCGTATCGGGCGGCGGTGGAGTATGGTACAATGTCTCGTCCTCCGGATCCATGTGTGAGGAGGAGCCACCCCCACCTGTAGAAGTTACATCAGTATTATGTGTGGGTGAATAAGGTAAATTTGTATGAGTATTAAAAACTACGTACCGAGGTGGCTCTGAAACTGAGTCATCGGCACAGGAGACGGGTTCCACATCATATGTGGAGGTGGCTGTATCCCGTAACCAGACGTTGGCATCCCAAGATGGTGCATAGGTGGCTGTTGGTACATGGGTAGCTGCTGGTACATAGGCTGCTGGTATATAGGTGGCGCCTGCCATGTCGAACTACCAGGCTGAGATGCATCTGGCGGCTGGTACATCAGTGGCTGAGACAGATCTGGCTGCTGCGAAGAACTACCAGACTCGTACGTAGGTTGGGACGAGGAGTCTGTGCTCGTGTAAGACGTGGCCGGGGGTCATGTCGACCAACAGAGTGATGGGAGGGTGATACTTGTGCATCCTGAGTTGCTGACGAGTGGCGCGTGGGGCACGGGGCTGGACCGTGTGGAGCAACGTCAGCACCGCCGGCACAAGTAAGAACAGAGTAGACACGACGTAGTTTATCCTCCAGACGCTTGAACCAAGATACGTATTGCGGCTGTGGGGCAAAGGCAGCAACGTCGCTCCGAATGTCTTCTATCAACTCTGCCTATAATAGAAAAACAAAATGTTATGGTTGATTATTGAGACATGCATTTACCAATATAAGTAAGATACGTACCGCGTAGTTTCTGCTTCCCCAATAGCCTGAAGTGGGTACATGTCTGTAACAGCAGGAGGTGGCAGCTGATCAGGCTGGGACGTGTGGACTAAGCAAACTCGAGTGGACTGTGTATACGTCCGCAGATATGCGTTAAAATCATCCAGCTGAAATGGCTCATCCGCGGGCCATACATTAGTCGTCGCATTCGCCCATTCTGCTATGTACGGTTGTAGTACCCGTAGCCAAGATGTCAAACTTCTCTCGTCTTGTCGTGACAATCTAAAAACATGCATGCGTAGCGTAATTGGAATACGACTTTAGAGATTCGTTAGTGCAATGACAGTTGATTAAAAACATACCTGTGGATGTGCGAAGGAAGGGGCGGTTGTCTCGCGGGAGGTTCTGGCAATTGTCGCTTGCCGAACTGTCTCATGACTCGCTGTTGGGCCACCTCCTCCACCGTGACATTGAAAATAATAGAGGCTCGAGTGTACCAATAGTTTTCATCCCTCCGACACAACCTACAAATCCCACCGGGGTATCTCGCCTCCACCCTGTCAGCACGGTACGGCTCCCAAATAACCTGATGGTCTTGCAACTGATCAAACTGCATCGTGAATGACCCGTAGCAATTTCTGACTTGCTCTCCACGTACCGCCTCTGCAAATAGATAAACTAGTTAGTATACATAAATAAAGAACTTGACAATTAGTTCAACAAGAAATAAATAATGTGCAAGTTTACCTGTCTACGCGTCCACATACTACCAAATGTAGGCAGATTGACTAGGTTTTCCTCGATGAACCTGTACTGCCAAGGATTAATAGCATCGACGTCAGGCCTACCAATAGGGAACCTCTCCCAGGACCACAAGTGCAACAGTAGTGGCAGCCAAGTATCGAAGAGGACTCTGCATTCTTCGTGCACACGGTGCACAAAGAACGATACGTGGCGGCTAAGATAGCAGACCCAAAACTTCGTGGCACTATGTCCTCAAGTTGTTGTGCCTCCGCAATCTCTCGCGCTATATTGATGAAGCGCGCAGAAATAGTGTCGACGTGGGACTCTGTGAACATCACCTTGCCGAACAGCCACATCAGGTATGCCTCTAAACATCTAGTAATCTGTTGTTCAGTCAAGGCGACATCAGGGTATCCAAGAGCACCTATCTGCATTGATCATACAACAGAAACTCGGTAAGTACAGGTTTGCTAATAGTTAAAAATAAACGGCATAATTGTAACAATCTTACCTGAAACTTGCTCAAAAAAGAAACCCGAGGACCATGTGCCTGGTTCGGCAAGTGCAGGTTTTCTGGATGTAAACCTGCGAAACGTGCCTGCATCTCGTCACGCCAATTACCTGGAGCCTATAAAGGACCTACGACTGCACCCGCCAGTGGGAGACCCAACAAAAATGACACATCCTGAAGTGTCGGTGCCATCTCCCCGCACGGGAAGTGAAAAGTGTGGGTCTCGGGCCTCCATCGGTCAACTAAACAACTAAGCAGTGACCTGTCTATGTTGACGCGTCGAGATGCATCCATCTGGACATCAATATCTGCATCCCCGAGGTGATCTGGTGGATGATGTAACCACTCCCGAGGAGCCGCCTCAACTAGGCGTGCTATAGGTAGCAGACCAGACCAAGTCAACCTGTATCAAATAATGTTCATTGCATCATAAATGATAACAAAATTATGGACCCGGTGTACGTACCGATCAACCCAATCAGGGCGTATCATCCAGTTGTATGATGGACCCCGTGTTCGCACGAGATTTGGTACTTTACCATTCTCCCACAGCCTAGCGCGATGTTTTCCATCGATCGCTCCATTAAGCAAAGCATATGAAGCCATCTGTACGGTACAGATTAAAAACATAGTTCAGACACTTACAAATACCGACATAGTTCGGACACTTACAAATTACAACATAGTTCGGACACGTAAAAATTAAAACATAGTTCATACACTTACAAATAACAACATAGTTCTGACACTTACAAATTGAAACATAGTTCGAACACGTAAAAATTAAAACATAGGTCATACGCATACAAATTTAACCACAGTGCTAGCCACGTTGCCCACGTCCTCTTCGGCCTCGGTTTCCTCGACCACGCCCAGGAACAGGAATGGTTGCAGGATCAGGAGTAGGTCCAAGGCCGTATTTGGGACAGTACTTCTCTCTGTGTCCGAAATTAGTGCATAACAAGCACTATCGAGTGGGTCCACCGGCTTCGGACTCATCCATATCATTCCGGATTCCACGCGACTTCCGTCTTCCTCTGCTAGTTCTCATTAGAGTAGGATCCGGAACATATTGTCTTTCCAGTGGGTTAACCTTGTTGAAGTTACCAACTACCCTAAATCCTGTCATCTCCCCGGTCCAAGTTTCAACCACTGCCTCCTTCATGTAATACGGAGACACGAAACTTATTGGGTTCATCCCCATCTGACCACAAACTGCTAGCACATGAGAACATGGGAGGTGAAGCAGTCTCGGTTTATTGCACGTGCACTCGCACGTTGGGGGTGCATCAAGTCCAATTCTCACCTCATGGGTCTTAAGCTCATTACCCGCACCAAATCTTTCAGTCGGTAAGCGTACCTCGTACCTCGGTTCTTCATTACCCATACGAACGACTGTGTGCAACCATGCCTTCTTTATCTTCTTCTCCATGTACAGTCTTATTTGTCGGCAGTAAGGTGTGTTGGGGTAATACTCAATATGCTCGACAGCTTCACGACGTCTATCTCTGAAATACGTTAATGTCCCTACCAAAATTCCCTCCACCAGTGCTGTTAGTGGCAAACTCCTATTCCCTCCGAGTACAAAAGTATACACCTCTGCAAGGTTGGTAGTCATGGTGCCGTACCTAGCTCCATGTGCGTCGTGCAACAAAGACCATTTCACGGGAGGCTCTTTCTCTATCCACTCTTCAAAATTCCTGATTCGTCTTCCCTCCTTTCTCTTCGTACCAGGTGGGTCAATTCCAGGCAAGTCACACAAACCAACAGGATCTGAATTATCCGTCTGCGCTGTATCGACCTGTGCCGCCTGGAGCTGCGCAACTACTCCTTGAGCCTGTGCAGCTCTTCTTTCCTTCAATTGTTTCCTTGTGAATTCAGTCAGCCTATCCCACAAAAACTGATACTTCCTCTCCTGATTCTGATTGCAGAGTCTTTTAAGCAAATTCATCAGCCGCTTACTCTTAAAGCATGAGTAAAAGTTAGCGCCGAGATGGCGCATACACCAGCGACTCTGCATGTCAGTCCATGGTGTTGTTTCATCCACGGCGGGTTGCTGCAGTCTCTTTATAGCCTTTAGCATACCAGCATGTCTGTTATGAAGGATGCACACATTTGGCCGAGTCTTCACAACTGACATTTTTCAAATTCCTGAAGAACCATAACCAGCTGTCATAATTCTCACCCTCGACGAAGGCAAATGCAATTGGCACGATCTGGTTGTTACCGTCCACACCTATTGCGGTCAGGATCTGCCCCTTGTACTTGCCTGTGAGAAACGTGCCATCCACGCACAACACTGGACGGCAATAGTTAAAATCTTCGATGCATATGCCGAATGAGAAGAACAATCGGCCAAACACATCATATTCAGGAATCTCCTCCTTTTTTTGTAATTGAACTATAGCATATGTGCCAGGATTCCTCTCCTTCAATGTGCTAACAAGACGGATAACATTATCATAAGAGTCATAAAAACTCTCAAACCTCTCCTCTAGTGCCCTCTGCTTAGCTCTCCAGGCCTTCCCATATTTAATGTTGGTTTTCCATCTCGCCTTCACTGTTCTTATGATGTGCTTTGCTACCATGTCTTTCTTGTCCACTATCTCACTGAACAAAAGACGTGCAATGAGAGTTGACATTAGGTTAGGGTGATCTTTGAGTTGACAATCAATTTCACAAGTGTGTGGCACGATGTCTGTCACCACCCACACAACCTGATACTTCGGTAAGTGACCATGCACCCGTGCAGGACAGCCAATGTCAGTACAGCTCATTGTCAAATATTGCTTATTTGATACATCAGTGCGGAAAACCCTCTGTGTGGACAATGCCCACTGAATCACGGCTTCCCTTAACTGCTGCTTCGTGCTATACTGAGCCCCAATTTCAATGTTATTCATGTGGTACTCCCAGGACGATTCATAACCATCATGCACAGTCGTGACATTTTACTTGTCCTGGTTCCAATAACCAGGAATAGGTACATCTTCCCCATCATTTTCATTTGAATCATTAGAATCTCCTTCATCAGAATTAAGATCTTCGGCGACGCCATCCTCGTCTTCATCCAACATCGCGTCCTGCACTGTTCCTGTGTGCTCATCCGCATCAGCCTCTCCAATTTGGGTAGGTCCTGCTGACAATGCTGGTTCGTAATGAACAGAATTTCTGACACCGATGGTTCATGGTACTCAACATGAGTTTGACCATTCCTGCTGTCGGTGATGGTTCATAATGCACAGGAATTTGGGCAGTATGCGAACTAGTTGCTTCACTACTCTCCCCCTTCAAAACAAACGACGGTAGGACTTCTGGTTTTGTGCCTCGGCGTTTGCATGACGCTAGCCAAGAAACCCACTGCTTTGTCCGGTCAAGCGGCAACAACTCCAGTAAATATTTGTCTGGGATTTGGTCCATAGCGACTGAATCCTAACCGTCCAGAAATTAGGATCATAACCAAAATTCACCGTCAAATAGCACTGGACATCGCTAATTTCCACTTTCTCTGGCTCTGTCAACTGAATCTCCAAATTATCAAATTCACGAAGATCAACCCCTGACTCAGTTGCACGGACTGTACCGGCACCGTAGTGCACTACAATATGTACCACTTCCATTATCTAGACAAATTTTTTCCATCGTCAAATACTACACACCGGATATATCTAAAAATTACAACCACCACTAATATTAATCTGAATCAAAATATACAATATATCTAACCGACAAAATATATCTACACTGCTAATATTAATCCTAATAAAATTATACGATATGTCTAACCGACGAAATATATCTACACTAATGCAAACAAATATTATACATCTACCCACAAACTATATTCACATTTAACCTAAAAAAATTAGGGATTAGGGTTTACCCTTGACACGTGTCTAGCTCTCGCTGCCCGGCTTCAATCTTGCACCACCAGCACTGCATCAAGCCTCTCCTTGCCCAACAACAACATGCAGCACCACTATCCACCATTGTTGACCACCATTGCTCCACCTCCACACCCCCAAACGCCTCCACAAACAGCTATCCATCAACAGATCGGGGATGCGCCAACCCTTCTCTACTCTATTTTTTGAATCTGTGAGCTTGTGGGGATTTTTTGTGGGTAGGATTCGGTGCTATTTTCGAACCAGTGAAAGAACAGAGGGAGAGAAGGAGTCGAGCGGAGGAAGAAGAAGAGGAGCCGGGCGCGGCCTGCTTATCTAGCAGGTTTCGGCGTCGCCCGTGACGAAACCCTGCTTTCAGCGTCGCCCATGTCGAAACCCTACTTTCGGCAGCGCTCGGGCCGAAAGGCGTGGGCCACGCCTGCCGACGCGGTCTGCGCCATGCACTGTCGGTAGCGGCCCAGACGAAGGACTGCTTTCGGCGTCGCCCCTGCCGAAACTCTGCTTTCAGTCTTGCCCGTGCCGAAACACTCTGCTTTCGGTCTGGCCGTTGCCGACGCCGCGCTAGTTTCCAAATTTCTGAAAGACGCGCGCTATTTTCCGAATTAATGTTTAAAAAAATATTATTTAAAAAAAATTCGTGCGGCTCGTTGTGGCGCCCCACGTCTACTCGGTGCCAAGCGGAGTCGTCCCCGGCGCCGATGAAGACGGCCACAGCTCGAGCGCTCTGATCTGCGGTGGCGGAGGCGGAGGACGGGATCACATTATTCATTTTCATTTCAGGGTGTAAATGTTTTTTTAGGTCGCCAGAACAAAAACCGCGATGGAAGGAAGAAGGCAACGAATCATTCTGATACCGCTAATTCCGGGTCATGCGCTACACACGAATCGGAAGCCAAACGAGAAAGTTACCATTTAGAGATCACCTAATTAACGTTGACCGGGAATTATTTCCGTTTGCAACTGAAAACAGCACGCGAGATCTGCTCGACGTAGCGTACGTCTCCAGAGCGGCGGCAAGACCATGGCCGACCTTTTCAGCGCCCTCCCCGAGGAACTCCTCCACCATGTGATGTCCTTCCTCCCTGCGATGGATTCGGTGGCGACGTGCCTGCTCGCGCGGCGCTGGCGCCACCTCTGGAAATCGGTACCGGCCCTAAGGTTCACCGGTGCCTGCGACAACCCTGTCTTCTTCATGACCTTCGTCAGCAAGGTGCTCGCCATCGACCGCGACCCCGAGGCGCGCCTCGACTCGTTTGAGCTCGACCTCCACGTCCGCGACGAGGGAAACCTCGACGTGCCGGCCTTCTTGCCCGCCAAAGAGGACTTGGTGAACGCCTGGTTCCGGCACGCCGTCGTGTTGTTGCAAACCCGGGTGCTGGCGCTGCGTGCCACCAGTGGCATCTACAGGACCAAGGAGGACGCCGTGACCGTGCCTATGGAGCTGCTGCCCGACGAGACTCTCATCTCACGCCACCTCACAAGGCTGGATCTTAAGTTGGTGCATCTGCGCGCCACAATCCTCGATTTCTCGGGATGTCCGGCGCTGCTCGATCTCAGGATGGAGGAGTGCAACCTTTTGGGGGATATCTTCTCTCCGTCCTTGAAGCATCTCACCATCGACTTCTGTTTCTTTCTGTTGATGGCTCCCGTTCGCGCTCGGGTTCGCTTGCCAAGCCTCGTTTCCCTGGAGCTGGTTGATATCTTGTGTAGGGCTCCGCTCCTGGAAAGGATGCCGTCCCTGGTTTCAGCCATCCTTAGGCTTGGTCAGCTTATCGACACTTGCCCTAGGAATGACTGCGGGGATTGCGGTGTTCCTGATTGTTATGGCTGTTACGATTCTGCGACTGGTGCTGATGATAGGCGTGGCGAGTCTCTGCTCTTGAACGGGTTGTCAGAAGTCGCAGAGTTGGATCTGTCAGTCGATTCTCAAGTGGTATGCTCGCTCTGCACTCATCACTTTTTTACTTACATAACATAATTATTAAAAATATTAACACTGATCAGTAGTGTTTTCTGTCTTTGTGACATTAGTGAAAAATAACATATTCAACATTAGTTAATTCTTAGTACGACATCTTGATTTTTGATACAGAATGTGTAATATTGCCTAATCCATGTGGTCCTATTCCATCTTCAGCTACAACTTTTGCCAAAATTAATTACTTATACATTGTATTCCTTTGCACAGTTTGTTATTAACAGGGACTTAAGATTGTGCCCTACATTTAGCAAGTTGAAGAACTTGTTTCTCAGCGAATGGTGTCCCAACATAGCTTGTGACCTCAATGTGTTAGGTTGCTTCCTCCGGCGCTCACCAATATTGGAGAAGGTTACTCTCCTGATTTCTAAGGTATTATATTTTGTGGATTAATATCATTGTGTTATCAAAGTTAGTTACAATCCATGATTGACTAATAACCTACAATATTGAGTTTTTAGGTACCTAAAGTTCCGGTGCAAACACACACAAAGTACAGTCCGTCAGAACAATCATCCGAATGCAACCAACTGAAGATAATTGAGATCGAATGTGACAAAACGGATGAGAGGGCCAGCATAATTGTAGACTTCTTGGGTACCTAAGGCATACCACCCGAGAAAGTTCGTATCCAGCCAACTGAGACAACTTCCGGATATTAATGTGAGTTTAGCTATTGAAACTCATCAAGCTTAGGTTGTTTCTGTAGCTCACCAACATTTACACATTCTAGAGGTTTAACGATTTTGTTTGTACAGGCTCACAGAAGTCTATCCCAGTTCCAAATGATGTATGTCGCTAGAAGGTGAAGGCGATGCCCCTCAAAATTCAGATACGTCGAGTCGTTCTGCTTGCTCAGTTCTATATTGACCTATCTAGAGTATCACCTCTAGCAACAATTCCTTGTATCAGTACATCGTTGTCTCAGTTTTATACATCAACGGACATATTCGTCACTTGCACGTGCTAGTTTTATGCATCGTATAAAAAATTATCTGGCATCGTTTTGGCTACACAAGAACCAAGCAGAAATGCAACTTCTCCTGCCTGTCAGGTAAAGCTGTAGAGTTAAATTCAGATTATGGGCGGTAACGGGTAATCCCGACCCCCCCTCGGGAATTTGTTTCTATCGGGAACCAAACCCTTGTAATACAGTATAACTCAGATCAGATTGTGATACTAAAAGAAAAACACTTGTCCATATGAGAGTTAAGTTTATTCTAATGCTCGACTAACACTCCGCAGAATCGTGTTCTATGATAAGTGAACTTGCTGAGATCAAACTTGGGAGAACTCTTCCTCGCTCCTCCCGTGCTGCTCCCAGGGCGGCACCGGAGGCAAAATCGCCCCGCCCCCAGCCTCCTGCTCCTCTGCCCCCTCGCCGCAGCTGCCGCTGGCCGCCGGGCCGCGGTGGCGGCGGCCTCCCCGCCGCCAAACAGCTGGCTGGCGGGGGTGTTTTCCTTCCGTTGCGGCGGGCGGACGTCGGGCCGCCTGGGACGGCGTTGACGGGCCGCCAACGCAGGCACGCCGGGGCGGCGGCTCTGGGACCGGTGGGGCGCGACGGCCTGGCCTCGTGGGTGGCAGGTCGGCGGCGCGGTTGCTCGGCGCGGGCGCGATAGGCTTGCGCGGGCCGCATCTGGGCTCTGGCGGGCCCGTCGGTTTTGGGGCGGGTCGGGGGCCAGGAGGGGTGGCCGCGCGCGTGCAGGGCGCGGCGTGGGCGTGTGGGTCTCCGGGCTTCGGCCTTGGACGTCCAGGGAAGACGCGCGGAGGTGGCGTGTGAGCTGGTCCTCTATCTCCGGTCGCCGGCAGCCGTGCGGCGCGCATGGTCGTGTGGAGCGCGGCGTCGCGTCTTTTGCAGCTACGGTCAGGATCCGTGGTGGCTCTTGGCCACGGGCGGCACTCCTCCTAGCCTTGCCGGCATGGTGCTCGGGAAGGTGCGGCGGCTCGTGCTGCGTCCGGTGGTTCTGCTCCTGGTTCTCGGTGTTGGACCAGCTGGCCTGGCTGGCGGGCTGGCTGCCGGTAGTCTCTGCGAGGTGCGGGTGGCTGCGGCGACCGGCGTTGCACCTCCTTGTCGTCGGGCTTGTTGGTGGTGGTGGTGGTTGGTGAGGCTTGCCGGTGCTGGTGGTGGTGCGACGGAGGGCGTGCTTGGAGCTGGGGTGAAAACCCCGTCTCGGTTTGTACCATGACCAGTGATGGCAGCGGCTGTGGCCGTCGTTTACCTCCTTGGAGGCATCGCTGCTATGCTGCAGCCCCCTCTTGCACCATTCCGATCGGTGGTCCAGCTCCGGGGGAAACACTTGATCTTGTGATCGGACGATGACGGCGCCTTGGCGTCGTTTCCCTCTTGAGGGTTTCGTCTTTGGAGCTGGATTTCGGCAAGAGGGACCAGTGGAAGGCCGAGGTGTTCGCGTTGAGACTTCTGTGGCGATGATGATGATGATGAGCAATGTCGGAGACGTGGCTGTGGCTATGGTAGTCGGCTCTTCTCCGGCGTGTCCTTGGGGTGTCCTCGGCGTGTGTTGCTGAGAAGTCGAAGCTGCTGCGGTGGGTTCCCGGTGGTGTACGATGACTGGCGGCAGATGTTCCTTTCGGCGAGTTTCCACGGCGCCAGCCTGCCTGGTTCTCTCTTCTTAGCTCTTCAGTGGACTCGAAGCTGCGCTGTGTTGTCGCTGGGGGCTGAGTTTCTGGCACGGATCTTCATTTGGCTCCACACGGCCGCGACGGTTTGGGTTGGCTCGGCGACCGCCTGCGGTGAAGTCGGAGTCGCATGCTTGGAGTTTCGGGTTGGCGGCGTGGCCCCCAGGGAGATGTGATGACGATGACGCCTCGTGCAGTCTCGGCGAGGCCCTCTCTTGAGAGGCGTGTGGGGTTTTCCTTTTTGGTGTTGCTCAGCGGTTGTGTTGGTTTGCGCCGGCGAGCGGTGCGTTGTGTTGTACGGTTTTTGGGCGGTTTTCCTTATAAACTGTCCACCTCTTTTTCGGCTTAATCAATAAGACATTGTCTAAGTTTCGAAAAAAAAAGTGAACTTAGTACTAAGTTGTTCAGCACTGAAACAAAAAGATAATACATGAGAAGATAAAAAAACATTGGAAAATCTAATGCGGATGACAATGAGAAACATACAGATCAAACCACACATACCTCCGTTCTGCATACAAAAACCGGCGGTATATCCAATCAGTCACCATTGCCTCGTTCATCTTGTATTCAACATTCTAAACTGACTAAATTGCTCATTCATTGTTCTTCCTCCTGAGATGTTTCCTTCTAACCAATATCAATTGGGTATTTGGGTGTTCCTTTATTTTCAAGAAAAAGTCAAAAAACATAGATAAGCTTTATACCAGGACCATCTTATGAAAAGAATCAAATATAGGATTATGAGATGACATTTGGCCATTTGGGGCAATGAAGAAATAAAGGATTGCATCTCTAGGTTTATCTGTATCATTAGGCTACATGTTTGACAGGTTCGACATCGTAAATAAGAACAATGAATAATTATTCAACTGGATTTACAATTATATTACCGAAAGTTTTCCAACATTATTCCGTTAGACATGCATTTGAATATAGAAGTTTACAATGGCAGTTACACCAAAATTGTTACACAGAGCTACTATTAACCTCTTCGACATCCGCACAATGCTGTTGAGGAAAACAACTTTCGTCGATAATCCTTTGGATAGATATGACGACATTACAAACGATTCTCGCATCAGAAAACCACCGCACAAAGTAGCTGACAAAGTAGCATAGTACACCACCAAAACAGATCAAACCACGGTGTTTCCTCCCCGGCGGCCGCGACCAACCAGCCATGTCGCCCATCACGCCCAGCAAGAATGACAAATCACACCAGCCATACAACAACCAGGAAAATCCAAAATACCCCACCAATCGACCAACGAAGAGAAATCACTTGTCATCAGGAAGGGCATTAAAAACAACGCCACAAACTCCAAAGGAAGCAACAACAGTCCATGAAGCAATTGTTGCATCATTCCTATAATCATTAGCGAGTTATGTGAATCTTGCCACGCTTGAGCAAGATGTACTACTTACAGAAAAAATAATCAAGGTACAGTCCAGCAAGGGTGTACAGCAAACAGCTGGGTTCAGGACATCGGGGTGAGCTCTCGGTCGATGGAGTGGTGCAATTCCTCCAGCTATGGCACAAAATCCGAGCTGTACTGCTACAGCCGGAGGAGCAGGACACTTTCTCCTGGAAATTCACGGCGAACAGAGAGTTCTCCACCAGATCCGCATACCAGGCGTGCTTCGCGGGCTCGACAGAGCTGCCGGCGGCGCGGGAGGTCTGGACATCCTTCGCCCCCCTGAAGTTCAGATTTTTCGGGTGGTTGGCGATCAGAGGCCGCTGCTGGACAGCTGATCGGCTCGAACGCCGAGGCATGCAGAACCACCGCACTTGCCCGCCCTGCAACCTGCACGATGAGACGCTGTCTCATGTCCTTTTGCGCTGTTCCTATTCACGCATCATCTGGCTCAACATCTTCAGGACCCTGGGCCTGGTTCCGCTGCTGCATCCGCCGGCGACCTCCTTGCCGGTCTGGTGGCCTGATGCAACACAGCGTGTCCAACCAAAGCAACGGCGTGGCTTCGGGCGCGTTTGGTTGCTCGCATGATTTTTTGCCACTTTGCATCCGTGGCTCCCCAGGGCATGGCTCTGGAAAAACGCGAGTTGAGCCATGTTTTGCATGTAGTTTGGTTGCCAACAATGTTTTGGCCAGACCCGTTCGGCTGGGTGCAAGTTTTTTTGCCCTTGCTGTTTGGACGCCTGTGTTAGTGTCGCAGCTGCAAATGCATGGTGTTTGGTTGCTAAACAATGCAAGTTCTAGTTACCACATCTCAGTAGTGGTGACTTTACCACTTCTAAAGTTCATCACCTAGCTACTACCAAATTCTTCACCACAGTCCACCTAACTACTAGCAAATTCTAGTTCGTCATGACATCATAGTTCACCTAGCTACTAGCAAATGGTAGTTCATCAAGACATCATAGTTCACCTATGCTACTAGCAAATGGTGGTTCATTGGGGTCACCTCTCATCTTCTTCCTCTTCTTCTTTCTTCTTCTCCTCCTCCTTCTTCGGACCCTGGTGTCGCCTCTGGCGTTCCACATTGCGGTAGCCCACTCTAGCCTCTTGTTCTTCCAAGCTTCTTGGTCGTGAGCTTCAACACCATGGACAACATCATCATCATCAGGTGTAACATCATCCTTTTCCAAGAAGTACTGATCAATACCCCACCCTAAGATCCAGTTATGAAGAATGCAGCAGGCAAGAACCAGCTTAACTTGGGTGTCGAAGGGGTGGAAAGGTTCTGATCGAGTATCTTGAACCTGTTCTTCAGAGCAGCAAATACCCTCTCAACTGTCACCCTTAGACTTGAGTGTCTCAGGTTGAACAATTCTTTCGCGTTCTTGGGATAGTTCCTTGAGGAGAACTTGTTCAGGTGGTACCTGGTACCCTGAAGGGTGGAAGAACACCTGGGCGACAAGCATACCCTGCATCTCCCAGGTAAAACTTGCCATCCGGAATGTTGATCCCATCAGGTCGACTCATGCTGTCAGCAAGAATACTTGCATCATGGGCAGATCCTTCCCAACCAGCTAGCACATATGTGAACTTCATGTTGAAATCGACAGCAGCAAGCACATTCTGGCTGGTGCAATGCTTTCTACCTCTATACGCAGCAGCCTCTGACCTTGGAACTCCAGCAGTCACATGAGTACCATCAATTGCACCAATACAATCCTGTTGGCATGGACATTGTCTTAGGGTAACACTACATAGATGCACAATTTGTTCTCTATGTTAGCAAGAACAATGAGATCTGATTTTCTCACATTGAAGTATGGGTACCACCTGTGGTGTGGCTGTTCCGTATCTTCGGTGGAGTTTGTCCAGTTGATGGCTTGATCATCTCTGCTCTGAGCTCTCCAACAGCGTACAAGACTTGCTTGAAATAGCGAGATATAGTCTCACTAGATCTCCTGAAAAAGCTGTGAATCACTCGAAACCTCTGATTGTGACCAACAACATGAAGAAACATTGCCACTTGCTCTTCTACAGAGGTGTGGATGCTATCTTTCAGCAAATCCCTGGTCTGAAACGTCTCCACAAGCTTGCAAAAGGGAGCTCTGCCCATTCGCAGCATGTTCACGGCCTCCACATCGTTGTTGTTGCAGATGTAGTTCAGATTAGCAATCCTCTCCTGGTCTCGGGGGAACAAAGGACCATATCTGATAACACCCCTGTAGTTGCGGCGTACTGCTCTGTGATGGACTAACAGGATCCAAGCCTGCATCACAGCTATAAGTGCTGTGGCCTGAATGATGAGCGGCATACGAGTTGGTCCGTCCTAGAGATATCGAGGCAGAGGACAAATAAGACCACAACCGAAATCAAGAAGCTACGTTCTAGTCTAAGATCCAGTGCCAGGGAATGCTAATATGTAGTGCAAGTACTACCTAGGGGGTGGGGGCGTGGGGGGGAGGGGGAATACTGCTTACCGCCATGGGAGAAGAGAAGACCAACTGCCGAAGAGGCGTAGAAGAGGCAGATCTTGTTCAACGCCGCTAGTGCTGTCGCCGCTCCGGCCGTCGCGTCCGCCGCTGCTTCCGCCGCTGATTGCCTCGCCGGTAGATCTAACTCGCCGCCGCTTCCGCTTGGACCTTGAAGCCGAAATAATGTGGTCGCTTCTCCCTCTTTCGGTGACAGCCCACGAAAGGAGGTGAGAGTAGCCTTCGCGCCATACGCCCGCACCAATTTTTCATCTCCCGCCAGCTCCATGGCTGCATCCCCGCGGCTCCCCCCCCCCCCCCCCCCTGTGCTGTGCTCAGGGTGGCTCTGGAGAAACGGCTGAATCGAGCGTTCCTCCAGGCCTGGCTGAGGAGTGCTTTAAGGTTCGTGCGAGCTCGGGCCAAGCCACCCCGTGGGCAACCAAACGGGCCTTTTTTGCATCCCCAGGGCCTGTTTGGGGACTTCGTGGCCTACCAAACGTGCCCTTCAACTCGCTGATCCTGCTAATCACCCGCAGCATCTGGCTGGAGAGGAACGCAAGAGTGTTCGATCGAGTGGCGTGCAGCGTCGGGGTGCTACAGAACAGGATTTTGGACGAGTGGAAGAGTTGGGTGACCTGCAGACGCGGGCTACCACGAGGAATAGGCTAGCCAGAGCTCTGCCAAACGTGGACTCAGCCCCAAAGTGGTCTGAGATGTAACTGTTGCTGTAACCGGTTCTTGGTGACTTCTTTTCCCTAAGCTTAATATAATAACATGCAGAACTCCTGCGTAGTTCTCTAAAAAAAATCAAGGTACAAATGAAACAACTTCATAGACATGACCAATTCATGCCGAGAAACGTAATATTATAGCTATATACAGATCAGGAATGCAGCGAAAACAAAAAAAAAGCAACCTCAGTTAAGGCAAAATATGTTGATGCAATCCTGTCCATTGCATAAACATACAGACTGAATAATTAATTGCAGCAAACCATATTCAGAGAAAGTTTGAAGTAGACAGTGAAACAATACAGATCAGAAGATATTTTCAAGGTCAATTGTGTAACAACAAAACAACAACAAATAAAGTTCTCAGTTCTTCCATTAGGTCCCATTTTCTGCTATCAAGTGAACTATGTAGTTTAAAGATTAAAAATAATGACTATTCAAACATGCAAGATGCAAACAACCAATTCATGTTGTAGATAGCTCAGAAGTCTTGTGCAAATTTAGGTTCAGTGACAAATCTGTACTACTCCATCAGACTAATTTTGTTCCAGATTTTATCAATCATATTTACCACAATACTGAAGAAGAAAGTGCAACTTCATTGTTAAGAGTAAAGGAATGAAAAGCATCAAACTGTTAACTGTAGCATATCATCCTATGGATTCCTTTTTGAAAACAATATCCAAATCTAAATCTTCAGGAGAGGAAAAGGTCATAGTGTACAGAAAACACGAATGATTAGGACTCACATAGTAGCAATCTGTAATCATATTTTCGAAGCTCTAAGGCAGTCATTCAGTCAAGGTTGAAAATTAGGAGCGAAGGATCAAACAGAGGATACACTAATAACACTGCGGCATGCATGGTACGAACTTAGCAGTTATTCTCGTTGTAACTTTGGATGACCGGCATGCTCTTACCCCAGAAAGAGTACGCGACATCACGAGGGCAGAGCGGCAACCTCCGGCCAGCTTCCCGCCCAACGGCTCACGCTTGGCAAGGTGGAGGGGTAAAAGAAAGGGAGCTGCGCGCTGTGCGTGTGTGAGGCACTACTAGGAAAAGGGTTATAGAGAGGTTGGCATTCTGTGGCGCACCCTTAATTGGTGCGCCACAGAATTATTTCTGTGGCGCATGGATGCTGGTGCGCTACAAAAATTTTGGACTTTCTGTGGCGCATCTTTTGTCCATGCGCCACAGAAAGTCAGAATTCTGTGGCGCATTCCCACCCATGCGCCACAGAAAGTCAGAATTCTGTGGCGCATGCCCACCCATGCGCCACAGAAAATCTATAGGTCCCACATGCAATTATTTGGCCAAAGTCCATCTAGGGACATTCTGTGGCGCACGGTGCTGGGTGCGCCACATATATGCACAATTCTGTGGCGCATATTGTTTCCGTGCGCCACAACAAAAATTCAAACCCAGATTTAGATTTCCTGGTCAAACCCACGGGACACGCACACCACGCACGAGGCACCCATCGTTGCTGCCTTCTCCTTTTCTTGTCCACTCGCAGCCACTCGTTTTCTTGTCCACACATGACCCACGCACGAGGCACACACTCACGCACAGCTATCCCTTTCTTATCCCTTTACTCACACCACGCGCACGAGGCACACACGCACCGCACCAGCACAGCCCATCGGCGACCTCGCCGGAGCTCCTTGAGCAGGACGTCCTTCTCGGCGACGCAGACGAGCACACGCTGGCAGGGGATCCTGGCGACGGCGGCGCGGGCGTCGTCGTCGACGAAGGGGTTGACGAGCGGGTCGTCCAGGCCCAGCGCGCCCGGGAAGACGAACCTCCAGGTGCGGTCCATGAAGCCGCGCACGTCGGCGGCGAAGGCCACCTCCTCGCCCACGGCCTGGGAGCCGGTGAAGTAGAGGCGCACGGCGAGGAGGCCGCGGAGGGTGACGCCGTCCGGGAGCGCGTCGTGGGCGGCGGCGCGGACGGCCATGTTATGCGCGAGGTTGGCGCCGGCGCTGCATCCGGCGAGGAAGACGCGGGTGAGGTCGGCGTGGTCGAGCAGCCAGGGGTCGGCGCCGTCACCGAGCGTGACGGCCCAGCGCACGGCGGCCCAGCCGTCCTCGTAGGCGGCGGGCAGCATGTGCTCCGGGGCGAGGCGGTAGTAGACGGAGACGCCGATGGCGCCGGCGCGGGCGACGAGGTCGTTGAGGTAGGCGTGCGTGGAGGGGCGCGCCGGGGAGCCGACCACGAAGCCGCCGCCATGGAAGTAGATGATGACGGGAGCTTGGTGTGGGAGGTGCCTGTGGGGAGGTAGACGCGGGCGCGGACGGCGCCGGAGTGGATGTCCTTAGAGACGACGCCGGTGAGGGGGTCTGCCTCCAGCTCCAGCTCCCAGGAGCCCTGCCTCGCGCGCCTCTTCTTTTCCCCGACCTCCATCTTAGCCGGCTCCATCCTCGCACGGAGGCGGCACCACGGTGGCGTACGGCGACGTTCGTCGTCGTATTTTGTATTTTTTTTAAATCTAGAAAGCGTTTTTAGTGGCGCATCAAGTGGGGGTGCGCCACAAAATATTTTCTGTGGCGCATCAGGTGGGCTGCGCCACAGAAAGTTGATTTTTCTGTGGCGCACGCCTTGGGTGCGCCGCGTGCGCCACAGAATTAATTTTTGTGGCGAGAATTCTGTTGCTGGGTGCGCCACAGAATTCCAAAAAGGTGCGCCACAGAAAGGCCTTTTCCTAGTAGTGAGGGAGAGGAAAGCTGTGAAGGCAGATCGTGGATCGTGGAGAAACACAACCCTAATTGATTTGCATGGTGAGCTTGGCCGAGTACATGACACACATTTAGCCCGTTACACTCGGCAATGCTTTGACTAATATAAACACAAGACATCCGAACATATCGAACCGTAGAAACACACTGGGACCTTGATGACATAAGCACACATCGCCACACCGAGCGCATGGAAAGCACGATAATAAAACACATCCAATATACGGATCACAATAAAACGCATCCAATACACAGTCTTGACGCCCGACGGATCAAAAGCTTGACAAAGACACATCCAATACGTGTTTGTGACGCTCGGACATCTGATGGATCGAAACTGCACGAGAACAACACCATCTACTTCAGGTAATAGATGGAAATTAATGAAAGTAAACTACTTCTGAATACAACAAAAGTTCAACAAAGTGAAGGGATCATCATCACATACTTTTTTACCAATGATATTGTAAAAGAATGAAAAGAAGAAGACAAACACTGCTTGCGTATGTATAGTTGTATTTATGACTTACAAGTGCTTAACTTTGAATTAGTAAGTCCTATGTTCATATTTTGTATTTCAATTAATTTTCACATTTCTCACTTTCAAGTGATTAGTCTTTGACATTTAAGTCATATATTGATATTTGTATTTTGTGGATACTATTAATCTTTCTGATTTTTAAGTCACTAGTTCTCAAATTTGTAGATGTTGTTGAATTAATCACCTTGATTAATCTCATATAATCAAAGAAAAAATAGGAAGACCACTTCATATATCCATGAGATTGAAATTCTAATAACAAATCTATGTCTCAACTTTTAACTAAAAAATAAAGACCATATTCTTCCATTATTATCATTAAATTATCTGGATGGACTTCTTTTAGTGGTGATAATCAAAGTATCATTATGGAGAAGATTTTCTCATCATTTTGTAATTGACAATAGAACAATCATTATAGTTACCTCAACGATGGTGCAAAAATAACTGCCTTATTTCCAATCATGTCCTCACTTAAATGGTGATAAAAATCTCTCTCATAATGATATTCTAGTTATCACCGCTAAAGAGTTCATTGGCAAGAATTTCATGATAGTATAATGGAAGAAATTCAGAAATTCAATTTGACTCCCGAGCTCATATGATCCTGTTATACTAAACCAAATTCACAAAAATAGTATAACGTTTTAAAAAATTCTGAAAAACTGGAGGTGAACACATACCAATGTTAAACATACGTGCAAATTTCCGCGGTGAAATGACATTTGGTATGCCTTGTGCAAAAAAAGACAAATCCATGGTCGAAATGCAATTTCAAAACATACTTCTTAGGGCACTGATTTTGTTATTTTTGCACATAGCAGAATACATGACATTTCATCACGAAAATTTGCACGTATTTAGAAAACATGTATATGTTCATCACCAAAAAAATTTAGATTTATTTACTTTTTTTAATTTAATCTAATGTAACAGTAGAAGCCCGAGATCCAAAACGCCTCTCCCGAAGAAAGTAGTCTTTACTACTCCCTCCGTTTCTAAATATAAGATGTTTTAGATGTTTCACATATTGTCTAGATGCATATTAAAATGAGTAAACAAACACACTAAAATGTGTTAGATACATTTGTATACGCGTGAATATGGATAAAAGCTAAAATATCTTACATTTAGGAACGGAGGGAGTATTATATAAACGTTGGGACATGGATACACACTTACCCATAAGACATTGATGAAGAAATAACCATCTAAAGACCGATTTTGAGATGAAGCATAAGTAAACCTAATTTTTTCTTTAGCTTCAATTAAAGCACCTTCACTCAAGAAATAGGGTACGCCATTTTGCTTATATCCAAAAAATATTGGAGAAATTCAAGTATGGACAATTCATATCCATCTAAATGCTGATGAAAATATATTCATCTAAACTCCGACGGTTGTTCGTTCTCTAGACGTAGAGAAAGATACATTCATACCACGAATGGCCTTCATGCACCTACATGGTGGGTCATTCCATTGATGTCTTCCAAACAAACTCTAATGGCTACATCCACCAATCGTTCTGAAAAAAATCTTCATAATAATGTGCATGTCTTCACATAATGATAAACCACATACAACATTCATGTGGTATTGGTTCGATTGAACTACCAGCTATTATCTACAAATAAAATAATACCTTTGTTGCTCGGATGCAAAGGAGTTATAAAAAGCAATATTATTAAGCATATTGAAAATATTATATTACACTCCTTTTCCTTTATGAATTTACTCTCAAGGTTCTTATCAAGATTTTTGTTGAGGTAATATTAACACAAGAATATATTTCACGTGACCTATTTTCTTACGTTTTTTACGGATGTATAGAAGGCATATTAATTTTCCTCTAAATTTTCGAATGGGTATCCTTTCAAGGTTTTTTCATATAGGTTATCAAAAATACAATTACCATTATATGTTGTAACATATTATTCTTATTTTCCCACTCAGTTTTAAGTAGTTTTAACAACATATCAAACATTGTTGTCCTCACATGGTTTCCAAAAGGTTTTTGGCGGAGAAATTATCGACTTCAAATATCATATGCCATACTTTATGTTTTCCCACTGTTTTTTTAAAGTAAGTATACATCATTGTTCTCTAACCTCGCCTAGGAGTGTTTCTTTTTAAGGTTTTCTCATTTGAGTTACAAAAGAGACAAATGTTGTACTCCGTATCATTTTTTGCTTATTTTTCCACCAGGTTTAATAGAGTTTTTGCAACACACTACTCTCCTCATATTTCGGTTTTTGGAGGAGATATTCAAATTGGATTATAATTGTGAGCAAGAAGATTTGTAAGATAATGATGCTATTACTATACAACAAGGAGGATTGTTAGGATTAGTTTTAACCATGCCTTAGTTGCATGATTAGGAACTAACAATGATTATGTGTGTCCAAACGCATACATACGTACGGAAATTTTAGCCATGCTACATGTGAAAAGTCATTTAGACTCCCGAGTTCTAGTGATCTATCTATTTAAAAAAATATTTATAACTTTTTAAAAAACTAAAAAAAAGTTGTGGATGTACTCAATGATGTATTTTAAAAGCATGGAAAATCACAATGTGGAATTATTTGTATTATGAGCTGAAGCTCAGAATGGAAAGTATTTCAAACAGAGAATTTGCACGTTTATAGGATACAACATTTAAAACATGCATGATTTTTTCCTCCGATTTATAAAAACCTTTTAATATAATCTTTAGCTTTTAAAAAGTAAAAATCACTGGAACTCGGGAGTGAGAAATCTCCACTCTGGTACATGCACCGATTTCCTATGTGGTTCCTTCAGTGACGCCTCTTCACCTTCTATATAAAGCTAAATCTATCACTTTAGAGACGCCTCTTCACATTCTATATCAAGCTAAATATATCAAGAACACAAGATCACAATTTCGTTTCTACACATATGAGGCGTGGATCTGGTCGGAGGAACAGTAGAAGCCCGATCATGTCGGATGGATGCAATTCCTGGAATAGCGCATGTTGGCTCTCAGTCTCTTTTTTTAGATGTACGTCCATAAACATATATTACTGGTATTCATGATAAATATATATTACCTGTATGTATAATAACAAAAAATACAGAGTTGATACATATACAAGTAACATAAGACTAGGAGAATACTCCTTGCCCATAGTTGATAGTACATTACTCCTTGCCCACTCATATTCCAACAACTTTCAGGAGGATATAAACGATTTGGCGTTTATCACATCATGATGGTGTGTCCTCTTCACACGCTGCCAGTAATAATCGTGTCGACGCATGGTACACTTGACAAGCTGTACCAAACCAGCCAACAAGCCGTCAGTAATAATAATAACTAGTGGAATTTCGCACAACGTCACGCCGCGCTTGTGTTAGTTTGTATTTTTTTATAATTTTGAATTGTTTAAATAGGTTTGTGTTTTGGCATTAATAAGTATCGTTTATTTTTGTGAGCATGTAGATATATTTTGTAGTACCTCTAATATTCTAGCAATTTGAAATATCGAAATATACTTCTATTTTCCAAATAATATTTAATTTAAGTACATAGTTAGTGCTAATGCATTTTTTTTGGATTCGAGTCCATATTTCGGGAAAGTTCATTTATATTGCATCTAAATATTGACTATTTTGAATTGTGTAAATATGTTTTGTGTTTTGCCATACATAGTTAG
Organism: Poa pratensis; assembly: GCA_947311845.1. Classification (NCBI taxonomy): domain Eukaryota; kingdom Viridiplantae; phylum Streptophyta; class Magnoliopsida; order Poales; family Poaceae; genus Poa; species Poa pratensis. Next base: position 23,882,223 of record CAMZMU010000118.1, read on the forward strand.
CGTTGATTTTTTCTGAGCATTTGTTATATAGTTTAGAGAATATCCAAATATTTAGCAAATTGAAGTATTTAAATATGTTTCTATGTTGCCATGAATTCTTAAATGTAATTAGAGAAAATGTATTTGAGTTATATCCAAATGTTGACCAATTTATTTTTTTAGAAATGCTACGGTAATTTCAAATACTTGGCAAATTTGAATGTTTGATTATGTTTGTATGTTGGTATAAATAATTAATTTAGCTTCGTAATCAGAAGATGTGCACTGTATGAGCATATAGTAAAGTGAATATATACTTCGAGGAATTGCATCTGAATTTCATATTTAGAGAAACTTAATTTAGGTTTTTGCCAATATTTTGCTTAAAGTCCATAATGGGTGGAAATGCACATTTATTCATTTGGATTCCATAGCTAGAGAAATTTTTTTTAAATTCAACTCCATATAATTGGAGCAAGTGTATATAGAATTTTTCTAATTTTGTACCAAATTGAGATGTGTGAATTTGTTTTCATTTTGGTATAATTTATTAGCATTTATTTTTGTGATGTTTGTGATCAAATAGATTTTAAAAACTGTACAATTTAAAATATATTCAAATGTGAATTCTTTGAGTGTTTACTAAATGATTAGGTTTGAAAGTCATATAAAATTTTGGAATGTTCAAATTTGTAATTTGAGTTGGAATGCTCAAATATAATTGTTTTTTAGATTTTTGGAAATTGTTCAAGTTGGGGTGTTTTTCATATTCGAATTATTTTTGGTTTGTAAAATGAGTAGATTTCGAAGATATTTAAGATTTTGAATCATGTAAATTTGAATTTTGATTGTATGGCACAAATAATCAGCATTTATTTTTGTGAGGGTATTTATAGAAATACTTTCATGTTGTAGAAATTGTTCTAAGGAGGAAATGCATTAGGATTTTCTTCAAATATTCACCAATTCAAAATATTGAAACATATTTGTTTTTTGACATAAATAATTAGTATTTATTTTGTCGGAGCATTTTGTTGCATTTTTTCATTTTTTTTGGATTGGAATTTTTGGAGATACATCCAATTGCTGGTAATTTAATAAAATAAAATGCATGAAATTAGAGGAAGTCAATTTGGATTTTGTCTACATATTAACCGCACCCATTGTAATTCGAATTGTTGGAATTCATCTACTGATATTATTAATTCATTTACTTGTGGTATTTTTGTGGATTTTATTTGAGTTCGAAAGAGATTTGTGAAATACATATTTTATTAATTGACGTAAAGGTGTCAAATGAGCCTTTATGTATAATTTAAATTTTCTAGATTTGCAATAATTTGGAAAAGATTCCAAAGTATTTGGAATGATTGTCGTGGTTTTCACAAAAAACATAAAGTTGGCCTGCATTGATTTGTAGTTATATTTGAAAAGTTACAAAAGTTTTGAATAATAGGAAAACAAAACAAAAAGAAAAAGGGGTCGAGCCAGCCGCACAGAAAGCGGCCCAGCCCAGCTAGAAGCCCAGCTCCCCTAGCCCAGGCCCACTGTGACGACAGAGTGACGTCACAGGTGGCCGGACTCTTCCGCGGCGGCGTGGACCGTCGCGCCACCGCGATTCGGGACGCGCGCGTGAGCGCGTGGGATGCGCTTGGACGCGAGCTGCCCGCAGGTGGCGGCGCCGCTGCCTTTGTGTCTCCGGTGGCGTGCACACGCGGCGGAGGACGGCGACGATGGCGGAGTCGATTGCGGCGCGCTCGCGAAGTTCCGGCAGGCGATTTCCGGCGAGGAGGGAGAGGCAGCGGCGGCGGAGGCCGGTGCATGCTTGGATTTGAGGGAGAGCACCGGAGCGGCGACATCGAGCGCGGCGGCCGACGGCGAACTCGGCGCCGCGCAGGAGAGAGAAGAGAGGAGGGGAGTTGTGCGGACGTTTTTGTAGAAAGGCCCCCGATATTTGCTGAAATTGCTATTTAGTCTGTTGTAGTGGAAAGTTGTGGGCTGCGGAGCCATTTCTCGGCTTGTGAGGGGCTTTTTTGCAAAAGCGTAACGGTGTGCCGCGCGGATCGTCCGATCGCCAGGCAACGGCGTGGATCGAAGAACTGTAGAACACTGTTCATTGGAACAGTGTTCTACAGTAGCACGAGGCCTCTCAGCGCGGCATTCCTCTCGTTTTTCATATAGGTAGTAATAAGGAACACGACTGTTGAGCTGTCTGTTCCAACTACCCAGGTTGTGGACAAGACATCTCTGGTCGAGGAACAGGAGTGCGAGGAGCTACGGGGCCACAGCGCCCACGTTGCTGTTCGTCCCAGGTCTCGCAGGGTGAGTTCTTCACAGTTTCCCTCTCTGAAGGGTATTCTGGGCTCCTGTCGCTGCGGAACCAAGGAGGGAGGAGACGTTGGTGCCACCACCACCGACGGGCCCAGCTTTGGAGGTGGGCCAAGCCTGTCAGGAGGACACGGCGGAGGTGGACAATGCCAGTCAGGAGGGCATGGCGCTGGGTAGGATGTGTGCTTTCTGTGCTAAATTGCTGAAGACGCTGGCTCCACCACTCTTGCGCGAAGTGCAGGCTGCCACCACTCTGCGACCCGAGGCAGAGCCGTTCACACCCAGGAGGAGTCTACGCTTCAACACGCCGTCTGCGCCAGTAAAGCAGTTGGGTAAGAAGCCCAAGTCTACATCGGCGGGGCTGCTCAAAGCGCTGGGACTCTCACCCAGCAAGCTGACGCCGGATGTGCATGCTGCACAGGAGTTCAGGCAACTGTTCGAATCCCCACTACGCGACCAACAAGTTGAAGTGTTGGCGGCAGTCTTTGGGAAGACGATGCCGCCGCGAACGAGCTACAGTTGGAAGTTGTGAGGGAGGTCAGTGTGCACGCTTAGGGTGTACCTGATCGTGGAGTTTCAATTTGTTTCCATGGATTGTAACCCTAGTATTTTTAGTTGGAACCCTCGGGGACTGAATGACCTGGCTAAGCGGGATTCAGTTAGGGAATTTGTTTTTCCGCTCCATGCTAGCATTGTGTGCTTGCAGGAGACCAAGATGGAGAGGATTGACTGCTACGTTGTCAATCAGTGTTTGGGCCCTTCTTTTGATGAGTTTTTTATTTGCCGACGGAGGGGACTAGAGGTGGGATTCTGTTGGCGTGGGATTCTTCCGTGCTAACAATCTCAAACCTCTCGAGGGACTCGTTCTCGGTGACGGGCGAGTTTCACTGTCGGGACAATAGCACGTGGTGGATCACCGGGGTCTACGGGCCGCAATCCAACGAGGAAAAGGCCCAGTTCCTGACAGAATTGGAGGAGCGATGCATTTTGTGTCCTGGCGCCTGGCTGATCATCGGAGACTTCAACATGATCTTGCGCGCATCGGAGAAGAACAACAACAATTTGGACCGCACCAACATGAACAGATTTAGGAATTTTGTGAGTTCCTTGGAGTTGAAGGAGGTACACATGCATGGATGCCTGTTCACCTGGAGCAACGAAAGGAGACGACCGACGATGTCAAGATTGGACCGTCCGCTGGTTTCGATTGACTCAGAATTGTATTACCCAGATGCACTTCTGCAGACATTCTCCTCCTCAGCCTCGGATCACACGCCCATCCACCTATCGATGATAGCAAACCATAGACCCATGCAACGCTTCAAATTCGAGCTCTTTTGGCTCAAGCTTGACGGCTTTGACAATGCGGTCAAGGAAGGCTGGCGATGTGATCCATGTATAACTGACCCCTTTGTCATGTCTCGTTGCACGGACACCGGGAGTATAGGATACCCCCTTTTAGGTTCGGCACGGGGCGCGAAGGAGGCTGAGAATCGTCTTCTTGGGCGGAGTCTAGATCAAGCTCTCCTCTCCACGATCAAAGCATGCAACCAAAGGGACACAAGGAGCTACCCAGGTTCAGGCCGCCCGGAGGCTAAAAGCCCTACTCCTGCATGTCTGGATTGATGGGTTCTTCATAGTGTGGCTTACAATGGAACCTCCCGGACAGGGTACCCGGAAGGGTTTTGGCTGGAGGTAGAAGAAGGACAGATCCTGACCCGGAGGAGATCACCTTCCTCTCTACCTTCGCAGCCCTAGTCTAGTCTTGCTCTGGTTCTAGCTTGTGTTCGTCCTTGGTTCGACCTCTCCCTCCTCCGTGCCTTGGTCCTCCTTTTATAGGCTAAGGGGTTGCCACAGGGTCACGTGAGGGGCGTGAGGGACCTTCGGGGTGAAGGACCCTCCTCATCTAGTTTAGGGGGAGACGTGGCCTCTCCTCAGCCTAGCGTCTCCTTTGGGTTAGGTGGGAGCGTCCGCCTTGGGGTGGACAGGAGCTGACACCACCACGGGACGTGCTTCCCGCCCGCGCTGCCTTCGCCTTGCTTCCCAAGTCTTCCGTGGTGAGGTGGAGTGCTTATCCACAGGGACGTGGGGAAGTACCCGAGAGGGAGCCTGGCCTCCTGCCGGGAACTCGGGCTCTCGGGTCCTTCCTGGCCTTCTTGCTTGATTCGGGGACCCGGAAGGTCCCCAGGACCGGAGCCCTTAGTCGATGTAGGCCATGCGTGTCTTGACGGTGAACCCGCCAGCTTGACTTGAGTCTTGGTCTTGTCCATCTTCATCTTGGGCCCACATGGGGTGGACCCACTTTGGCAGTACTAGGGGAACCCCATGTTCCACTGTTGCGACAGTAGCCCCCGGGCATGGTCCCGGCGGCTCTTGCTCCAGCTGCCGGGGCCATGGCCTAAAGATAGGTCAAAGTGGGTCCCGGGCACCTGGTCTTCCTTGCTCTCTTCATTGATGGCCTTGAAGGTCTTGGAGTTACTCCGCTCGGGGGAATAACTGCGGGGCCCCCTCGATTCCCACTAACGGAAGAACCGAGGAGACGCTTGACAGAGGCACTGCCGTGGCTATAAAAGCGAGGCGCACCCCTGGCCTTTTCGTTCATCTTCTTCCTTAGTCCAACTCCAGGCCTCCCCACAAGCTGCCAGCGCCAATGGCGAGAGCGAGGAGAGTTGGGCGCCCTCGTACTTCTTCAGCTGCTGCGGAGAGTGGCCCCTCCACTCGTGGTCGAGCTGTTCCGCGAGGTCGTGGGATTCGCGGTCGCGGCGGCCGTGGAGGCCGCGGCACCGCTGCTCCCCTCCTAGGAGCATGGTTCATACCAGCTTCGCGCCGTTCGAGTTCGCGTGGATCTGAACCGCAGGCCTCGCAGCCGGCTTCTCCTGCCGGATTCCTTCGCGATGGCGACGGAGGACATCGGACCCTCCGGCTTCTGGCTGCAAGTGGAAGGCTGCCCCAATGGCCCCTCCTGGGCCATGGCGGAGCGCACCACTGAAGGCGCCATGCTTCTGGGTCCGGGGTGGAAGTCGTTCTCCCGTGCCCGCCGCCTGTCCAGGGGGCAGTGCTTGGTGTTCCGGTACGACGGAGATGCTACGCTCTCCGTGAAGATCTTCGGTGTCGATGGCGGACGCGTGGAGTGCTGCATGGAGAGCAGCAGCGGCAGCTCGAGCTCCTACGACGAGGATGAAGATGAGGAAAACTCATCTGACATCAAGGTCGAGGGGAGCTCGTCTTCCTGAAGGCGAGGAGCTTCGGACGGGCGCCATGGAGATCTCGTTGACCTCCTCCTTGGCGGCCTTGACGACGTACTTCTGGAAGTAGCGTCTTCCATTGTACGGCGGTGCTCCTTGCTCGACGGGAGCCAACCTTTTTGTTGTAAAAAAGATCGTCCCCTTGTAGTCCTTGTAAATGAAGAAGATCTTGTTTTCCTCCTTGTCTTCGTGTCGCGTCCGTGTGAATGAGAACGAGTTTTTTGCAAAACGCGCTCCCATTACTGCAGCAGCCGTAGCGTCAAGGGGTAGGTGGAGCGTGGGAGGCCTATAAAAGACCATCCAGACTCCACCCCTTCGCCACATCTTCTCGCCTTGCTCCGCTCCTCTTCTTCCTTTGCCTCCCCTCGTCCGCAGAACAATGTCCGGCGAAGCAGAGAGGGCCTTGTCCGATGTGTCGACGGCGGAGTCCGTCTTCGAGGAGCGGCGGAGGCACCCAGCGAAGCTGGAGCCCGAGCCACTGACGGCGAGGTTGCGTCCCGTTCTTCTGCTGCCCAGAATGTTGCTCGCCTGGCGGCCGTCTCTGGTCCTGTTGCCCAAGAAGAGGCAAGGATTAGGGCAGTGGGAGGACGCACCTGTGGTCCATCCTGAAGGAAAGGACTGCCGGTATTCCGGAGCTGTCCTTGGTTGTGGCTGAACTCGAGGCCATTGAGCAGGTTCACTGTTTGCTCTTCTCCATTTTTCCGCCTTTTCTTCTTGGATGACCTCGATCTTGATCTGGACTTTTGCAGGCCGAGAGTCAGTCCGTAGGCGAACTGGCGGACGGAATCTTCCGTCTCTTTGGCCCTGGAGCGCCCTGGTCGGCAGAAGGGGGTCGAGCTCTTCGACGCGCCTGACAAGATTCTGCACGCGTGTTATCTTTTCACCCAGGCGTCCCCGGAAGAAAAGAGTGCACCCGGCAGGCAATAAAACAGAAGACAGAGCTGCACAGCCAGGAGCCCTGAGCTGGCCTTAGTAGCATAGGCTAGATATGTATCCAGGAAAAGCTTCGACTGAATGTAATCAGAATTGTAAATTCAGAATGTAAGTTCAGATGAATGCAATCCTAGGGCTCAACTCCCGGGGTCATTTCCCAAACCTCCCTTGCACTAACGCGCCGTCAAGTTTTCTGAGGAGATCTCTTAGGTGACAAGTACTCTAACCGCCTGCACCGGTAGCAGCACCCCTAAGAGCACTATGCCTTCCGGGAGTCCACTCCACAGCCACGGGTACTAGGCCAGAAGGGAAATCTGACCGTTCGCCGGGGAGGACGCATTACCCCCGCAAAGGTTCTCATCAACTGTCAAGCATGCGCAGGTTGGTGGTATATTGACTCCGAGCGAGATATTATGCCTAGAATGCAAGATGCACATGCAAAGACTTAGCTGGTTTTTGCCGTGCCCTTGATCTACTCTGTCCTTCCCGGGTATCCAGCTCCTGAGCCGCTCTTCAGCATCCATTCCTGTCCCGGGAGAGGCGCTACACACAACACACTTTCAGTAGGAAAAGAATGGACCCTCCCTTACATGTCGTGAAAGTGTTTCATCCGGAGCAACCCGCAAGCAAAGTTGAATGTGCATTTCTGTGTTTAGGTTCTTTAAAACACAGCACTGCCCGTTCCACTTCTTACCGCGGCAGTACGGCACGATCAGGTGGCAGCGCCTACTGATAGGCTACTCGCGCTCGACCTGTCAGCCACCGGCACCATGTCAGCCCCCTGCTTGGGGGTTGTTACGGATAACACACTTCACGACAACAAGAGAGGCTCACGGAATTGAAAAACTTATCTTTTATTCCTTGGCGACGATTCTTACACCCTTATACAGAACACTAGCCCCTTGGGCGTGCTTAGTTGACTCGAACTATCTGCGATTCATGTTCGTATTCAGGGGTAGAATTTCCGGAGATTCTCGATGTTCCAGGCGTTGCCCTCCGGCCTGCCTTTCTCGTCCTCCAGATAAACAGCTCCGGGTCTCAGGGTATGCGTCACCCGATAAGGTCCTTCCCACTTGGAGGACAGCTTGTTCATGTTATCAAGCTTCTGCTTCTTGCGGAGAACCAGGTCTCCGGGTTCCAGTACCCGTGAACGGATATGGCGATCATGATAGCGGCGGAGCCCTTGCTGGTATCGAGCAGATCGTAAGGAAGCTCGGCACCGCACCTCTTCCAGGAAGTTGATGTCATCAATCCTCCTCTCAGCTTGTGCGTCTTCATCATAGGCAAGTACCCGGGGGATCCATGCCTGAGCTCTGTTGGCAAGACGGCTTCTGCTCCATAGACAAGGAAGAATGGTGTTTCTTGAGTGGCTCTGCTTGGTGTGGTTCTGAGGGACCACAAGACACTTGGTAGATGCTCAATCCAGTTCTTGCCCTTGTCTTCTAACTTGTCAAAGGCCTTGGTCTTCAAACCCTTTAGGACCTCCGCATTGGCTCGCTCCACTTGCCCATTGCACCTTGGGTAGGACACCGAGGCAAAACACACCTTGATTCCCAGCTCTTCACAGAAGTTGAGGAAGGATCGGCTTGTGAACTGAGAGCCATTGTCCGTTATGATTCTGTTGGGTACTCCGAAGCGGTACACGATCCCTTCAATGAACTTGATGGCTGCTTGAGCTGTCTGTCTTGGTACTGGCATCACTTCCACCCACTTTGTGAACTTGTCGATGGCCACGAAAAGGTATTCATGGCCCCCGACAGACTTCGGTATCTTCCCACGATGTCCAGCCCCCAGACCGCGAACGGCCAGGAGATTGGAATTGGCTGCAGAGCTTGCGCCGGCTGATGTATGTTCTTCGCATAGTACTGGCAGGCTTCACAGGTCTTGACTAGCTGCTCCGCATCACTGAGGACTGTTGGCCAGTAGAACCCGTGACGAAAAACTTTACCCGCCAGTGATCTTGATGCCACATGACTTGAACATGTGCCCTCGTGGATGTCCCGTAGCAGTACTTGGCCTTGTTCTTGAGGGATGCAGCGGAGCTTGACTCCGTTGTCCCGTCGCCGGTAGAGCTCGCCGTCGATCATGACGTAGAGCTTGGCTTGACGAGCCACCCGCTCGGCGTCGTGATCGTCCTCCGGGAGGGCGTGCTCCATGATGTACTTGACGATGTCCCGGGCCCAGGGTGGGTGGGTTCCTTCCACCGGTAGCACCATCCGACGGAAAGAAAGCATAGCTTCCTCCGCTGGAGGGGCTGCCGGGTCTTGAGCTTCTGGGCTGGCTACCCGTGTTGTCGAGGTAGAAGGGTCGCCAGCCCCCGGCGCAGATCTTGTCGCGAGCCTCTCGGGCGGGATCGAAGGTCGCCTGAGGACCTCGATGTAGATCCCGGGAGGCACTGGTTCTTGCTTGGACGCCACCTGCGATAGCTCATCCGCGGCCGTGTTTTCTCCCCGTGGGACGTACACAGCCCGGAAGTTGTCGAAGCGCCGCTGCAGCTTCCAGACCTCTTCAACGTATGGTGCCATCTGAGGGCACGCGTACTCCTTGTTCACTTGTTTGATGACTAACTGAGAGTCACCCTTGACGACGATCTTGTTGATGCCGAGGCCGACGGCAGCACGAAGTCCTGCGAGCAGGCCCTCGTACTCCGCCGTGTTGTTGGAGATGTTCCCTTGGTAGTGCATCTGGACGACGTACTTCAGCCGGTCCCCGGTTGGTGAGGTTAGGACAACCCCAGCACCTCCTTTCCCCTTGGTGTAGGAGCCGTCGAAGTGCATGGTCCAGGCGCTAGGATCTTCCTTCCCGGGGAGGCAGGTTTCCTCTTCCGGGTCGTCGAACGCCGTCTCGGTCCACTCGGCCGTGAAATCCGCCAGCGCCTGACTCTTGATGTTGTCCGTGTGCTCGAACTTGAGACCGAAACCTTGAAGCTCCATGGCCCACCATGATATGCGACCAGTGGCAAGTGGGTTCTCCAGGGGGCTTCTTAGGTTGTACTTGGACACCACCGTGATGGGATGGCTTTGGAAGTACGGCCTCATCTTGCGGGAGGCAATGAGGATTGCCAGCAGCAGCTTCTGCATCATGGGGTACCGCTCCCGGGCGTCGCGCAGCACTGCGCTGACGAAGTAGACCGGGTGCTGCACCTTGCGGGTCGCCGAGTCCTGAGAGGGCTCGGCTTCCTCCACGTCGATGTCTTGGGGTGGGGACGAGGTAGCCCCCGGCGAAGTCTCGTCGGAGGGAGATTCTCCATTCCCGACGGGCTCCGCGTCGCTGGTGAGGTTGCAGTGACGCAGGATCGTGAGACCCCTGGTCACCCGGCAGCCTTTTCTTGCACGGTTGCCCGGAAGAGAGTTCCCGGGTCGCTTGCCCTTGATCTTGCTTGACTTCTTCGGAGGAGCGTCACGCTCTACCACGAGCACAGCGCTGATCACCTGGTTGGTGGCAGCAATGTACAGTAGTAGGGGCTCCTTCTCTTCTGGTGCCACGAGGATTGGTGGCGAGGCGAGGTAGCGCTTAAGGGACTGCAGGGCTTCCTCGGCCTCGGAGGTCCACTCCACGGGGCCTGATTTCTTGAGCAGCCTGAAGAACGGTAAGGCCCGCTCCCCAAGCCTTGAGATGAAGCGCCCGAGTGCAGTGATGCACCCGTTGAGGCGCTGTACGTCCTTGACCCGCCGGGGCGCCTCCATGCGCTCGATTGCCTTGATTTGTCCGGATTCGCCTCGATCCCTCGGTGAGAGACCAGGAAACCCAGCAGCTTGCCGGAGGGGACCCCGAACACGCACTTGTCGGGGTTGAGCTTGAAGTTGACCCGGCGGAGGTTCTCGAAGGTCTCGTGCAGGTCTTGGATGAGGGAGTCCTTGTACCGGGTCTTGACCACGATGTCGTCGATGTACGCTTCAACGTTGCGGCCCAGCTGTGACCCAAGGCATGCTTGCATTGCGCGCTGGAAGGTAGCGCCGGCGTTCGGAGGCCAAAAGGCATCCGGGTGTAGCAGTAGCAGCCCTTGGGAGTGATGAAGGCCGTCTTCTCTTGGTCCTCGAGTGACATCATGATCTGGTGGTACCCGGAGAAGGCGTCCAAGAAACACAGCAGCTCGCACCCGGCCGTGGAATCCACGATCATGTCGATCCGCGGCAGGGGGAAAGGGTCCTTGGGACAGGCCTTATTCAGGTCTGTGAAGTCGATGCAGAGTCTCCACTTGAAGGTCATGGGTTTCGGTACCACCACGGGGTTGGCCACCCAGCTTGGGTGGGGAACCGACCGGATGACACCAGCTTCTATCAACTTGTCCACCTCGGCGATGATGAATTCCAGCTTTTCCTTGCTTTGGTTCCGGAGAACCTGCTTCACGGGGCGAGCCCCCGGATTGACCGCCAGTTTGTGCTCGATCACCTCCCTTGGAACGCCGGGTAAACCTGACGCCTCCCACGCGAAGACGTCAGAGTTTTCCCGAAGGAAGGCGACGAGCGCGCTTTCCTATTTGTCGGTGAGGCGGGCGCCGATGGTGATGGAGCGAACTCCGTCACTGGTTAGCGCCACCTTCTTGGTCAGCTGCGGATCGCCATGGAATGGCGCCTTCTTGGGGGAGTAGATGTGGAGCCCCCGGGTGCCCTTCGCCCCCGGGGAGAGCCCCATCATCATCCTCCTGTACACCTTGAGGGATATCCGCCGTGGTTGCCACCGTCTGGTTCAGCTGGTGAACGCAGTAGATAGCATCGTCGATGTCGGCCTTGACCTTGATCACGCCCCACGGCGCCGGAATCTTCAGCATGTTGTAGGCGAAGTGGGAGACGGCCATGAACTTGGCCAGAGCAGGTCTGCCAAGTATGCCGTTGTACGGTAGCGGAGTGTCGGCGATGTCGAAGACGATTTCCTCGGTGCGGAAGTTCTTGGAGTCGCCGAAGGTGACCGGAAGGGTGATCTTCCCGAGGGGTCGAGTAACACTTCCGTTCACGCCTTGGAACACCCCGGTGTCTTGCAGGCGAGACAGGGGGATTTGAAGGATAGCCAGGACCTTCGCCGTCAGCAAGTTGAGGCTGGAGCCTCCGTCGACCAGCATCTTGGTGACCTTGTAGTTGTGGATGACGGGCGACACGATCAGCGGCAGGGTCCCGACCCCGGCAGTGTTTGCAGGGTGGTCTTCTGGGTCGAAGGTGATGACTTGGCTAGACCAGTCCAGGGGCTTGGACGGAGCAGAAGCAACCGCGTTCAGCTCCCGGACAAGTCTCTTGCAGGCGCCGTTGGAGGGAGGCAGAGAAGACCCTCCGTGGATGCACCCGACAACTCCCTGACTTCTTGATACTTGCCGCCGTTGCCTCCTTGGGGAGCCGGAGCTTCCCCGTTGCCGCGTGGGCGGCCTCCGGAGTGTGTACCCGCGACCACCTTGGCCGCCGCGTCCTCCTCCACGGCCCCGCGGCCACCGCCACCCCTTGGCGACCCGTGGGACAGTCACGAGCGATGTGCCCGGCAGTGCCGCAGTTGTAGCAACCGTCTTGACTGACCCCATCAGCTCGACGTTGCTCCCGGATGGCGAGGTTCTTGAGCATGCGGCAGTCCTTGAGCAAGTGGTTGCCTTCTGGATGGATGTGGCACCAGGGATCACCTTCACCTTCTTCCTCGGAAGTCGGCGCGGGCTTGGTCTTCTTCGGAAGAGGCTCGGTGACGAAGATCCGCTTGTCGGGTCCAGGGTCCCGCTTCTTGTTCTTGGCTGGAGCGACCTTGTCCTCGGGTTCATCCTCCCCGGGGAACTTGGCTCCTTCTTCAGCTCGAGCGCACCGATCTGCAAGCTCCCAGAGCTTACGAGCAGACTCGACGCGATGGATGCTCAGCTTCTCGCGCATCTTGGGGTTGCGGACGTTGGCGTGGAAGGACTGGATCACCAACTCCTCCTTGATGCACGGGATGGTGTTCATCTTCTGGGTGAAGCGCTGGATGAACTTGCGGAGAGTTTCACCCGGCAACTGCTTGAAGTCGTGGAGATCACTGGGAGCCCCCGGGCGCTCGTACCCGCCTTGGAAAGCCCCCAGAAACTGCTCCTTCAGTGCCCGCCAGGAACGGATGGAGCACTTGGGAAGGTTGAGAAGCCAAGTCTGGGCGTCTCCCTTCAGGGCCAAGGGAACCAGTTGGCCATCATGACCTCGTCGGCCCCGGCAACCATCGCAGCAAGAGAGTAGATCTGCAGAAAGTCCCGGGGGTTCGTGGTGCCGTCGTAGCGGAGAACGTCGATCTTGAATTTCTTGGGCCAGTTGAAGTGGCGGAACTCGGGAGCGAGGGCGAGGCAGCCTTCGGCGAGGTCGATGCCCCGATCTTCCCGGCGGTGACGTTCTCGGCGACGCTCGATGCGGGTGCGCATATCCTCGTTCTGACGGCTGTTGAGCTCGTCACGAAGATCTGGGTTGCGCGAGGTAGACGACCCGATGGAGATGGCCTCGCCGTGATCGCGGTTTAGCCGATCAGCCATCGGTGGCGCGGTGCGAGGAGGCGCCGTCTTGGCTTGACGTTCACCACGAGGCTGGCCTCGCGGATCACGTGTCTTGTCTTGTGCTGCTCCGGGATTGTCGACGGTGGGGCTTGAGTGGGTTCGACCCACGGACCACCATCGGCGAAGTCGAGGAGCCTCTCGACGCGAGTCCTCCATTCTTGGTAGACCTTGGGATCGCCGCTGCTTGGAGGGAACTGCATCAGGGCCTTGGCAGCGACTAGAGCATCATGGCGAGCTTGCACGTCCGAAGGCGAGTGCGCGGAGGTCTTGCTCTTGGATGCTCGTGGATCCCCGCTGGGGCGAACGCCGTGGTTCCCTCCTCCAGCGGTGGGCTCCTTGCCGGTGCCGTTGCAGACGCTCTTCTCCCCTGAGCGAGGAGGAGGCATGGTGGCGCCCTTTGGAGCCGCCGCTCCGCCAGGGCCGTTGTCCTTGTCGTGACCGTCCACTTCGTCCGGCGCCACCCTCTCCATGGGAGGCGGGGACGGAGAGACGCTCCGCCGTGCGCCAGCAGCACGACGTTCAGCTGAAGCTTGAGTGCGTGAGGGAGAGACCGGCTTGGACGCCGCAGGATCTCCCTTCTTCCTTGGAGGCATGCTTGACGAAGAACTTGCCGATGAACTTGATGAAGATGAATCCAGCACTTGCGCCCCCTACCTGGCGCGCCAGATGTCGTGTCTCGTTGCACGGACACCGGGAGTATAGGATACCCCCTTTTAGGTTCGGCACGGGGCGCGAAGGAGGCTGAGAATCGTCTTCTTGGGCGGAGTCTAGATCAAGCTCTCCTCTCCACGATCAAAGCATGCAACCAAAGGGACACAAGGAGCTACCCAGGTTCAGGCCGCCCGGAGGCTAAAAGCCCTACTCCTGCATGTCTGGATTGATGGGTTCTTCATAGTGTGGCTTACAATGGAACCTCCCGGACAGGGTACCCGGAAGGGTTTTGGCTGGAGGTAGAAGAAGGACAGATCCTGACCCGGAGGAGATCACCTTCCTCTCTACCTTCGCAGCCCTAGTCTAGTCTTGCTCTGGTTCTAGCTTGTGTTCGTCCTTGGTTCGACCTCTCCCTCCTCGTGCCTTGGTCCTCCTTTTATAGGCTAAGGGGTTGCCACAGGGTCACGTGAGGGCGTGAGGGACCTTCGGGGTGAAGGACCCTCCTCATCTAGTTTAGGGGGAGACGTGGCCTCTCCTCAGCCTAGCGTCTCCTTTGGGTTAGGTGGGAGCGTCCGCCTTGGGGTGGACAGGAGCTGACACCACCACGGGACGTGCTTCCCGCCCGCGCTGCCTTCGCCTTGCTTCCCAAGTCTTCCGTGGTGAGGTGGAGTGCTTATCCACAGGGACGTGGGGAAGTACCCGAGAGGGAGCCTGGCCTCCTGCCGGGAACTCGGGCTCTCGGGTCCTTCCTGGCCTTCTTGCTTGATTCGGGGACCCGGAAGGTCCCCAGGACCGGAGCCCTTAGTCAATGTAGGCCATGCGTGTCTTGACGGTGAACCCGCCAGCTTGACTTGAGTCTTGGTCTTGTCCATCTTCATCTTGGGCCCACATGGGGTGGACCCACTTTGGCAGTACTAGGGGAACGTCATGTTCCACTGTTGCGACACCCTTCTTGTGATTGGATGCCTGCTTTCGGAGCCTGGCAGCTCATCTGCGTAGCTGGGGAGATCGCAAGTTGGGAAAGCTAAAGTTGGTTTCGATCGGATAGTTCCCTTCCCACATCCGTTTTCTTATTTTTTAAACGAATATGAATACGAATACGGATGTTGTCGGATATGAATGTGGATCGAATGTTACTCGAATATGAATGCAGATCGGATGTTTTCTCAATCTGGAACGGATACGACTAAAATGAAATAATAGACTTGTGCCTTATAATGAATCAACTATAATACGGTAGAGTGATAAACATATAATACACGATAGTTTAAAGTTCAAGCTCAAAAAAAATATTTGACCACTTTCTTACCCTTTTAGGTTGGTTAATTGACATATCATGTTAGAATTATCAAAATTGTCTAACATGATTTTATTTGGATACGGATATAACCATTTCAATATCCATATTTGTTGCAGAATTCAATACAACATTTGTTTTGTATTTGTACAAAACGAATCCGGATATTTACCACTTCCATTTCTATTTCGTTCGGATTCGGATATTTACCACTTCCATTTTCAATTTGTCGAATACGAATGTCAGATAATTCGGATTATCCGCTACTAGTCCCCACCCCTATATAGGATGGCGATCGACAAGGTCCAGCACAGCTTGTGAGATGTAGATGCTTATGGACGTGCTAGGCGCAACAGAAGGGGATGAGCGTGCGTAGGCTGCGGGACAATTTGTTGGTACAACATGTTTGGCAATCTCAAGAGTCTAATGGAGGCTGAGCTGAGTAGGTGTGTCCACCATTTTTGCCGCCGTCTAGTTACTCCTATAATAAAGACAAAGAAACTGATGTGGATGAATGGGCCACCAAGGCCCTTATATACCTTGAGAAGCCAACAAAATCTGTCATCTCAGTATATTTTACACAATGGCAATGTAACTCTTTATTTTTATTTCGTATAGTAAATCTGTACGTTGAAACCCACTTAAACATATGATAGAATGGTCGAAAAGCCAAATAATGTCGACAACGTGTAGATATGAGGGCATCAGGATTGCTTAACTAAGCATAGGATGTGCCAATGGGTCGAGTCCCAGGATCATCTTTTTCTATCTTTGCGCCACCCAAAACTTAGTGGTCCTAGAGCTATCGTCTGTTTGCGGTTGCTTTAGGTAGAAGGAGGTTGTTGCTCTCTGTAATTGTGTGGGCTCCTCCCTATTGTGTTGGTGTTTGTTGTATGGTTTTCGTCCGGTTTCTCTACAAATAAACCGGACACTTTCTTCTTCTTAATTAACGGGTAAGACAAAGCTTTTGTCTTCGTTTCAACAAAACTGAGTGGTGAACCATTCCTGAGCCGACTCAATGGGTGTGGCTGGAAAGCTCTCACGAGCTTGCTCGCACCATACTTCCTCCACATCAGGCTCACAAGGAACTAGTAGAACTATCATCAGTGGTCTGCTATCATTGGCCTTGGTTGTTACCGTCACAAACTGTACAAACCCATATGAGACCCACGCAAATTTGCCGCAGGTATGGCCACCTGCTAGTATTTGGTGCGTTGTTGCGTTGGCATTCCCCGAAGGATCACCATGCCGATGACCGCGTTGTCTGCGACGCCATTCAGGCTCTTCTCTAGTAATACATGAACATCATTTTAACAGCTAGCAAGTACGCTATGACTCATTGTACTGCTATTTCTACCTATTTGCCTTAGCACAAAATCATGTATAGCTGAAGCCACTCCATGTTAGTGGACGTTTGTAAAAACAGCAGATCGTTGAATTTTGTACATCAGCAGACCGTTAGGAAAACAGAAAGCCTAATAGGATGTTTCTAAAGTTTTGCTGCGGTATTACTTTAAATCATTGATCGCTGGTTTCAGACTCGAAAAATGAGTATGTGAAGATGTATCAGTAAGTCTAAACTATTAATTTTAATACGAAATTTGTGAGCGTGTATCTGATTTCTTTTTATATTTCATATATAAAACAATATTGGAAATAGCTTCCGCGGTAGTTAGCAGCAACTGGCATGGTCATAGAGCGGGCCCGTGATAGCCAAAAAGGTGATGTAAAACCTTGAGAGAGAGAGAGTCTCTCCTCCAGACCGTGTTAACGGCGCGCAGCCGCTGCCGCTCCTCCTAGATCTGGTCTGACGTTGTTGAATGGGGACGTGAAGTCACCCAATGGGTCAAGAATATCACATCCGTCTTGGAGTCGAAGAAGAAGAATGAACCACTGATGAATCTCCATGAAGATCCAAAGAACGCCACCGCCAGAAGAAGTCCTCGAAAACCCCACCACTCCCACAAGGTTCTCGATGTCATCGCCAAGATGGGGCTGAAGCCGGGGAGACATTATTGAAAGAAACGCCGCCACCACCAACAAACCGCTGCCCCAGCAAATCTGGACACTAAAATCAGAAAAACGGAGTCTTCCCGTCGACGAGGGCCGAGATCCACCGCACCCCCATGGCCCGAAGGCCACAGAGGCGGGGCAGATCGGCGGCAGCGCCGACGGGAGACAAAGAACCCTAATCGCCTCTCCTGGTTCTCGGAGGCGAAGGGGTACGGTTGCAACACAATATTCTCTCTCTCTCAGCTATCTTGATGGTAGTGATCGGTGAATCCTCATACTCAGTCGTATTCGTCAAAATCATATTCCAAGGATATATCAGCGCATCCGAGAAGCCACAATGAATACCATTCTATGATTCATGTACCCAAAAAGGGACATGTGCGAGCAATGATTGAATTGAGCGGGCAGATCCCATGCTATATGAAGATTTTCATTTGCGTCTCTACAAACAAGGACCATTTAAGTCATAGATTGCATTCGCAAAAAAAAGTCATAGATTGATCGCGGGCAGAAGAAGAATAACCTACATGACCAAAGAATAACCGACACGGGCCATTGATAGGTAAATGGATTAGGTTATAGTTGGATTTCATTGCTTACAAAAACATGAAATCAAGAAAAAATCTCCCAAAACAAAACTGAAAGTAGTCAAAATCAAATTAACCTAGGGTTTCCTTTCCGGCAAAGCAAGCGAATAGTGGAAAATGTCTTTCGACTAGCGTTGTACACCAGGTATTATGCACACCCCCTTTTAGGTTCGGCCAAAGGGGCGGCTCAATTCGTTCCAGGCAAGATATGACGCAACTCATGGGACAACGATTTATCCAGGTTCAGGTCGCTCGGAAGCGTAACACCTTACATCTTGCTTATATGTATGTCAAGAATAGAGATGGTTACAAGCTTTTTGGTCTCGTTGCTGAGGCTTCGCTGAGCTCTTGTTTGCTCGAAATTCTGGCGACCTGGCGTGAGACTTAGATAGATCTGTCCTCCGGCAGTCTAGGTCCTCCTTTTGTATCAACAAGGGGCGCACGATTCGCCATGGACAGCGGTGCCTGGCACCGGCCTACTCTACCAAGGAGTCTACCTAGCTATTCCTCATGATGTCGTCCCATCACACCGGAGGGGACGGACACTGCTCTAAAGGACAGAGCAAAGACATGCACGCCATCATGACCTTCTGCATGCCTGCCATCATCCGAACGGTCTCCTTCTCCCGAGTCGTCCACGAGGTAGAAGACGAGGGGAAACGGCACGACATCGACACGTGACAGTGTGGACGTGACCTCTTCTTCTTGGGTCCACGCAACCGCTCCTAGGGACGGTGCGGGGCTGCCTCGGGAGAGTGCGAGTCTGTCCTACTCCCTCCGTTCCAAATTAGATGACTTCCATTTGTCCACATGGACAAATGGAAGTCATCTAATTTGGAACGGAGGGAGTAGGACGGAGCAAGGCTCGCAGTGGCAGCCGCCCATGTTGGAGAAGCATCGTCACGATCGATGTTTCAGGCCCTTGCCCAGAGGATAGCTTCGGCCTGCGCCACTGCCCTCGAAAAGGACTCCCATGTCTTGTATCTTGACATTGACACATTGTCAATCCTGGCTTCTAGAAACCACCCGTACCGCCATTACCCTCCACGTTGTAGGCGAGCCTGTGGGGACCCGGGTTTCCATAGGTATGACACTGGTCATGTCCATGTTGTTGATGAATATCACAACAAATGGGACAACTAATACAAGGCCCAACTTAGAAAATTTCCTGACTTCTTGGTGTTGGGTGCCATGACTACTGGTGATGGCACATTGGCACAATTCAATTTCTACGCCACGGTATCTCGGTCCAGTATCCATGATGCATGACTGGGCACTTGCAACGGTAGAGAGTGGATGAGTCAAGTCCTCAATCAGGAGGGGAGGCGGATATGTTGTGTGGATACAATGGACCGTTCACCAGGTATGGCCTTTTGATGTTATGACCGCGAGAAGGTTTAGCACAACGTGCGAGATTTAGGTGGTTATGTGTGTGCTTTGCCCAAAAGAAGGAGCTATGTAGGGGGTTTGCACACCAGTCGTGTACATGTAGCGGGACAATCTGTTGGTACTCACGCTGACGATTTTGAATTTTAGGGAGACTAGAAGGGTTGAGCTGAGTGAGTAGGTGTGTAACACCAATTCGGACACCAACTCCTATTGAAAGAATAGTGCAAATATTTAAAGAAAAGTAAAGACAAAGAAACGGATGCAAATGAATAGTCCTTGAAGCCCATTATATATACTACCCTATCTTCACTTGAGAAAGCAACAAAATCCGTCGTCTCGGTGTATTTTCGCACATTGACAACGCAGGCTTTCATTTTTAATATTTTGGTATAATAGATATGTGGATCAAATTAAGTCCACTAAACGTAGGGTAGAATGATCGAGAAGCGGACTGATACTTACAATATGTATAAGAGGCAACGGGTGCTTCCTTAAGCATGGGATGTGCAAGAAGCGTAAGTCGAAGGATCTTCGTGTCCGGTCTTTGTGTAGTTCAGCACTGTGCGGTTCGAAATGAGCCATTCCCTCATCGGCTTGGTGGGTGTAACCTGCACGTCTTGACCGCCAAGCTCGCTTCATGTTCCCTCGACGTGATGCACATCCAGCCGTGATGGAACTAGCAACTCTCCGTGGTCTCCTGTCACATTGTGTAACTGCTCTCTAATTTCCTGTGACACTCATGGATGATACATGTAGCGGACTATTTAGGCACGGACATGTTCACGTTTGCGAACGTAAGAGCCAAATGTGAATAAGCGACGAGCAGTGATTTGTAATCAAGCAGTGTCCTATTAGTTACAGGTGGACACTTCTTTTGCTGCGGTAGTTCTTTGACTCATTGATCGCTGGTTCCAGACTAGAAAATGAGTCTGCGAAGATGTATCGGTAAATCTAAACTACTACTTTTAACGCAAAATATGTGAGCGTATATCTGATTTATTTTTATATTTTCAATATAAAACAATATTGGAAATAGCTTCCGCGGTAGCTAACGACTGTCATAGTCATAGAGCGGGCCGTGATAGCCAAAAAAGGTGATGTAAATACTCTCTCTGAGCGAGCTTGATGCTAGTGATGAATCTTCACACTCAGTTGGGGAGACATGCATTATCCAAAGTGTAGGTGAGTATTTGATCACCTTGCATTGTGATGTCAGTGATATTCCAAGGATCATCATTACGCCGAAGTCAGATCAGTGCATCAGAGAAGACACACTAAATACCATTCTGTGATTCATGTACCGAAAAAGGACAAGTGACACTGTGTGAGCAAGCATTGAATTGAGCGGCCAAATTTGTGCTATGTAAAATCTTTGCACATGATTTTCATTTCCATCTCTACAGACAAGGACATACTTATTTAAGTCATCGATTGATCATGGGCAGAAGAAGAATAACCTACATGGTTATAGTTGGATTTCATTGCATACAAGAACGTGAAATGAAGAAAAATGTCCAAAAACATAAGTGAAAGTAGTCAAAATCAAATTAAGCTATGGTTCCTTTTCTGCAAAGCAAGCAAATAGTCTGAACGTCTTAACGAGCGATATTCACATGCGGAAGAATGTCTGGCTAGCCATGTGCATGTCGTTGATGAAGATCAGAACAAATGGGAGAATATGAGCCCCGACTTGGCAGATCGACTCGTATCTTGGTGTTGGGAGCAACGACTACTGGTGATGGCACATTTCATTTTCTTCGCCACTGGTATCTCAGTACGGCATCCATGATGCATGGCTAGGCACTTGCAACAGCAGACGGCGGATGATTCATTTGGTGATGGCACATTTCATTTCCTACGCCACTGTTATCTTAGTGCGATATCCATGATGCATGGCCAGGCACTTGCAACCTTAGACAGCGGATGATACATTGTCCTCGATCAGGATTGACGAGGGGAGGAGGACGTGTTGTGTGGAAACGGTAGACCGTGCACTAGGTCTCTGGCCTTTCGATGTTATGACTACGGGAAGGTTTAGCACAACGTGTGAGATTTAGATGGCTATGGGCGTGTTGTGTCCAGACAGGAGATGTGTAGGGGTTGCGCACCAGTACTCGTGCACATGCCGTGGGTCAATCTGTTGGTACCCCATGTCGACGATTTTGAATTTATGGGTGGCTGGAATGGTTGAGCTGAGTGGTTAAAGAGTATTATAAATATTTAAAGAATAGTAAAGACGAAGAAAGGTATGCAAATGAATTGTCCTCGAAGCCCACTATATACTACCCCATCTTCAAAACCTGAGAAGGAAACAAAATCCGTCATCTAGGTGCATTTTTCACATTGACAACACAACCTTTAAAAAAAAATTGGTATCGTAGATATGTCGATCAAAATCCACTAAAACATGGCGTAGAGCGGAATGATGCTCAACATATATAGGTATATAAGGCAACGGGAATGGAATGGCTACCTTGTGGAATGGAATGGCTACTTTAGTCGATCAAAATCCACTAAAGTATAGGATGTGCGCGAGTCCAGGGATCTTTGTGTAGTCCAGTACGTACATTGTGGTTCGGAGTGAGCCATTCGCTCACCCGCTTGGTGGGTGTAGCCTGCACGTCTTGATCGCCATGCTCGCATTCTGTTCCTTCCATGTGACGTACATCCAGGCATCCAGCTGTGATGAAGCTAACAACTGCTCTCTAATCCACTGGGACACTCACATGTAGCAGACGATCTGCGCCCGAACACGTTCACGTTCACAAAAATAAGAGCGAAATGTGAATAAGATACAAACAGAGATTTGTAACCAAGCGGTGTCCTATATATCAGTTAGAGGTTTACTTCTTTGTGTTTCCTTGCTTCCTCCCACGTACATCCATGTACACTGAGAAGGGCGTGCTAGTAAGTGGTAATGAGCATGGGGTTATTGTTTTTCTTGGCCTGGGAGAGAGACGAATCCAATGGAAAACAATCAAAGCCGTATATTTGGGAGTATACTCGTTATTGTCATTTGTCGCCCGAAAGATCAAGGCGGTCAAGGGATTGAAGTACTTGATGCTAAAAATAGATGTTTACTCAGCAAATAGTTGTTTTAACTTCTAAATGAAGAAAGTGTTTGGCAGGAGCTGCTTCATAATAAATACCTACATAGCAAAACTTTATCTCAAGTACAAGCCAAACTCACTAATTCACCTTTTTGGAAAGGAATTATGAGTGTTAAGGATGACTTTTTCACTGGTGATAGGTAGCAAACTGTTTTTATTAATACATAAATTTCTTAATCTTTCTTTCAGAAGGATTATTATAGCACAGACACAATTCATCTATACATAAATAATTATTCTTAACTAGTCTGTGTATGATAATGGCTACTGTCTGCAAATTGTTCAGCTACTTCGTTCATATCAGGTGCTGCAACATGGCGCTAAATCCATGGTTGGTCAATGCTGGATGAAACTTGTAGCTGGTATTCCCGATGTTCTGTCACTGCAGAAGCAACCGAATGAATTATTCAGTTAACATACAGGTTCAGTGCCAAAGAAGCCTAGAATTATAGGTAGGACATTTATAAAGCTTCAATTTTGATTAAGTCGCTTTCGAAATGATCATTCAGATTCCCTGACTGCATGATATCAATCGATGTAGAGGGTGGAAGGGGTAAAAAGTTTTTCCTTCTTATCTTACTTTTCAGATTTTCCAAGAAGTTTCACAAAGAACCAATTACCTACAGCTAATACACTTCAAACACGATGCAATTTGTTGTTATGAAATATATGTCAAATTGATGTGTGCCTCACCTTGTCGGTCAGGTATAAGCTATCCAGAACTGCAAACCCCGCGGCAACACCGCCTTCATCAGACGAAGAAACTTTTGTTCGCATCAAGTAACCACATTTGTCATTGATGATCACCTTATCTTTTTTCCTGAAATCAGAAATCAAGTAATTAGCTGTTTGACAGAAAAACGTACCATCTTATGAGGAGAACTAGTGTTTGGACTTGTGTTTCAGCACACATTATACCGCAAGTAGGCTCCATATATCCCAAGCTCAGATACTGTGAGGGCCTCATGACAAACACCACCACGGACCAGATTAGCAAGAGATGCTTTGGGAAAGATTCTTTGCATCAGTATGTAGGCTGACAGAGCATCTCCTCCGTCCTTCTTGAGTCTGATTAGAGCCTCTCGCACATCAAGGCCATATATGTTGTTCCCTATAGATTAACAGCGTATCAACAAATAGTGATAATTTTCCTTCAAAATGACAAAAAGATATGCATATATTACTGCTACAAACTAACCTCCGCCTTCACGTTGTGGCTTCAAGACAAACAAGTCGGGATTTTCGATTGCAGATTTGACTACCTCTTCATCATCCAAGCTCCATAATCCTGCAAAGCAGTGACGAAGCTTGGCAATTTCCTCCTTATTTTCAAGAAACCTGTATAAGGAACAAACTTACAAACCATGATCAGATAGATTTCTAATGTATACCAAAGACTGATGATCAATCTGATCACTGATGGCAGCAGTACAGCAACAATAGTGCAACATGTCTCACTACCCTAGTGTTAAGTCATGAACTTAGGTAGATCCATAAAGGCCATATCAGTTCATATCATACGAATATTCAAGTGCATTCCACCCATTGGTGCTGAAAAATTGAATCACCTTTCAAGCACATTAGGTTTTGCTAGTTCTTGTTGAATCTTCTTGGTCCCCACTAAATGATAAGATATTGAAGGACACTTAACAGCAGATGATTGTTCCATCAAAAGCCTGGCAGTCCATTCCTAGAATATACAAGAAACATGCCATGTGGATTAGGGACAAAGAAAATTGCTACACATCCAGAACACATACACAAATTTTGCTTCAGAGTTGACCCTATTAACGAAAAAATGAGATCAACATATAGTGGGGAGTGGAAGTATTCAATATACTAAAATTTACATATTAGCTCAAAGAAACACTTTCAGGGTAATTTGGTTTTCCATCAGAGAAATCGTCACAAAATATGCTGTGTTCAAAGGTGGAAACAATGTATAGACGTACTGCTTCTGAAGGATAGTCATTTGGTGTATAGCCAGCTCTGAAGTACACGACAGCAACCTTCCTGTCATCTCTGCATTTTACAAAAACTTTAATGAACATACCGCAAGGTTGCAGTCACCGCTAAAATGCTTAGCACCAAGATGCAAACCAATAATCCCCATAACTGAATACATACACCACAAGAGTTCCATCAGGAAGAACCTGGCCTTCAGACTCCACCTCTGACAAGGTTTTCCTAATAGTTGTTATGCCATGTGTAACAAATTGTCAAGGGAACTCAAATTTGATGTTGAGACCTGACGTAACATTTTAGCATACAAAGTAGGAAGAATATCATGGATACTGAAATTGGAGACAAGAAAATAACCAAAACTACTAAACAGTGATGATATGACAAGATTGAGCTCTAGGCTATATGGGAAGGTTCAAGAGATGGTAACTGCATGGGCAGTAGGGCAGGAAGAACATTTTAACAAAGACAAACTTGAGATATAGAATATACTACCTCCGATCCATAATAAGTGGCACAGTTTTGAACTCAGTTCAAAACTGTGACACTTATTTTGGATCGGAGGGAGTAGTAGTTCTCCTCATTTACAAGAAGTACCAAAGCAGATAATAAAAGGATATGATTCCTTCAAATATTTGACAAGCCAGTATTGGTCGTACATATTTCTTTCATCAGCCTGAACAATCATCATAACTACGGCACTGAACATACCATGAAAAAGTGTGTCAGTTCAGTTGGTTAGCTACATATAAGAAATAAGATGCTTGATTCAACTAGAGCGTAGAAAACCTGTCAACATTAAACTCATCGCATGCTCTGGCCAATGCTTCAGCAAATTGACGGCTAGCCTCATTTCCAGGAACCCTTTTGGCGTCTAGATTTAACAAATTTCCGTAATGATTAACCAAGGTCCTGCATAGCAATTAGTGCTCAGTTGACATACTACTCATATTGATGACCAAAGAACAATCCTGAATAGAAATGACCTGATAGGTACAAAACAAGTACAAAATTTCATAATATCCCTTGGTAAGAATGGGAGTCACTGCAAGTAAGAAACTATGAATATATTTTCTCAATTTTATTTCACCGACAAAGAACTTGAAGCAGATAATTTACAAAGCTACAACTACACTTGTGTAAGGGGCCAAGCAGTCAGGCAATATTCACGTAGGCACACTAGCGCAGCATTAGTTGGAAATGTTGATATATGAATAGTTAGCCTCATTAGTTTGGTTTATCATTTACAAACCATAATACTGATAATAGAGATGGCAAATTTCGAAGTGTGCTCGGGATGACACGCTCATTTTTCAAAATATAAATTTTACGTGTATCCAAAAAATTCAAAAAAAAAAATCTCACATGCGAATGTCTCGAGCTTGTTTTCAGATTTCAGGTTTTGTGAAAATCAGAATTCATTTGCGAGCTGTGCAAAAATAACAAACCCAGCCAATTCAAATCCTAAAAAAGCTATTCTAGCTTCCCGTTTTTTTTTCACATACCACAAATCAATGATTTTTTCTAAATAAACTTGCTGGCACATGACTCATTATAATACCTACACACCGGATTGTTTGAAATAATTTAACCAGTTTTTGGGTTTTCTATAATAAAGGGAGCATGCGCTCCCGAGAACACACAATCCACTCTCGGATAGACTTAAGCAACCTTACGTTAGAGACTGGGTTTTAAATTTGAAGGACCAAGTCGTCCCTACGGAAGTGATAGGCATGCACACATATGAATTAATCAGGACAGAACTAATCTTCTCTCGTCCGAAGTTCATCATGCCAGTCTATGATCCAGTCTTTCTCCTGATGTACATCTCAATTATGCATGGTAGTTACAATGATGTGAAGCAGATACAGATACTACCAAAGAATGCAGAAAATTCTACTAATAAAGACCTAGCATTATTTCATCATTATAGACATATGCAACTTGCCGATTAATATCAGTGATGTGGTCAGTACTTCTACTAAATGTACAGTTGATTAAATCAGGACACTCATTCATTTGAATAGCAAAGCAAAATAAGTATATTCAGTGGGCAGCCAAAATGGCTAGTAACATTATATTTTAACAATTCTTAGTTATCTGTAAGTAAAGACATAGAACTTATTTAACATTGCAACTAAATGCAACATCGTTTCAGAAGTGTAAAAAACATTTTTTTAGACATGAAAACCATGTGTACAATATAATTATTTTTCCTAACCAGATTTTCTAAACTAAATGTACAACGCAAATACGCTCCAGCATAGTAATGTAAACACTAAAGATATTCAGGCCTCGCTTGGAATGGATGTGTATTTAGTTCAACTTCGGACTAAATACTGGTGGCAAGACTAATTTTACATCCAATGCAAGCAGCACCTCATGTTGGAATTTACCTGTGAAGCTCAGTCACTAAGGAACAAAGCCCAGGAAAAGATACTGAAATAGTGTTGAGCTCTATCTGAAGAAGAGAATTAGTTTCCGAATCCAGCATATAATCTGATCGGTGCAACCCCAGTCGAATATTCTGGTAAAAACAATCGCACTTGTCAGTACCGTACTATCAGGACATTCACCAAAACAAGGACCAAGAGACTGGATGGATCTATTAATATTCAGGTACAAAAGTTGACTCAATAGAATCACCTCCTCCTTGTTTGTATCCATCATCTTCCTGTGAATATCTAAGAGCCTCGAAGTGAAATCATCGACCTGCCTTGTTCTGAAAGTACAAGTATCGCTGAATTAGTCCAACATTTCCATTAAAATTCTTACTAAATTATCAATAATCTGATTCATAGACAGCCTCTATAAAACTTAAGGCCAGTCAACAAGAATAATTGGCAATATTGTGAGCTGTTAGGCAGAGCTCTGAATGAGAAAAGTAGAGAGATTAAAATGACAGGAAAACTCACTTAGACAAGGAATCCTGCAAGAAATCCCCATCCAAGCTAACACGATCCACAAGCTCGTTGAAAATCGGAGCCAGCTCGCACGCTTGCTCCCAGAAAGACTCCGGTAGGCGCGACGGGAGCAGGGAGATTGGAGCATGGACCAGCCCAACTCCAGGAACTGTTCCTGATCTCTGCAAGACGACAGGACAGCAGCAATGTTCTGCCAGGTTAATTCCCATGGAAGTCTGATGAACCGAGGAGGCTAGGAGCGAAGAGCCTTACCGGGACCGCGCGATCCCCGACGACGAGCCCGTGCATCGCGCACCACGCCGCCGCCTCCCGCGCCATCTCCTCCACCGCGGCGGCGTCCGGCTGCCCCTCGGCGGTGCTCATCGCCGGTAGTGGTGGTGGGGCGTCAGGGCGCGTTCTGAATTTCTCGGTAGTTTGAGGTGGTAGATTTTCAGTTTGAAGCTGCAATCTGGGGTGGGAACTGTTGGCGGGGGCTGCGATTTGTAGGAAGATGGAGGGGGCGGCGCAAAAGTAGTAAAGTGTGCCAATCGCTTTCCCTGCTTGGGCAGACTCCGTTCCAACTTCCAACTGGTATGGACTTTCAGAATTTGGTTACATGTGAAAATTAAATATTATAGAAAATATTAATAAGTACGTTTTTCTGTAAATTGAACCACTATGTACATGATTTTCCTTAATTTATAAGGATATGTACAATGGGGTGACATCACGTCAACCACTCAGCCTTCTCTTAAGAGTTGTCACGTCGGATTTTCGCTTAGTTGGAGGAGAGAGAATGAAGAAAAAGAAGGTTGTCTTTTCTTAAGACCAACATATACGTTTTCACTGAGTTTTAAGAAGCTGGATTAGATTTCCCTAGCTCCGGACTTTCCTCCATTCCAACACATGAACATCTTCAACTTCAAAAATTCAACATAAGATTATGATCATCTACCAATTTAATATATTATATTTGTAAGAATTGGTAGATTGTGTGGAAATCAGACCAAGGCAAACTCAAACTATTCTAGTACCAGTAACAGCTATGGGCTAATAAAAGTGGAGCATCTTCCAAACAAAATAGATTATGCTAAAGGGCAGGGTCAGGTTGGCCATCACTTTCTCCGCTTGAGCAGCCTCAAACGTGAATAAAATATGTGGAAATTGACCAAATCGAATCCAAACCATTCTAGCAGTACAGTAGTAGTAAAGCACTAGGGTACAGTAAGAAAAGAACAGAAAAGAGACGTAATATGAAATATCTATGGCATCATGCATGACATGGCAAAAACAGATTTGTGTCTCGATTCAGTGAACCTGAAACAAGATGCTGCACAATGCTGCACCCCCATTATGCACACCGGGCTTATCTTTCCAGTGGTAACATGTTTTGACGAGACGGAAATCTGGGTCATGACCGGTCTCCGGCTTCTCAACGCACCGCGATTTTGAGCGGCCATCATAGAAATATCGTTACAACGAGCATCAAATTCGGATACAATGAAAATATTCCAAGAGATGGAGAATGAAACATTGCTAATAAGAGCCATGTAATCTAAGCTCAGCATATCAAACAGTACAAAAAAGATGTACAGATTTGTTGTTTCCCACTTGAAACGCTACTTCCTGAATAGCAACTAGAAGAAAACTTCAAGCACGGATCTGGTAAGACCAAAAAACCGCTGAGGACCGTGCCCGGAGATGAAAATTGGCAATCATAATTCTTTTGGCAAGGCTGCGGTAGGACATTTTCCTAAGGTATTCCATAATATGTAGTCTCCAGAAGTGGCCTGTCAAAACAGAACAATGTTATCAAAGAATATCTTATTGGTAGAATTTCACCTTTCAGCACCAGGGTCTCATAACTGATTAGTGATAACAAATTAATGGGAGTACAGTATATATGTTTGGATAAAAAGCTCAAAGTTTATTCGTGGAACAGTCTTTCGTGACGTTATTCTGGCGTCCATTTGTTTTAGCTGTAGGCGTGAGTTTTACACATGAAAAGATCCTCATCAGGTTCCTCAGGGGAAAAGTGATAAGCAGGGATGGTGTCATGGAGAGGGGAGGGCAGTATAGAAAAGGCCAGTAAGGATCAACTAGTCATTCTAGAGGGGGCAGAACAAGTTGTAGTGGCATTTTTTATCTTTCTTTTTTATTGTGTAAGCATTGTTAACAAAGGCAAGATGCTCTTGTTAGTCCTTACAAAATTGTCCCCAGCAGCTCGGAGGCTGTTTATCGACCAAACTTTGTAAGTGCATTTAAGTTTCTCATGTGTCACTTTAACAGTAGCAGTGTTTGCAACACAAGTACGAAGATCAAAATGTTTATACATAGTTCAGCACTAAGATCATCTCCAACCGGACACGTACATTGGAGATGCTCTAAGGCCATGTACATTGGAGGAGCGCTTACGTAGACGCTAAGAATTTTAAAAAAATAATGATTTAATGGCTAGCGTCTGTATAAGCGTCTCTATCTCCAACGCTAACGGCACGTACAGGCACTTAAGGTTTTTTTTCTCTCGCCTGGATTGGCCTGCGCTACGTACAATTGCTTCAGCGCCAAGAAAAAAAAAAAAAGGTGAAGCGTCCAAAGCGTTGTTTTGCGCCGACACCAAGCAGAATCCCAGCGACGGAGGGGAAATCGCTGTAACGGACAGGAATTTCATCCTAGCGTCGGCCTTAGCGTCGAGCGCTGTACGTGCCCTAAGAAGCCAAGTTCATATGTTCGCACCTGCAACCCGCTCCAGGTACATCCCAGCCCACTAGAGAATGAGTCCATGGTGGCCCATTCAGGAGTGTGTGGGCACATGTTTGGGATAGTCCCACCTTGCTAGCCTTTTGCGTGAAGCGAGTATGGAAACACAAAGAGAGTGCTACTTGTGCGTGACTGACACAGTACGGTGTCAGCCTAAGACAGTCTGGAACCTACGCATGTTGTTACACAGGTTTTTGTACTTTTCTTCATCTTGTTTATGCAATTCTCTGAGACTTAACTATTGAAATGTTGTGAAAGCAGCTAATCATTTTCAGTATAGTGACTAACCGAAAGAATAAAAGTTGGGAGTTGATGAGATAATAAAGTACCTGCATTGAGTATTCTACTGGGGCTTTGACTGAAGGGTAAATGGTTACCTGCAGAAGGTGGCTAAGGTATCAAAAACATGGTGTATACTGTGATTCGTTTATTTGTATGAAGCATGGAAAAAATGTTACAGCACGAACAAAATTACCACTTAATTATGGAGGTCGGGACATTTAAGGGAGCAAAGCATGGTTGTAAGAAAAGTTTAATATATCTCACTATCAAGCACTACCACTTCAACATGAACACAAATAACCAATTAATAATGGAAATCAGGACATTTAAGGGAATGATTATTGAGTAATCTCTTAAGCATGGTAATAACTAATAATGGAAACTCAGCATGACTTTAATGGCCCCATATGTTACCAATTGCCTAATATAAGCCTGGCATACAATGTGTTCAAAAGTATGGTTGCCATTTTGCCTCACTTGAAACTGTGAAAAACATTGTGTAAACAAATTGAGCTACAACCACATCTGAGGACAACAATTGGATAACAACGCTAAGCTACTTGACTGACTGACTGACTGACTGAAGACTGAAGGAGACTTAACCATCATAGGTGATCAAGAAAGGATACAAGTTACTTACAGATCTTGGATCGATTATAAGGCCCGACAGTGTGCCACCAACTATCTTGAAAGAAACCTGGAAAACATTTAATAACATATTAATATTGAAGAAACAAGTCTAAACGGGAACAAAAATGATGTGTGCAGTGTGCTGCTGTATGGATATTAGTAAAAGACTTCATGGGTATGCAAAAGAAAGAACATATATGATACCGTGATAGTGCCAGAATATGCACTCGGGTCCCAGATATAAATATTATATGCGCGGAATAATACCATGAAAATCAACTTCTTCATGAACAGATATGAAGGAACATAACAGCTGAGAACTACTATGCTGAGTCTATTTGCAAGACAATATGACCAAGAGTATTTAGGCATGTCAGTAATATAATGACGAGATATGATTGTTCCCAAATTTCACATATTCATAATAAGCATCATGACATGATATCTAGTCAGACTAACAACATCAAGGTTCGATAGGGACAAACCTTGGCATAATTATAAGCATGCCAAGACAATGGCTCCTCCAAGTCAACTGCTGGAAGGTCCTTGTTCATTTTTTCCATCAGGTAGTCATCCAAGTTGGAACTATCCTTAGTGTTATCTTGCTCACAATCACTATCTTCAGTATATGCAGTGGTTGAAACTGACAACAATGATGAATTTACTCGCTGAGTTGTTTTAGAATGAAATCTAACAGTGCCAGAGAAGGTGGCCTCAATGCTCCTACCACTGAGGCCCCTGCCACTTGAAACAATTCTCCACTCAATTGAATGTTCTGTCATCAAAACGGTCCCAACTGATGGATTTCCATCATATGATGCAACTCTTCTTCGAGGAAATGGCATTGTAACCGTGCAAAATTCCATAAGAAAGGGAGACTTGTAAGCCTCCATCAATATTAGCTTAAATAGAAAAGCACCTTCGTTCTCAGATACCATAGACAACTGGTAGAACCCTTTAACAGGTGGATCATTGTTGCATGGAGCTTGATAGTGCATCAAAACAAAATTCCCTATCGGTGGTTGAAATAACAGAGATTGCTTATCACCACTGGGCTCTGAAGCTTGAACACAGTGATGGAATGATGATACCTCCACACGAGCAGCTTTTAACCCAGTCAGTGGCAAAGAAACATCTGGTAACCCTTCCAGTTCAGCCCTACAGGTCACTTGTCCCGAAACAGAAAGGAAATCTGACACATCATCACGGTCATAGAGTGCAGCATTTATAGTCTCCAGGCTAGTGAAGAGAGTCCTTTGCCTGCCTTTGTATAGGTAAGGCTTCCAGGCAGGTTGCTTCTGGTCTGCCGGAAGAGGATCAGCTGAAAATCCAGTTGTTCTAATTGAAGAAACATTGCCATAATTAAGATCCTGAGGTGTGCCTGCAAATATATGTTATTAGCACAGTTTGCTAACCAATAAACAGATCCATGAACCTAGACGATAGATGAAAACAAAATGCTATATTCCAGAACAGGAGGCTCTGTGGAAATTCAGTTACTCACCAAAAGGCATAGCACCAAGGATGAAGTTCCGTAGTAAATCCTTGTCAAAAGGTCGTATACCACCTTTGAAAGAGTCTGCTTGAGCAGCACCAACAGACGAGGAAACTGATGCAACTGGCGCTGCAACAGATGCAGCAACAGGTTTTGGCCGGCTGAAATACCTATACTTCCAGTCAATGAATCTAACAGTCCACCAACAGAGGGGCCCGAACTAACAATCACCTCTGGTTCAGCAACATCACCAGTAATTATGTCCCCAATAACATTTGCAACCATAAAAGCCCTATCATGTAGCACCAAGTGTAAGCGTCCAACTAATGAAAATGGTCATTACTTGGTTCATAGCTTCGTAAAATATATGAGTTGAAAATGGGGTTGCTAGTGTAACGAATAAAACATTAAAGAAACACACACATAAATACCAGGTAAGCAAACTTACATTACCCTGTTATGCACGGAAGATTGAGCAGAATGGAAGAAAGGTTGCCATTCTCCTTGGCCGAACTCCCGCAGTCAGGTCTTTTCAATAGGCTTTCGAACGCTCTAAACGACTGAGGATCCACCAGAGCAGCACAAGGACATAATAACCTCCACGTTTCTGAAGAACCACTGGCCAGAGCATAAACCCACCTCCTTCCTCTTTGTCGATCTGAAGGGATATAATGTGGCGAGTGATTGGATCATCGACCCAAGAATCTGATCCCAAAGATGATACGCTTGTGCGGATACCAGAACCATGCGCGGTGCCTTCCCTGCACAATGTTCACATTCAAGTGTTTAATTATCACATTTATTTCTAAAATCATGAACATACCACAAATGTGCTGATGCAGTTATAGTTCAAGTGGATGAACTACAGTTCTAAGATGACTACCTATATATATGACACATTAATCTTTTGTTCAGAAGAAATAACATTGTTCATGATCCTGCCATCTTAATTATATCGTAGTACCTAATTCACTTCCACACGCGAGTAATTAGCATCTAATTTTTACAAGACCACACCGATTCTCCAAAGCAAGCTAAACCAAGAGGCACGAAGTAAAACGCCAAACCTTCTGCGGCGGTCGGCAAAGGCTGCGGCGACCTCGTAGTCCTCCGGCAGCGGCATCTCCGCGCCCTTCCCTGTCCCTTCAGCCTCCCACGCGACCCGCCACCGCTTCTCCACCACCGCAAACCGCCTGATAGGAGAGGGGAAAGGTGAGTTCCTTGGATCAGAAGGGCCGAATCCTGGCGCGAGATGCCCACGGATTTCATCTCGAGGTTTCGCGAGGTGGGGCCGGTGCCGGCCGCGCGTCCGTACCTGGAGAAGGCGACCGCGTCGTGCGGCGTGAGGATCCAGATTGCGCGGACGCTGCACCCTCCGCCGGACATGGCTCGCCGGAGATGTGGCGGCGCGGTGGCCGTGGACTCGGCGCTTGTTTCTACGATGGAATGGCCGGAGACTCGGGGAAGCCAGCCGGGAAGACGACACGATTTGTACAACTATCAAAAGACGCCTTCCATTTAAGGTTACGGTTTATCTAGTTTACGTATTTTAGTTCAGTTAGGGCATGTAATTATCGCTTTTGATCAAGCGCACGGTAGCGGGGGCACATATTCATAAGTTCCTTAAAAAAAGGAAATGACCCATTAACTGGCTACGAGGGTACATTTTCGTATAATTTTAAAACTGTTCCAAAAACTTGGTGTGCGCGTCGGTGATGGTGCCGCAAAGTTCCATTTTAGAAAAAAAATGTGTTGCATGTGAAAGAGAAGGAATTAGTGGAGCTGGGGTTGTGTTGCGCGACCACGATGGCGACTTTCAAGCGGAAGCTAGCAGTTTTTCCCCACTGTCAGTGATGCCGAAGGTGCAGAATTGTTGGCGTGCTTTCATGTTGTTAAACTTGCCGAGGAACACCAGGTGCCGAGGCTGGTTCTTGAAACAGATAGCGCGAGCGTGTGAGCTAAGTTGATGAAGCACGGTGTTGATCGGTCTATTGATACGTTTTAAACGTATCTATAATTTCTGATGTTACATGTTTATATTATACCAATTGCTACATATTTTATATACACTTCATAGCATTTTTATGCATTTTCTGGAACTAACCTATTAACAAGATGCCACAGTGTCAATTCCTGTTTTCTGCTATTTTTGTATTCCAGAAAAGCTGTTCTGGAAATATTCTCGGAATTGGACGAAACTTGGACAGGACCTCCTATTTTTCCAGCACGTACACGGAGTCCAAAGGAGAGACGGAGACAACCTAGGAGGCAGCCACACCATGGGGCGGCGCGGGCCCACCTCCTGCCGCGCCGTGGGGTGGTGTGGCCCCCTCGGGTGCCTCCAGCCGCCGCCCTTTCGCCTATATAATCCCCCCGACGCGAAAACCCTAAATACCCGAGTCATATTCCACGAAAAGTTCCAGAGACGTCGCCGTCGTCCTAGCTCGGGAGGGTTCAGAAGCTCTTCCCGGCACCCTGCCGGAGAGGGGAATCATCACCGGAGGGCTCTACATCGTCATGCCTGCCTCCGGAGTGATGCGTGAGTAGTTCATCCTTGGACTACGGGTCCATAGCAGTAGCTAGATGGTTGTCTCTCCTCCTTGTGTTATCATGTTTAGATCTTGTGAGCTGCCTATCATGATCAAGATCATATTATTGTAATGCTACATGTTGTGTTTGCTGGGATCCGATGAATATTGAATACTATGTCAAGTTGATTATCAATCTATCTTATATGTTATTTATGATCTTGTATGCTCTCCGTTACTAGTAGATGTTTTGGCCAAGTAGATGTTTTTAATTTCAAGAGGGAGTATTTATGCTAGATAGTGGGTTCAGTCTCCAGTAATCTGGGAGAGTGACAGCAACTTCTAAGGTTGTGGATGTGCTGTTGCCACTAGGGGTAAAACAGCAATGCTTTGTCTAAGGATAATTGTATTGTTTACATTACGCACTTTACTTAATGCAATAATCTGTTGCTTGCAACTTAATACCAACGGGGAACACGGATGTCAACCTGAAGGTGGATTATTAGTCATAGATGTTGTTGGATAACGGTCTATGTATCATGTTGTAATGCCCAATTGAATATCATAGTAGTCATCTTGTCATATATGCATTGTTATGTGCTCAATATTTTATCAATTGCACAGCTGTAATTTGTTCACCCAGCATGTTAGTTATCTTTTATGGAGAGACACCACTAGTGAACTGTGGACCACGGTCCATTCTTTTACACTGATAATACAACCAACTGCAATCATTGTTCCTTTTCATTCTCTGCAATTAAACACTATTTTCCACACCATACGTTTAATCCTTTGTTTTCAGCAAGCCGGTGAGATTGACAACCTCACTGTTTCGTTGGGGCAAAATAGTTTGATTGTGTTGTATGCAGGTTCCACGTCAGCGCGCCACTGACAACTTTCAGAAGTGATTTCTTACTCCTACTGGATTGATAACCTTGGTATCTTACTGAGGGAAAACTTGTTGTTGCACTGCTTCATACCTTCCTCTTGGGGTCTCCCAACGAACGTGTGCTTTCACGTCATCAAGCAATATTTTCTGGCGCCGTTGCCGGGGAGTAAGAGGATTTATGCAAGGGAGTCTCTCGCTTCCAATCTCTTTACTTTGTTATTGTCTTGTTTAGTTTATTTTTATCTTGTCTTGTTTGCTTCATTTATCAAAAACACAAAAAATATAGTTGCTTAATAACGTCTTGATGATCCCGAAGAGCAAGTCTTGATGCCTGCACAAATAACGGGATTTAGGTTGAGACTCCAAGTGCAGAGTGTATAGTATAGTGGAAGACAGTTTTCCCCACGAGGGGTGACTCGAGGGTTTAATATCGAACTCTCGGGGAATCTGAAGTGGTAGATTTATCTTCTTATCCTTCTTTTGGTTACCTACAAAACAACGTTAAATGTTTTGGTCCTCAACCTCACCTGTGGTTGTCAAGCACAAGGTGTAAGAATGATATCAGGATAGTTATGCAATGCAAACAGGAAATAAATATGCAATGATGGTGGATGCAATGGTAAATGATATTTTTGGATTTTTAAATGGTGTATGCAAGATGAAAAGTATTTTTGTATTTTCGGATTTAATGATGTCTGAAAATATAAAAGTGGTATATGGTATTGGAAAGGTGTTTCTTATGATTAAAAATGGACTGGGGTTCATGGTTTCACAAATGCACTCTCTCTTTATAAAGTGGTAGACAATGGAACACACAAAGTTAACATATGAGATTGCAACACAGGGTTTGATAACAAGTTACTTAAATATATGGGCATCACGTCCTAACATAGAGATCTTTTGGTTATTAACCTCTCTTATACTCCACCAAGATGCGAACTAAATCATAACACCTCAGTAATTAAGATAACTCAGAGTATAGCAATAAGTATCATGACATGAAGTGAAAATAAGAACATGCTAGATCTAGTCATGGAGTAGTGGCAATGGTCACGCCCACATCCCCGGTAGCATGGTATTTTAGTTTATCCCTAGTGAGGTAACAAAGTAAGGTAAAGATACCAAAGTGGATCGCAGAACTTTCTCTCACGTTCACTGCACTAGCCACCCCCGTTACTCCAACTAATACACACGTTCCCCCTCACACACTCTCATAAACATGCTTGATCATAACAAGTAAATAAGAACGGGGTACATAATATGCATCTACTTTCATAACTGAAACAAAACATTGCAATCTCAAACATATATTAACTCATAAAAAGATCCACCACAAAGGTATTACATAGATGACCGTAATCATGTTCGACAGTTCATACGGTACTAATTAGTGAAGCTCGAGAGAGAGAGATACATAAGTTACTTCCACAAACCCATAGTCCAGAGGTGGACTACTCCCTCTTCATCATGGAGACGGTGGAGAAGTCGTTGGAGAAGGTGGAGACCACGCCGGCAGCGCCCCGCCGGAGTTTTCCCCCTCCAATCTGCAGCTCCTGATCTCCGTTTCGGTGTTTCTGTGTTTCTGCGGCGCTCCTTCCAGAGAACGTCGGGGGACCTTTTTTATAGGCGTTTTTAGGTCAAGACGAAGGCGGTGGAGCGAAGATCGACGGCAACGGAGCCACGAGGCCCAAACGGGTGGGTCCCACGCGGCCACAGTACCTGGCCGCGTGGGCCATGCTCGTTTGGCCCTCGGGCCTCCGTTTGCTCGCTTCCTTTTTCCGTAGTCCTTCTTCCTTCCAAATATTGACGCCCGTAAATTTCCAGGTGATTTCGTTGACGTTTGGGTCCCTGAAACATTAAAATACAAAACTAGGGTTTTCTGCCTGTGCAGGGTTAATTCCAAATAAATGGGAAAACTATGAAGTATTCCCAAAATCATGAGAAAACATTGATATAACCCTTATATGATGCAAATATGATTGGAATATAAGCAATTAAAGTGCAAAGTTCATGTATGCATTTTACATGCATCAGCACCGCGCCACCGATGGTTGATCGGCTAAATCGCGATCACGGCGAGGCCATCTCCATCGGATCGTCTACCTCGCGCAACCCAGATCTTCGTGACGAGCTCAACAGCCGTCAGAACGAGGATATGCGCACCCGCATCGAGCGTCACCGAGAACGTCACCGCTGGGAAGATCGGGGCATCAACCTCGCCGAAGGCTGCCTCGCCCTCGCCCCGAGTTACGCCACTTCAACTGGCCCAAGAAATTCAAGATCGACGTTCTCCGCTACGACGGCACCACAAACCCCGGACTTTCGGTAGATCTACTCTCTTGCTGCGATGGTTGCCGGGGCCGACGAGGTCATGATGGCCAACTGGTTCCCATTGGCCCTGAAGGGAGACGCCCAGACTTGGCTTCTCAACCTTCCCAAGTGCTCCATCCGTTCCTGGCGGGCACTGAAGGAGCAGTTTCTGGGGGCTTTCCAAGGCGGGTACGAGCGCCCGGGGGCTCCCAGTGATCTCCACGACTTCAAGCAGCTGCCGGGTGAAACTCTCCGCAAGTTCATCCAGCGCTTCACCCAGAAGATGAACACCATCCCGTGCATCAAGGAGGAGTTGGTGATCCAGTCCTTCCACGCCAACGTCCGCAACCCCAAGATGCGCGAGAAGCTGAGCATCCATCGCGTCGAATCTGCTCGTAAGCTCTGGGAGCTTGCAGATCGGTGCGCTCGAGCTGAAGAAGGAGCCAAGTTCCCCGGGGAGGATGAACCCGAGGACAAGGTCGCTCCAGCAAGAACAAGAAGCGGGACCCTGGACCCGACAAGCGGATCTTCGTCACCGAGCCTCTTCCGAAGAAGACCAAGCCCGCGCCGACTTCCGAGGAAGAAGGTGAAGGTGATCCCTGGTGCCACATCCATCCAGAAGGCAACCACTTGCTCAAGGACTGCCGCATGCTCAAGAACCTCGCCATCCGGGAGCAACGTCGAGCTGATGGGGTCAGTCAAGACGGTTGCTACAACTGCGGCACTGCCGGGCACATCGCTCGTGACTGTCCCACGGGTCGCCAAGGCGGAGGCGGCCGTGGATGGAACCGAGGCGGTGGCCGCGGGGGCCGTGGAGGAGGACGCGGCGGCCAAGGTGGTCGCGGGTACCACACTCCGGAGGCCACCCACGGCGGCAACGGGGAAGCTCCGGCTCCCCAAGGAGGCAACGGCGGCAAGTATCAAGAAGTCACTGGAGTTGTCGGGTGCATCCACGGAGGGTCTTCTCTGCCTCCCTCCAACGGCGCCTGCAAGAGACTTGTCCGGGAGCTGAACGCGGTTGCTTCTGCTCCGTCCAAGCCCCTGGACTGGTCTAGTCAAGTCATCACCTTCGACCCAGAAGACCACCCTGCAAACACTGCCGGGGTCGGGACCCTGCCGCTGATCGTGTCGCCCGTCATCCACAACTACAAGGTCACCAAGATGCTGGTCGACGGAGGCTCCAGCCTCAACTTGCTGACGGCGAAGGTCCTGGCTATCCTTCAAATTCCCCTGTCTCGCCTGCAAGACACCGGGGTGTTCCAAGGCGTGAACGGAAGTGTTACTCGACCCCTCGGGAAGATCACCCTTCCGGTCACCTTCGGCGACTCCAAGAACTTCCGCACCGAGGAAATCGTCTTCGACATCGCCGACACTCCGCTACCGTACAACGGCATACTTGGCAGACCTGCTCTGGCCAAGTTCATGGCCGTCTCCCACTTCGCCTACAACATGCTGAAGATTCCGGCGCCGTGGGGTGTGATCAAGGTCAAGGCCGACATCGACGATGCTATCTACTGCGTTCACCAGCTGAACCAGACGGTGGCAATCACGGCGGATGTCCCTCAAGGTGTACAGGAGGATGATGATGGGGCTCTCCCCGGGGGCGAAGGGCACCCTGGGGGCTCCACATCTACTCCCCCAAGAAGGCGCCATTCCATGGCGATCCGCAGCTGACCAAGAAGGTGGCGCTAACCAGCGACGGAGTTCGCTCCATCACCATCGGCGCCCGCCTCACCGACAAATAGGAAAGCGCGCTCGTCGCCTTCCTTCGGGAAAACTCTGACGTCTTCGCGTGGGAGGCGTC
Organism: Poa pratensis; assembly: GCA_947311845.1. Classification (NCBI taxonomy): domain Eukaryota; kingdom Viridiplantae; phylum Streptophyta; class Magnoliopsida; order Poales; family Poaceae; genus Poa; species Poa pratensis. The sequence goes on from CAMZMU010000118.1 coordinate 23,921,799, forward strand.
AGGTTTACCCGGCGTTCCAAGGGAGGTGATCGAGCACAAACTGGCGGTCAATCCGGGGGCTCGCCCCGTGAAGCAGGTTCTCCGGAACCAAAGCAAGGAAAAGCTGGAATTCATCATCGCCGAGGTGGACAAGTTGATAGAAGCTGGTGTCATCCGGTCGGTTCCCCACCCAAGCTGGGTGGCCAACCCCGTGGTGGTACCGAAGCCCATGACCTTCAAGTGGAGACTCTGCATCGACTTCACAGACCTGAATAAGGCCTGTCCCAAGGACCCTTTCCCCCTGCCGCGGATCGACATGATCGTGGATTCCACGGCCGGGTGCGAGCTGCTGTGTTTCTTGGACGCCTTCTCCGGGTACCACCAGATCATGATGTCACTCGAGGACCAAGAGAAGACGGCCTTCATCACTCCCAAGGGCTGCTACTGCTACACCCGGATGCCTTTTGGCCTCCGGAACGCCGGCGCTACCTTCCAGCGCGCAATGCAAGCATGCCTTGGGTCACAGCTGGGCCGCAACGTGAAGCGTACATCGACGACATCGTGGTCAAGACCCGGTACAAGGACTCCCTCATCCAAGACCTGCACGAGACCTTCGAGAACCTCCGCCGGGTCAACTTCAAGCTCAACCCCGACAAGTGCGTGTTCGGGGTCCCCTCCGGCAAGCTGCTGGGTTTCCTGGTCTCTCACCGAGGGATCGAGGCGAATCCGGACAAAATCAAGGCAATCGAGCGCATGGAGGCGCCCCGGCGGGTCAAGGACGTACAGCGCCTCAACGGGTGCATCACTGCACTCGGGCGCTTCATCTCAAGGCTTGGGGAGCGGGCCTTACCGTTCTTCAGGCTGCTCAAGAAGTCAGGCCCCGTGGAGTGGACCTCCGAGGCCGAGGAAGCCCTGCAGTCCCTTAAGCGCTACCTCGCCTCGCCACCAATCCTCGTGGCACCAGAAGAGAAGGAGCCCCTACTACTGTACATTGCTGCCACCAACCAGGTGATCAGCGCTGTGCTGTGGTAGAGCGTGACGCTCCTCCGAAGAAGTCAAGCAAGATCAAGGGCAAGCGACCCGGGAACTCTCTCCCGGGACAACCGTGCAAGAAAAGGCTGCCGGGTGACCAGGGGTCTCACGATCCTGACGTCACTGCAACCTCACCAGACGGCGCGGAGCCCGTCGGGAATGGAGAATCTCCCTCCGACGAGACTTCGCCGGGGGCTACCTCGTCCCCACCCCAAGACGTCGACGTGGAGGAAGCCGAGCCCTCTCAGGACTCGGCGACCCGCAAGGTGCAGCACCCGGTCTACTTCGTCAGCGCAGTGCTGCGCGACGCCCGGGAGCGGTACCCCATGATGCAGAAGCTGCTGCTGGCAATCCTCATTGCCTCCCGCAAGATGAGGCCGTACTTCCAAAGCCATCCCATCACGGTGGTGTCCAAGTACAACCTAAGAAGCCCCCTGGAGAACCCACTTGCCACTGGTCGCATATCATGGTGGGCCATGGAGCTTCAAGGTTTCGGTCTCAAGTTCGAGCACACGGACAACATCAAGAGTCAGGCGCTGGCGGATTCACGGCCGAGTGGACCGAGACGGCGTTCGACGACCCGGAAGAGGAAACCTGCCTCCCCGGGAAGGAAGATCCTAGCGCCTGGACCATGCACTTCGACGGCTCCTACACCAAGGGGAAAGGAGGTGCTGGGGTTGTCCTAACCTCACCAACCGGGGACCGGCTGAAGTACGTCGTCCAGATGCACTACCAAGGGAACATCTCCAACAACACGGCGGAGTACGAGGGCCTGCTCGCAGGACTTCGTGCTGCCGTCGGCCTCGGCATCAACAAGATCGTCGTCAAGGGTGACTCTCAGTTAGTCATCAAACAAGTGAACAAGGAGTACGCGTGCCCTCAGATGGCACCATACGTTGAAGAGGTCTGGAAGCTGCAGCGGCGCTTCGACAACTTCCGGGCTGTGTACGTCCCACGGGGAGAAAACACGGCCGCGGATGAGCTATCGCAGGTGGCGTCCAAGCAAGAACCAGTGCCTCCCGGGATCTACATCGAGGTCCTCAGGCGACCTTCGATCCCACCCGAGAGGCTCGCGACAAGATCTGCGCCGGGGGCTGGCGACCCTTCTACCTCGACAACACGGGTAGCCAGCCCAGAAGCTCAAGACCCGGCAGCCCCTCCAGCGGAGGAAGCTATGCTTTCTTTCCGTCGGATGGTGCTACCGGTGGAAGGAACCCACCCACCCTGGGCCCGGGACATCGTCAAGTACATCATGGAGCACGCCCTCCCGGAGGACGATCACGACGCCGAGCGGGTGGCTCATCAAGCCAAGCTCTATGTCGTGGGATAGATAACACGGCAGATGTTACCATAGGATAACTTGAGTTGTAGGGCAAGGCGAAACTGGTGTCCAGGAGTTGGTCTAGCTCTACGGGGGAGAAGATATTTTTTACCCAGGTTCAGGTCCCCTCGGTGGAGGATCCCTACGTCCTGCTATAACTCACTATAAGATAACAGATTACATGGTGCGCCAATGGCGATCGCCGGGTTTGGATGACTCCGGCACGGGAACTCTCTCTTGAGCTCTCTCTCTCTATTTTCTCTATCTTATTTGGCCTTGAGACCTCTCTCTCTTGAATCTGTCTATCTATGACCTAGGAGCCTGCTTATATAAATGGCCAGGTCTCCTAGTCGTACAAGGTAAAAACTGGGTTATACCCGAAATAAGAGTCCTAGTCTAGGTCCTTCGTGATCTCCAAGTCTTGAGTCTCCAACTTGTACAAGGATTCCGGGTCTTCCAGAATCTTCCTTCTATGACATCTTTCGTGACCCCTCCTGGTACCAGGTTGTCCTGAAACCGGGTCTGCCTCCTAACCGGGTCTGACTCCTGAAACCGGGTCTGCCTCCTGGCCGGGTCTGACTCCTGAAACCGGGTCTGCCTCCCGGTCGGGTCGTCTGCCTCCCGGCCGGGTCTGCCTCTGGCCGGGTCATCTCCCTGGCCGGGTCTGAATGAGCCTGCTGGCCCAAGTATAACCCAGCCCATGTGGGGTGTGAGGTAACCTAGCCAGGCCTCCTGCCTGACGGGTTACGCTTCGCTCTTCATGGGCATACCGGGTTATGATTCCCCCATCAGTAGCCCCCAAGTTTAATCTGGATATGGGCTTGGCTTGCTCTCCTTTGTAATCTTGATCTTAAGCATCATGTTTGAGGTGAACTCGCCAGCTCGATCATGCAGGTTAAACTCCTGAAATAAAACAAATAACTGTTTAAAGGGATAAAACCCGGGTTAGACTTGCTAGGCCAGCTCGTTTTGGCGGTCCATTTTATAACCAGGCCTTTTCCTCCTGGGTTCATATGCCTCCAGTTTATCTCAAGAACATCCCGTAAATACTGGCAGGAATATTTCCACATTTTCTTTTGTGGGTCCTCTGACCCGGTTTTTTATAGAGCCTACTCATACGGAGGCTGTGCTGAAGGATGCTCCAGATTCCTATGGTCCGGACTTGATGGAGCCTACTCACATGGAGGCTGTCTTTCAAGACCCGGATTTTGAAGACCCAGCGCGAATACCTCCAGCTTTACCGGTTCTCAAGAATATTAACCTCGATTTTTCTCGTGTATATAACCTGTAGCCCCCCAAGCTCCGAGTTTATCACCTCCCGATAACTTGGTGCTTGATGAATGAATATAAAACTTCAAGCCGTGTAACCCCCAAATGCCGGGTTGCATGCTTGCAGCGACCTGGGACTTTTGCATCTTGTACTTGTGAGAGAATTTTTGAACTTCAAATACTGTAGTCCCCAAGTGCCGGGTTGTGTGCCTGCAGCAACCTGGGACTTCTTCATCACTTCGAAATTTTTAGCTTCAGACTGAGTAGCCCCTAAGTGCCGGGTTAGCTGTCCACAGCCACCTGGGACTTACGCTTTTCCCTTATGTAACCTCGTAAAATTTGAAGTATTGTAGCCCCCGGGTTGTTGTTCCTACAACAGCTCGGAGCTCATTCTTCAATATTTGTATCACTTAGAAAAATTTGAACTCTTGTAGCCTCCAAACGTCAGTTCATTCGCCTGCAGCAAGACCCGCCTTTTCTTTTAAATCAAGTGATGAAGAACTATCTTCACTGGAACAGTTGTAATATCTGGCCGAAGCCGGCTGCGGCGACTCGTCGATGGTCACTGCTCGACATTCATTCCTCTAGTACTAAGCATACCACGTATAACACGTATTGGTTTATTTCTTCTTTGATAGCCTGGGAAAGCGTGCCGCACATGGGTGTGTTTCATCCTCATGAGTACAACAATACGATTCCTTTCTTCTTATTCTTTTCTGGTATATGACCCTGGCTTGCATGCATCGACAGACTTGTTTGGCTTCTTGCTTTGACTGACTCGCACGAACACATAGTAGCATCCGGCTTTACTTTTTATTTCATCCACTCGAGTGATTACCGAGACGTACATGACCATGCCAACAAACCAAGCTGAGACCCGGACTGGAACCAACGGTAGAATGGTCTGCGGCGGGTCACTGACGGTCACGGCAGATTGAAAATAGTGGAACTCAGATGCGGTGTTGTGCCGGCTCGTCGAAGTATAGATCGTCCGAGTCTTGCTGACGAGGCTGCCGGCTCGTTCCGCATACCTGCTGTGATTGAAACTTGAAGCGATTACGTTTGACTAGCAAAGGTGCCCGTGCCCGTGCGTTGCAACGGGACAATACATTGTAAAAACGTATAAAGTAAATTATCTTTAGCATGGCAGGGACCGCCGGGTTAGATGACGTCGGGCGCAATGATAAAGTGTGAATTTATCTTAGATTAACTTTGTATCATCCTTATCATGAGTGTTATGTAGTATATCAGCATAAGAGCAGATTATTACTATAAAGAGACAAAAGCCTTGTAGTTTTCTTAATCATTTCCTATTTTTTGGCAGGTTTTTTTGTGGGATGATAAGAGCTAAATATGCAATTACATTCAGAATATAATGGTTTTACTGGTTACAGTCTGCTTTATCTTCAAGACGATATTTTTGTAAGAACTTTAATTTAATGGAGACAAATCAATAAAAATGAAGAAAAATAACATGGAAAATATCAATTAATCAACCAACGCTGATGAGGAAACAATTATCTACCTCCACTGTTACCAATTAATTAACCAACGCTGTCATAGGATCAATCTTGATTTGATCTATCAATGAGAATAGTTCTGGTTTGACTGCCTCCTAAAGAGACCCTTATCTATTCTCCCCGTTGTCGTTAATCCGGTCAGGTCCAACCGTCCAACAATCCCTCATTACTGCTCGTTTGATCAATTTACATGGGCATCTGCTTGATCCATTTACATTGAGCACTATCGTCTCAGATCCACACAAAAAACAGTAGGGGCGATGGTTTTGAGCGTGGGCAAATATGTGGTGAAGGTGGCGCTTAGACACGTCCAATCTGCCGTTGCAGCGGAGCTGCGGAGGTGGCGTGCAGCTGGGCGTCCAGCTCGACCATGCCTTCATCAGCGATAGGCTGGAGATGATGCAGTGGCCAGAGCATCAGCCTAATCAAGAATAGAATAGCAGCACGGAAGTGTTACGGCATGCCACAGGAGCAGCAGGGGATTTAGTATTTTAGAATTTTCTGTTCTTCACGGGAAGCTGTAAGTTGCAGAGAAGACCAGCACGGGATCCAATTCCTCTTCTCCCACCCGGAGGTGCCAGGCACCTTCGACGGCCTCCTGAGCAGCAGCAAGCAGCGGGGCGACCTACAGCCACACACGCACACCTGCAATTCTCCCGTCCCGTCGACCGCCATACACACGCACGCCCAGGTCTTCGCCGCCGGAAGCTACAACGCCGTCGACAGGGACTACCCGAGAGGGCCCGGCGGCCGCTGAGCGCACCGCCGCTGTCCCTGGCGCAGAGATACCCCCTCTTCGGCGCCGGTGGCGGAAGCGAGCAACAAGCCCCGTGCTCCAGCGTCTACCGCAGCTCCGACGGCAGCGACGCCATGATTTTACAGCGTGGTAACTGGTAATCGTGGGGATCTCGTGTGGGAAGACTGAAGAGAGAGGGCAAAGAACTGGAAAAAAAATCGAAACGTTTTTTCCACTTACCGGTGGCAGTGGTGGGTAATTATCCTACCACTGCAAGGGTAAAATCGAAAAGTGAAAAACGAACCATCACCTGAAGACATATTATATAGTAGAGATCATGCCTTCCTTCTTCTTTCTATTTTCTTCACGTGAGCTTCCTGGAGTTGCATGCACATGCAATATTGAATTTCCTCCGTAGCTTAGAGCTAGCTGCTCACGTAGTCATCCGGATTTTCCTTTTTTTTAATTACTTTCCTGAATGAGTAGTACTAGTAGCACTTGGTTGGTCGATCTTGATCTGCTGCACGCATTGCCGCCTCTCACCTTTAACTTGTACGGGCCATTGGAGTGGGTTTCGATCCAGTTGGCTTGATATCAGTTGATGCCGTGACTAATTGGAACTCCAAGTTCAGATGAACCAGGCCATGAACGAGGGAGTTCGTCATTGATGTGGAAGCACTACGGGAAACAGACGATACGCCGACGGCTGGCCGTCGGCGTATTGCCGTCGGCGTAGTGGGCTGTCGGCGTAGACAAAATGTCGTCGGCGACGCCGCAGTGGGACCACAAAACGGAAGCCGTCCGTCTCCGTCTGCTCCACCTATACGTCGACGGCAAAGCCGTCGGCCTAGCGTGCCACGTGGGGCTATCTGGTGCGTCTGGGAGGTGCCATACGCCGACGGCCCCGTGACCATTTGGTCCTTTCAGGGCGACGTGGCAGCACCCTGTGCGCCTGGGAGGAGCTCTACGCCGAGCTTTGACCATATTTCCAGTTTATTGCTGATTCTTGCTGATGGTTTCTAGCACAATTTAAATACAATTAAAATTGCACAAATTATAAAACATGACAGAAACATCACATAAACATCACATAGATATCCAAAATGACACAAACATGATTCAAATTCACACACGCATACATACAAACTCAAAATGACACAAACATAGTTCGAATTCACACACGCTACACCCGAACACATCCTACATCTCGTGAGAGGTCGAGCCACCCATGTCTGACCGCGTGAGAAAAGGCGACCGACCGCGTGGGCCAGTCGAACCACACAAGGAATCCGGCGAGGCACGGGACGGTGTGGTCTCACGCGACGAACCCGGCGAGGCACCACCAGTGCCATGCTCCACGAGCGCGCGCGTCGAAGTCGGCGAGGCAGAAGCACGATCAAAGGGTACATTCCTCGAGCCTCTCGATCCCTACATGTTTGAGTCCAAGTTAGCAACTTGGAAAGCACAGCATGGCGGTAACAACTTGTTTGGCAAATAACTTACCGGAGTCGCTGGCTTGTATGTGCGAGCGACCGACTCCCTCGTTGGGCCGACGGGCATGATCCCCGGCCTAGGTGGACGCGTAGGCAGCTGCGACCGCTCTCCAGTGGCATGAAACTTCTCGTCAGCCTACAAGATAGTTTAGATGTCAGGAGTTGTAGAAAAAGAAGGTTCAAACTAGAGGAAATGGGACTTGTCATATTTTGCAAATATAAAAGTTGAAACTTACAGCATCCCTCAACTCTGCCCACTCCTCATACTCCTGGCTCTTCTGTACCCACAACTGATACTCTCTCTCATAGCTCGCGTAAGCGGCATCGAAGGCCGCCTCGAAATCAGCCTACAGTTTTAAAAGGGAACACATCTCGTCAACTTAGCCACTTAGCTAGGAACGAATGTCGGAAAGAGAATGAAATTGAGAAAAACTTACATCGGGGCAAGCTCGGAAGGCCGACGAGGCAGGACGGGAGGGTCGTCGGCGGTGAGGGTAGCCTTGACACGCGAGAGGCCCAACTCAGGAGTACGCGTGAGTACCGCACTAAGCATGAGAGGACGGTCATGCTCCCAACCGTTCCCGGCAAGGACCACCGCTCTCTCGTCGGTGTCATGCTCAAGAGGGTTGTCCACCTCCGGATTTATACCCTTGAACGTCTCGATGTATGCCTTTAGCCCCTCCTTGGCAGTGCCAAAGTAATCGGGCTGCGAGGGCTGAGGCTCAGAAAAATAGGGCTTCTTCATCTTCATCCTCTCCCATGCTTGCATGTGTGTAAGAGGCTCCCCGAGATCGGCCACCTGCAATGCCAAAGAAGTGTCATGCGTATCAAGTAGGAATATGAGGGGAAATAAATGAAGATTGTTTCATGTATATATATACCAGCTTTGCCTTGAAGCGATCATGGTTGCGGGCACCCGCACGATGTGTCCCCCCGCTCCCGCGTTTAACTTGTTTCGCTCGCTCAAGGCCTTGAACGCGGGGTCCTCCCCAGCCCACCTAGACACCAACGCCCTCCACGCGTCATCCTTGCCATAGGCCCATGAGGGCTTAAACTGAAAAAACAATACTCATGTGAAGAACGGATAATGCAATTGCAACTTAGCAGCAACATGTAATCTCATTAACAATCTACTTACCGCCATGTAGTCATCTACGGTCACCTCAAGTGGGTTCTCCACAATCTCATGCTTCACCGCCGTTTTGCCTAACGTCTGATGGCTCCCAAGTGCAGGAGATCAATTGTAGTACCTTTCAATTAGAAAAGGTTGTCGAACCCACGAGGAGCTGAAGGTATTGGTTAGTAAGATTGATAAATAAAACAATAAAAGATGCAGATGTTTTTGGTATTTTCAGTTGTATAATTGTAAGCAGATAACAGATAGTAACAAGTAAAAGCTCTCAAAGAGAGAAAGCCCAATCCTCTTATGTGGCAAGAGGACAAGCTCAAGTGATGTGTAACTTATATGTGGCAAACGTTCCCGAGGGCGGCATGGATGATGCTAGGCAGAAAGATTTATTAAACAACACGTTGAATATCTTGTCAAGTTTTAATCCTCTTTGGACGGAGCCATAATTAGGTATAGCTAAATAAATAAACTACACCCCCTTATGACGGATCATGTGGCCAAGCAAATGACTGCACAAGAATTATTAAGACCTAAAGTCCCACCATAGCATTACACTCTAAGGTCCCCGATACTAATACCCTCATAATATAACTTCATGACTCGGTCTCAGGTTTACGTGTCCTTCCACGTCTCCATCAATTCATTACACTACGGTGTTCTCCTATGAGCCCATAAAGGTGAAGTGTTGTGCAGTCGACGTTCGCACAACACCATCATAGAATCACAAAAAAAGATAAACTCTTGACAAAATACCAACACATGTCATATATAAATCAATGCCAATTCATCCTATGCCCTCAGGAACATACGGGAACTACTCACAACGTGCGAACATGATCATAATCAGTGGCATAAGTGTACAACACAATCTGAAATTATAACTTCACCACCAAATAATGACAAGTACTCAATCACAAACATGAATAGTAGCACAAGACAAGTATCTAGGGTATAGCAACTCTCAAACTGCGAGGGGAACGGAGTGGATCACGGTGATGATGATGGTGATGGTGTTGGTCTTGATGGGGTGATGATGTAGAATCCTCCTCCCACGCCAAGGAGGAGAGGTGATGACGATGACGGTGATTTCCCCCTTCTCCGGAGTTCCGGAGCAGCAGGATCTGACCCCCTCGGAAGGGATCAGGAGTTTCGCCGCCGCCGCGACCTCGATGGAGTTGGAAAAATTAGGGCGTTACTTTTTCGGGCGAGACGAAGGCGTTGCTAAAAAGCCCCAGGCGAGGAGGTGCCCGAGGCCAGTTTGGGCTGGTCCCACGCGGGCAGGTACATGGGCCGCGTGGGCCACCCCCATTTGGCCCTCGTGGGTCTCCTCTCTTCGGTCTTCTTCCCTCTGCCTTTCTCCCGATGAAAAACTGATGCAGTATTTTTCCTTTTATTATTTGAGGTCCTGTAGCTCCTGAAACATTAAAGACAAGAAAAAGGAGGTTTTCTGCCTCACAGAAATTAAATACCAAAAATAGGGACTTTGTATGAAAGTTCCCAAAATCATCTAAAACATGTAGAAACAATCATATAATCATGCAAATAACATTCTAGTGTGATACTAAAAGTTATATAAATGATGATATAAAATGCACGTATCAACTCCCCCAAGCTTAAACCTTTACTCGTCCTCGAGTAAGTAAGGACATAGATCATTACATGCATCAATGGACTTATGGTTGATAAATAAATACGGGCATTGTATCATCATCATATTCAATTGCAAGATAAGATTAATGATCTAAAACTCATACATATGAGGGCAACATAAGTAGAACTCTAGCAATCACCCCTTACTTTTGAAAGCAAATAACCATTGTATGTTAGACAATCGAATCATATCGTTTTTCACATGCTTTTGCTCTTCATGGCAAGCATTATAATCTTTTATACTTTGCTGAAATTCAAAGACAAGATAAACTCTCATTGGATAACAAGTTCAAAAGAAGACAAATGAAAAGACAGATAGATATAAAAATTGTTATCACTCTTGCTTGACTAGTAACTAGTGCAAACTTTAGTCATGGATATCTCAATCAAGTTCCCATGCTCTACACAACCCTTTTCTTACACTTCCCAAGGCTAGCTGAAATTTCAGGTGCCTTCCTTTCATTCACATTCAAGAGCATAAGTATTGAAATATCCATGATCATTAATTTGCTCAAAAGATACTAGGTTGTAAAAAGAGTGTTTTATATCCTTTTCATTAAGTCTTCTCAACTTCTTATCCTACAAGACTATATCTTAACCTCAAACTATTAATTCACAAGTCTTTTTACTTCTTCTATATTGAGATAATTCTATAATTGTCCAACATACTCAAGTTAATTAATTTCAAGGCAAGATGTGATTGAAATTCTAAATATGCCACGCTCATTTGCATGAGTGTTACCCATAAATCCCCAAACAAGAGAATCATGGATGACACCATACTTTAATATTCATTGATAAACCATAAGATAGGGATACATGATAATGCTCCATGAGCTCACACACGCCTAAGAGATATTGATAACTAATCGATAAAAGCAAAGCACACCATGACTAGATAGATATGATAGATTGATAAAGAGAAAGACTAGATGGAACTCCCCCAAGCTTGGCGTTCCTCCAGATTCTCCTTTGCTGCAGCCTCCTCCTTCTCATATTCTTCCTCCCATTCAGCCATCTTCCATGGGAAAGCCTTCCATCACGGAAAGATGTAGGTGGATCATTGTACCTGAGGGTGGCGGCTGCTGCAATCTTCTTGAAGCGTTCTTCATATTCGCAGTTCTGGTTCTCTACATCCCACATGAAGCATTGGAACTTCTCCCATTTGTTGATGACGTCCTTGTACCTATCTTCCAGATCTTCAAGCCTTTTCTTGTACTCTTCAACCTTCTTCTCCAGCTCCAGGTTCATGAAGTGGTGAGCATCAAGGCTGCGGTAAACTACAGTGCCATACCTGAAGGTCTTGTCCTCTAACTCATCCAGCCTTTCCTCCACCGTGCCGGTGGCCTTGGGAGCCTTCACCTCCTCCACGAGCATCACGCCCTCTTTGAAGCACACGGTCTTTGGTGGTGCCATCACGGAGTTGAGGTAGCGGTTCACAACACGTTCCTTGGGAGTCCCCCTCTTGGTTGGATCCGGCGCAAGACATGGCTAAAACCTGACAGACAGAAACAACAGAAACAAAGATCGCTCGAGAACGCTCGGTGCGAGATTAGATCGGCAGAGAGGAGTATATATTGAGGGTTTTTAGGTCAAGACGATGCGTCGGGATCGAAAACGAGACGAAAAGGGACTCCGAGGTGGAAAAGGAGTGGGCCCACGCGGCCAGGTACATGGGCCGCGTGGGACCCCCTCTTTCCTTCCTCGGGTCTCCGCTTCGTCTAGTTTTCTTGCCCCACACGTTAATTTCCATAAAAAATGACTTCCGTAAAATATTATGCAATTCCGAGAAACTTTCCAACAGTAAGTTACCTTCTATTGTTTTGGGGTTTCTGAAACTGCACGGTTTCTCTCAATTACCTCCTCCGGTGTTTGTAAATTCAACTCCTCCACCCTTCCGATGAAGCTCTTTCCTGCAATATAAGGTTTGAGGCGTTGTCCATTGACTACATGAGGTTTACCTTTCATGTCACCGTGAACACGGATAGCTCCTGAATGGTGGGGACATCAAGTATGAACGAAATTCGAAAAGTTCAACTTACCCAAAACTTGTTGATCACGGCGTCAGAACATTTCCTGCCGCTCGCGTAATTGGCGGCCTGATAGTCTACCCAATGGGTGGCTAGCTTCGTCGCGCCGTTGGGGACGGTACTGTACAAGCCCGGCCAAAACTTCCTAATCAAAGCTCCAATCAGGGTGTTAGGCACACGGGCTCCCGCAGGATGTATCCAGTTGCTGCACAATAATTAAACATTAGTACATGTCAAATTGTTCTGACCACAATGAAGTTACCATGTTCAAAATTAGTATATATAGTCACTTACTCTTTCCCATTAGGCGTAATGAGGATCTTCTCCTCCTCGGTAGCAGGTTCCTTGTCCTCATCAGGGACCTAGGATTCCCCTCGAATCCTTGGCTTCTTCGGCGCGCGGAGGGCCCCGCCTCCAAGTCCGTGGAGGGGCCCGCCCCCACCTCCGTGGAGGGGCCCGTCTCCTCTGAACCCTCGTCGACAGAAGCAGAGGGTATGTCTGAAGACACATCGCCCCCACCTCGCCCTCGTCCTCCCTCACCTCTCCCTCGTCCTCCACCTCGCCCTCGTCCTTGTCCTGCACCTCGTCCCCTCGTAGGAACTGGAGCATCGGCACCTTCCCCTCCTCCAGCATCTCCACCCTCACCTGCATTGAGAAAGGGTGAACAATTAAGCATAAAGACATGAACAAATTAAGAATTGCATCACCTCTACTCTCACCACTGTCAGACAGGTAACGCGGGTTCGGAATAGGTTCTCTTCCACTTTTAGTAACTTTCTTCTGGCGTATCTTCTTCGGCAAGGAGGCCGATGATTCCTTGCCTTGGCTCATCTTGGTCAATCACCTGTATTGAGAAAGGGTAAACTTTTAAGCATAAAAGACATGATCCAATAAGAAGCATGAAGACGTAATGCAATTAATAAGCATGTTGAAAAGTAAATACTACGCAAAAGAACATAAAAGACCCTCACCCCTAATCATCACTCTCATAGTTAAGTCCTGGGTTCTCATCATCACTATCAACATCACTATCACGAGTGTTGTATATTGGAACCTCCTCGCACGATGGAGGCTCATCATCGTCATCACTATCACTTGTAACTTGTTGAGCATATCTATATCCTTTAGATTCACCACTACGTCACCACCTGTTTGTGCATTGTCCTCGCGGTCCTCAAGACCTTGTATGCCAAAGTCCCCAAAGGTTTGTTCCTCTTGATAGAAAATCCCCTCGTATGTTTTAGGGTCAATGTTGTTGTAATCGTCTTCGGAGGGCATGGGTAGCTTACCACGTGGCGATACATGGAACACGACTTCCCAACCAATGAGTCCCTCTTTCTTGCATGGGTAGGGCAAATAATAAACTTGAAAGGCTTGGTGAGCCACAACAAAGACATCGGATCCATGGTAGGTGGTTGAAGGCTTAACTTCAACTAACCCAATGGAAGGGGTACTTTTGGTTCCATGCTCAGGGTCGAACCAGTGGCATTTGAACACAACAAGCTTGAGTGATATGTTCGTGTTATTGAACGTCAGCTCATATACGTTCTGTAACCTTCCGTAGTAATCATAATTACCGGCTCCTTTGGTGAAGACCCCGGTATTTATAGTCTTTGCATTAGGCCGACTGTTCTGGTGATGCTCTGTATGGAAGCGGTACCCATTCACATCATACTTCTCATACTTCTCGACTCTACGGTTACAACCTTGGGAGACACATCTCAACTCATCTGACATCACAACGTTGGGATCAGCTCCCTACAAGTACAAATTGTTTTGTGCATTAGTAAGAGGGATAAGACACGAATTGCAAGGTAGAAGGGACAGGTTTGAAATTACCTTTTCCCTGAACCAAACCGTGAATTTTTTTTTTCCGGGGGCAGGCTCTTTCAAAAGAGTGTCCAACGCGGCTTCATTGGGTCCATCTGATGTTCCCGACCACATTTCATCCGTGAATTGACTAAAAGGAGAAAATACGTATTAGAACGAAATCATGTTAGTAGTTGCAAAGTAATTTGTTCCCCATTTTACCTAAGGAAACTGCCCTCTTCTCCCTGCTCGTCGTGGGTCACTTCCTTCATGTTCATAAGCACATAGAGCATTATGCACTCCAGCTCATCATTGGTCAAGTTATACCTTGTTGGGCCACCGCTCTTGCCACCGGGACACTGGAAGAGGACGAGCTTGGGGTCTCGCTTGGGCTCGTCGACATTGTACCGAGAGGCCTGGTTATGCATAGTGGGAACATCATCGGGGTAGTACGTTAGCCTGGCGTCTGCCATCTCCTGAAGGATAGTTGCCTCGGCTATGGATGACTCAATCTTATTTTTGTTTCCACATTTGGTTCGAATATACTTAAACTCTCTCTCAATACAAAACTGCCAACGAAACTGCACCGGTCCACCCAAGAGTACCTCGTTCGCAAGATGCACAACAAGATGTGCCATCGGAGTAAAGAAGCCTGGCGGAAATATCGTCTCTAAGTTGCACAGCAACTCCGGCACTAGTTCATGCAGCTTCTGAATAATCAGGGGACATACTTGCTTAGCACAGAGCGTGCGGAAGAAATGGCTCAACTCCGCGAGCACTCGCCAGACACGTCGGGGAGATACCCTCGAACCATCACCGGTAGCAGCCGCTCAATCCATATATGATAGTCGTGACTCTTGAGCCCGGTGACTTTTCCGATTGTATATTGACTCCCTTACTTATATTCGAACAATAGCCATCAGGGAACATCACGACGAATTTGAGCCAATGGAATGCCTCAGACTTTGCATACTATTAAGGCAGAAGTCAGCATGCGGCTTGAACCAGTTCTTTTGACGGCCTTCAGGAGGCTTCATGTGCATTCTCTCCCTATCACAGAGCTTCTTAACATCAACTCTAGCCTTAACATTATCCTTCGACTTCTCAGGAATGTTCAGGATTGTGTGAAAGAGGGACTCTCCAACATTCTTTTCGGTGTGCATCACATCGATGCTATGGGGAAGTTCGAGGTCCTTGTAATATTCGAGTTGCGTCAAGCCTGCCACGTGAGTCCAGTTGTGCGACACACCATATCCCACATATCGTGGGCCTTTTCCCTCAGCAGGCACGAGAGCACTTAGCTCGGCGTCAACAGCTGCACCATCGAAAGTTGGTATCGCTTTTTCTTCACGCTCAACTCTGCCCTTCTTGAAGTTCTTTTTGTCTTCTCTAAACCGATGCCCTCTTTTGAGGAACTTTCGATGTGTGTCAAACGCGGAATACTTCCGTCCCGCCGTTAGCCACATGAACTCAAGTCGGTTCCTGCACACTGGGCATGGCCACTTACCAGCTGTACACCATCCGCAGAATAGGGCGTACCCGGGCATGTCATGCATGGAATTGTGATACCAAACTTTCATCAAGAAGTTTGTCTTCGATGCACGATCATATGTCAACGTCCCGTGGTGCCAAGAGTGGTTCAGATCATCCACAATTGGCTGCATGTACACACTTAAATTCTTCCCCGGATATTCAGGACCTGGAATGATCAGCGAGAGGAATATGGTCTTCTTTTGCATTAGGGCTCCAGGAGGGAGATTGAGCGGAATAACAAACACGGGCCAGCAGCTGTACGAGGTAGTCGACAAACCATATGGATTGAATCCATCGGTTGCTATCGCGATTCTCACGTTTCGAGCATCTGCTGCCTCATCGGGGTGGTTCGCATCAAAGTTCTTCCATGCCGTACCATCAGATGGATGTCCCATCAATTCCGGTCGTGCTCATCCTTGTATCTCTTCCCCGTTTTGTGCCATTGCATCTGTGTGGCAGACTCTTTGTTCATGTAAAGCCGCTTGATTCTTTGTATGAATGGGAGGTAACGAAGAATCTTAATGGCGACATTTGACTGCGTCTTCGTACCATCGGTCCTTTTACCACATGATACCTAGAGGCCTTACACAAGATACAGTACTTGTCATTGGCAAACTGTTTCCAAAACAAAAGGCATCCTTTTGGACAACAATCTATCTTCTGATAATCCATGCTGAGATCTCGCAGGATTTTCTTCGTTTCGTACATGCTTTGAGGCAGACAATGCCCTTCAGGCAACAGGTTACCAGTTGTTTGCAGATGCGCTTCAAAGCATGAACGGGTGCTGCCATACTGGAGCTTGTTGGCTAGTGCTTGCGAGATGGCATCGAGCTGAGAAACTTTTGCACCCTCGTACAGAGGCCTCTGAGACGAGGCCATCATATCAAAGAAGGCCTTCGCGGTTGGCTCTGGGTCCTCTGGTTCACGCGGTTCCTCCGGTTCTGGAGGTTCCTCCGGTTCCTCCTGTGATGGTGGCGAATCTGGCATGTCGCCAGCACGGAGATCATCTAGCCAGTTTCTAATCCCATCATCTTCATTGCCATTGATCCGCTGCCGCATCACCCTGCCATTCTCGCGCTCGTACTCATCAAAGTTGACTGTCGTCACGAAGTTCGGCATATACCCACGAGAGAAGAGGTGTTTAATCATCTCATCCTTTCCCTGACGTGTACGAAACTTGCAACGAGGGCAAGGGCACTGTCCACGAGCGCCTGACTCTAAACCCTTACGCGCTAACTCCTTCACTAACAAATGCGTCTTCCATACCCACTCATCTGTTTTGTCAACCAAACTAGTTCGGCCACTGTACATCCACCCATTATCTGCCATCCTCTGCTGCTTTACTGTGAGCCAAATAATAATAACATGAAATTAAATGCATCATTTTTTTTTCTTGCATGCAATGTCACCATTTTATTACGGCCAAATTTTATCTTTTACAACATGCAAGGGTTCACATACACTTCTAATAGGTAGGGGCCTATCCCGCCCGAGTACGTGTAGATCGAGTCGTGTCCCATGTTCTACCCCGACCCGAGACGGAATTTCGGCAGCACCTCCCCGCTGTTCTTCAGAATACACGTCTCGAGCTTGTCAAGCCGAGAGGGTGTGCATCCGAAGAACAACGGGAGGTGCTGCCGAAATTCCGTCTCAGGAAGGGGTAGAACATGGAACACGACCCGATCTACACGTACTCGGACTGTCCAACAGGACAACCCGGAAGTGTTACGGTTATAAATATGCAAAGATGGACAATCCTGCATATTTATAAATTTGTAACCCTTCCGGATGGGATCTGACTCAGGTTACGCGACTCGACTGACTTGGTGATCTAGACCAAAGTAAAAACCTAGGTACATTCAAGAAAGGCGATGAATTTCTTACCCTCGAAGCGTGATCGGTGGCCGGAGAAGGTAGAGGACGCTCCTCAGCTGCAGAAGAAGTCCCGCAATGCGACGCTACACTCGTTGTCCAGCTCGAAGCATAGCCTGCACGAAATAGAAAACTAGAGCATGACACACATGCACCATCATCTACTTGCTGCCATAACACACATACACCATATTTATAAACCACACCTAGTGGAACCTACGAGATTAATCTCAAGTCACTAGAGTGGATTATTTTGCAATGAACCTCCAGTTTCTTGCAATAGCAACCATGTGAATTTAGTTGCCTAGTAGTTTCTGTCGCACAAGATATGATATGACGATTGTTACTGGATGCTTCCTCGCTGATATGTTTTATTAATCTTGTGAACTGAATTAGTACTAAATGACAAATGCTGATGTTACTTCAGTTCGCTTTAGCAAGTGGTGTTGCTTAAGAACATACCATGTAAAATGAAATCTTGAGCTATTATTTCAGGAATGGACAATCTGACAACATATGAGCTGCAGTCATAGAGCTTTTAGTTCTTAAATAGCTCCATAAAACGGTAAGGCATAGTTGGTTATATGGTGCATATTTTTTGCCTACAGTGGACATAATGGTAGATTGCACTGTCCATGTAGTGAGATGAAGATGTCCATATGTTTGGTTATACAGGTTTCCTTCTATATTTCCTTCATATGTGGGTGTTGGTAATGTTGGCAAGAAATCACCTGCAGGGGAGGGGAGAGCCGGAGCTGGTCAAGGCGAGCTCAGGAAGGCGCCAGGCGGAGCCGGGATGGAGAGGAGGCGGCCGGGTCGGGGAGCGGCCGAGGCGGCGGGAGGTGGCCAGCGTGGGGAGTGCGTCGAGGCGGCCGGGCGCGACCTCGGGGCGACGGGAGGTGGCCGGCGTGGGGAGTGCGTCGAGGCGGCCGGAGCGCGACCTCGGGGCGGCGGCGTGGGGCGCGACCTCGGGGCGGGGAGGAGGCGGCCGGGGCGGGGAGGAGGCGGCGGCGAGGAGAAGGCAGCCGGGGCGGGGAGGAGGCGGCGGCGGGGATCAAGCGTGCGAGATGCGAGAGAAAGTGGATCGAGCGCGCGGTTTTTTCTTTTCCCGACCAGGTGGCGGCTCAAATATTAGGGCAACTATACGCCGACGGCAAAGCCGTCGGCGTATATAATTTTTTTCAATTTTTCCTTTAATATTTTTTCCTTTGTTGTAGATATTGCATGTGCAAATATTTAAAAACACATAAATATTCTTCACATATATATAACAAAGATAGACATGTGACATTACAAAAATATAAAAATTACAAATCGGGTAGCCGGATGTGTCCTTCCTCGTCAGTTTCCTCGGTGCCATTGCCTACCCTCAGTGCACATAAATATTCATGTATTCAACAACCCCGGAGTAGGATAATGGACATTGAGAACACACAACACACTTGTATACATATGGAATGGCACAACCTAGGTTTTGGTGGGGTTCCGACGCTCCGATGCCCCGCTTTGGCGAAACCCCGAATCCGCTGGAAAAACCCTAACGTTTTTGTCTACCCCCATAGACGTGCGTCGAAAGGGGGTAGGCCAGTGGAGTTTTTTGCTTGGTTGTGTTAGGTTAGGCCATAGGAAGGTGAGAAACCAAAGTCTACCCCAAATCAACACAATATTCCATCCGGTTCGCCCGAAAGGGGAGTTTTCACCTCTAAGTGCAGGAACTCACTAGAGAGAAAGTGAGGGCGGTGAAGCCGGTCACACCCCGGAGTAGGATATTGCACATTTACAACACACAACACACTTGTATACTTATGGTATGGCACAACTTAGGTTTTGGTGGGGTTCCGACGCTCCGATGCCCCGCTTCGGCGAAACCCTGAATCCGCTGGAAAAACCCTAACGTTTTCGTCTACCCCATAGACGTGCGTCGAAAGGGGGTAGGCCAGTGGAGTTTTTTGCTTGGTTGTGTTAGGTTAGGCCATAGGAAGGTGAGAAACCAAAGTCTACCCCCAAATCAACACAAGATTCCATCTGGTTCGCCCGAAAGGGGAGTTTTCACCTCTAAGTGCAGGAACTCACTAGAGAGAAAGTGAAGCCGGTGAAGCCGGTCACACCCCGGAGTAGGATATTGCACATTTACAATACACAACACACTTGTATACATATGGAATGGCACAACCTAGGTTTGGGTGGGGTTCCGACGCTCCGGGGCCCCGCTTCGACGAAACCCTGAATCCGCTGGAAAAACCCTAACGTTTTCATCTACCCCATAGACGTGCGTCGAAAGGGGGTAGGCCAGTGGAGTTTTTTGCTTGGTTGTGTTAGGTTAGGCCATAGGAAGGTGAGAAACCAAAGTCTACCTCAAATCAACACAAGATTCCATCCGGTTCGCCCGAAAGGGGAGTTTTCACCTCTAAGTGCAGGAACTCACTATGAAGAAAGTGAGGCCGGTGAAGCCGGTCACACCCCGGAGTAGTATAATGGACATTTACAACACACAACACACTTGTATACATATGGAATGGCACAACCTAGGTTTTGGTGGGGTTCCGACGCTCCGATGCCCCGCTTCGGCGAAACCCCGAATCCGCTGGAAAAACCCTAACGTTTTCGTCAACCCCCATAGACGTGCGTCGAAAGGGGTAGGCCAGTGGAGTTTTTTGCTTGGTTGTGTTAGGTTAGGCCATAGGAAGGTGAGAAACCAAAGTTTACCCCAAATCAACACAAGATTCCATCCGGTTCGTCCGAAACAGGAGTTTTCACCTCTAAGTGCAGGAACTCACTAGAGAGAAAGTGAAGCCGGTGAAGCCGGTCACACCCCGGAGTAGGATATTGCACATTTACAATACACAGCACACTTGTATACATATGGAATGGCACAACCTAGGTTTGGGTGGGGTTCCGACGCTCCGGGGCCCCGCTTCGGCGAAACCCTGAATCCGCTGGAAAAACCCTAACGTTTTCATCTACCCCCATAGACGTGCGTCGAAAGGGGGTAGGCCAGTGGAGTTTTTTGCTTGGTTGTGTTAGGTTAGGCCATAGGAAGGTGAGAAACAAAAGTCTACCTCAAATCAACACAAGATTCCATCCGGTTCGCCCGAAAGGGGAGTTTTCACCTCTAAGTGCAGGAACTCACTATGAAGAAAGTGAGGCCGGTGAAGCCGGTCACACCCCGGAGTAGTATAATGGACATTTACAACACACAACACACTTGTATACATATGGAATGGCACAACCTAGGTTTTGGTGGGGTTCCGACGCTCCGATGCCCCGCTTCGGCGAAACCCCGAATCCGCCGGAAAAACCCTAACGTTTTCGTCAACCCCCATAGACGTGCGTCGAAAGGGGTAGGCCAGTGGAGTTTTTTGCTTGGTTGTGTTAGGTTAGGCCATAGGAAGGTGAGAAACCAAAGTCTACTCCAAATCAACACAAGATTCCATCCGGTTCGTCCGAAACAGGAGTTTTCACCTCTAAGTGCAGGAACTCACTAGAGAGAAAGTGAAGCCGGTGAAGCCGGTCACACCCCGGAGTAGGATATTGCACATTTACAATACACAACACACTTGTATACATATGAAATGGCACAACCTAGGTTTGTGTGGGGTTCCGACGCTCCGGGCCCCCGCTTCGGCGAAACCCTGAATCCGCTGGAAAAACCCTAACGTTTTCATCTACCCCCATAGACGTGCGTCGAAAGTGGGTAGGCCAGTGGAGTTTTTTGCTTGGTTGTGTTAGGTTAGGCCATAGGAAGATGAGAAACCAAAGTCTACCCCAAATCAACACAAGATTCTATCCGGTTCGCCCGAAAGGGGAGTTTTCACCTCTAAGTGCAGGAACTCACTATGAAGAAACTGAGGCCGGTGAAGCCGGTCACACCCCGGAGTAGTATAATGGACATTTAGAACACACAACACACTTGTATACATATGGAATGGCACAACCTAGGTTTTCGTGGGGTTCCGACGCTCCGATGCCCCGCTTCGGCGAAACCCCGAATCCGCTGGAAAAACCCTAACGTTTTCGTCTACCCCCATAGACGTGCGTCGAAAGGGGGTAGGCCAGTGGATTTTTTTGCTTGGTTGTGTTAGGTTAGGCCATAGGAAGGTGAGAAACCAAAGTCTACCCCAAATCAACACAAGATTCCATCCGGTTTGCCCGAAAGAGGAGTTTTCACCTCTAAGTGCAGGAACTCACTAGAGAGAAAGTGAGGCCGGTGAAGCCGGTCACACCCCGGAGTAGTATAATGGACATTTACAACACACAACACACTTGTATACATATGGAATGGCACAACCTAGGTTTTGGTGGGGTTCCGACGCTCCGATGCCCCGCTTCGGCGATACCCCGAATCCGCTAGAAAAACCCTAACGTTTTCGTCTACCCCCATAGACGTGCGTCGAAAAGGGGTAGGCCAGTGGAGTTTTTTGCTTGGTTGTGTTAGGTTAGGCTATAGGAAGGTGAGAAACCAAAGTCTACCCCAAATCAACACAAGATTCCATCCGGTTCGCCCGAAAGGGGAGTTTTCACCTCTAAATGCAGGAACTCACTATGAAGAAAGTGAGGCCGGTGAAGCCGGTCACACCCTGGAGTAGTATAATGGACATTTAGAACACACAACACACTTGTATACATATGGAATGGCACAACCTAGGTTTTGGTGGGGTTCCGACGCTCCGATGCCCCGCTTCGGCGAAACCCCGAATCCGCTGGCACAATAAATGTGTTGTTTTTATTTGTTTTACATGTATATGTTGTAGAGTTGGGTTCCGGAAAACTCAAACCGTTATTTTACGGGGGTGGGATACTGAAATTGGGGGGGGCAATTATAGGTCCAATATATATATAAATTACAACTACATTAAATATTATATAGAGAAATAAAGAAATGAATATTAAATACGAAAAAAAGAACAACTAAACGCCGACGGCACTGCCGTCGGCGTATGAACGATGTTGGACGGGCGTCACGGCGCCCTTTTGTACGCCGACGGGATGTACTACGCCGACGGCGGCCGTCGGGCAGGGTAAGGCTACGCCGACGGCGCTTGGTACGCCGACGGCTTGTTGGGCGTCTGCCCTAGCTCGTGCTATACGCCGACGGCCCCGACATTTGGCCGTCGGCGTACAGTGCGGCCGTCGGCGTAGTGTGGCTTTCCCGTAGTGAAGTGAAAATAAGACCCGGAACGAGTTCAGCTAAGAACCTGTTACACAGCAAAAACGACTCCAAAAAATAATAATCAGCTTATTAAGCTTGCAATAAATTAGTAACTTATAAATATTTGTCTTGATTGTGTACGTGCACCCTGAGGATATTGCTTTTTTAATGAACGTGATATGTCGTTCTGCAAATCCTTTGGTTTAGATGACCCTTTTGGTTTCTATAAACTGTAAGCCGGCTTTCGCATGGATCTTCACTGTTGCGACCTCTCTGTTAAAGACAGGGTCAGTCAAGTCTCAGTGGGCCTCATGACTGATTGAATTTACAGGCACGCAATCAGGCCATATAATTGCGTTTCACATCGAGCTTAAGTTTAGATAACCAAGAATAATAGTGGCTCTAAAATTGGCCGGGTCATGAGATTGCAGCTGTACCTTCAAGGGTAATCAGCCCCCATGACCAAAGTGGCTTATATGCCGGGTCTTGAGTTTGTAACTGCGCTATTCAAGCGATCATCCCCCAAGACCCAATATTTACAATGTTGCGAAGCACTCCTGGGCACACTAACCGAAGTTGTGAAACACTCCTGGGCACGCTAACAATTTGCAAATAGTTGAAGCTGGGAGATGTTTCATGGATTTTCCTCTGGTAGAATCCATGTCTTCAACCCAACAATCGATAGCTCAAAATAGGGGAATTCGGAATTTAGGACTCATCCCTCTGAATAATAAATATTCGACACGCTCTTGGCATTGATATGCATAAGCCGGAGTACGGCGATTGAGCCGGAATGATGAGAACGAATAAGCCATGACTGCGATGAAGCCGGAGCACGACGATGGCACTTTAACGACGACCTTGTTATGAATAAATCCATTGCGAACAATAGATAGTTCGACTTTTGATAAATCCATTTACGAGTGATAGATATCTCGACTTTTAAGAAATCCAATGCGAGCGATAAATTGCTCGACTTTTAAGAAATCCATTGCGAGCGATAAATTGCTCGACTTTTAAGAAATCAATTGCGAGCAATAGATAGCTCGACTTTTTTTAAAAAAGTGGCCTGCAATCTTTTGGATGATCCTTGTAATTTCCTTGTAAACCAAATACTTAGCTCACGGGATTAACTCAAAGGAGTCAGATTTAATTGACTGCATAAATAAAATATGAAATTTAAATATTAAAACGACTTATCTCGTTTTGTTTTCGTGCGTTCATGACACAGTGTGAGTGCGCGGATCCTCACGCCGCGACGAGGTTGCCATGCACTGCTCCTATTATGTTTGCTTGCGCTGGAGAAGCCGGCCCGCGGTGCCGTGGCGGGTCACCGGTGGTCGTCCGAAGCCGTACCTCGGCCGGGTTCACTGGTCGCCATGCTTGCTTGGCATGCATGCCTTTGGTGATGGATTAAAATCAACAACGTATTTCTTTCTCTCTTCTTTTGTAGGCCTGGAAACTGTACTGCACATGGGTTGGCTAAATCACGTGATTTCTAGTACCGCTCGGTCTGATTGCACTCTTTTCTTCTCTAGCTTTCTTGCGATCACAGGATACGTACTCCTTTGCATGGCGGGTATGAGGCCTGGCCACTTTGATTTTTGGCTTCCAACGATCCGTGTTAGTATTACTAGCATGGACATCCACCTCTTTCATTGTTTAATGCAATCTGGGAGACCGGGTCACATGGCTGCAGCCCAAAATCGACTCAAACTTATCCCTTGCCTTGTCGCAGACAAGACCTCGTGCACACAGTCATGCTTCTCCTATGCTGCGCCTTTTTCCTTCAAGATTTCATTAGATGAGTGAGCCGGTAAATTTTCTAGTCCCATCTCTTGCTATACCATGACTTGCGATTTGCGTTTTTCCTTTTTGGGCCCTCCGTTGCCGGCTCTCTAGCTCATCCCAGGCCGGCTTTTCGGCCAGCTTCTCTCGCTCTCCCAGCGCCAGCTTTCCATGGCGGGTCTGCAGGTGGTGATCATGCCGGCGAAAAGATTGATCTGGTTGAGTTGATCCGATTTTTCTATCCTCGGCCGCTTTCTTTCCATGGCTCACATACTGAGTAGCAAGCTAGCTGCTCCAAATTTTCTTTCTCCAATTCTCCTTGGTACTTGCTCCAATCGATCCCTGTGCCAGTCAACGTGGTAAATTGGAGTTTTGATTTCCTGATAGAAGCGATGCACCGATTCCATGTATTGTTTTTTCTGCTTTTATGTCGCTTGTTCACGTTGATCAATCTTGATGTAACTTTCCTTCTGCGGGCTGGTGGAATAGGATCCGGTCTGGTCGGCTTCTTACGATATCGTAACACCTTCGTATTCCGGTCCAACTTGGTGACCCGGCTTTTTGAGCTGTACGTGAATATGATTTTCTCCCTTGCACGGACCATCGGATGACACACCATGACTTGGCCGGTAACCGAAATCCAGACGAGATCCGGACTCATGCCACGCGCGAACTCGACATCAATGCTGGACTCGGCTGCCAGCCGCTTGACGTGATTTTGATGATGATGACGCTCTGATGTCTACCGACGAATCCCGATCTTGACGTGAATCTTTTTTCTCCCTAATTTCACCGGATGAGTGATCGAGTAGACTTCTTAATCCCGGCCCTTCTCAACCATGGCTTCCGATGGCGGCTATCTCGATGGCCGGCTTCTCCTGATTTCTCAAGGGCCGGCTCTTCTATCTCTTCTAGCGAATCTACCTCCAGGTTTCAACCGAAATCATCAATGATGCGATCTCCTCGCTGGCTGGTTGTATCCACGCTGTTGATGATCTTGCCGACGAATTTTCTCCATCCCTCGCAGCGCTTCTCCCTTGATGAGGACACTCTTCGACGCATGCTCCACGTGGGCGCCAACTGTCATGGGGTAGATAACACGGCAGATGTTACCAGTGGCGGACCCAGAAAAATTTGTTTGCTGGGGCGAACTCGTTCGCGGGCAAGAAAAATTAACACACGAATGCATGTACTAGATAAGAATCATGAAATGAACGGTACTCAAAAGATTCAATTGTCATGATCAACGAAGTACAAATAAAATAACATGACTAAAAAAATAAACTTAGAACCAAGTAACCAAATAACATGGACTTTTACTGCCTGAACACCCACTTGCATCATACCATTAAGCTGTAGTAGCGGGAGCACAAACTTGTCGAGGTAGATGGCCTCGACGATCCTTCAAGGCATGAAAACGTAACATAATCTGCTTGTCGCTTAACTTTGCAAATATCTCTCGCTCAACAAAGCATATCATGAGATCATTGAGCCAACCATCACACATCTTATTTCGAAGATCTATCTTTATAATCTTCATCGCTGAGAAAACTCTCTCAACTTGCGCCGTTGCCACCGGTAATATCAATGCAAGTTCAATGAGACGATAAACCAATGGAAATGCCAAATGCTGTCTAGTTTGAACCAACTTGATAGCAAGAACACTCAGACTTTGACAAGTCAAGAAATCAGGACTTCTTCTCATCACATCAATATATATGTTGAGTTGATCAACCAAGATATAGAGGTCGTGTGAAGAGAAATCAACAGAGTACATACTTGCAAGCTCCATTAGCCTCTCGTGATCAAAGCTGATAAATGACTCTCTAGGATCAAGGCATGCTGTGCACTGTAATAAGCGTGTAGAAGTTTCGCTAAACCGATGATTGATCTCAACTATATTTCTGTCAAGCACCTCATTGAATATTTGTATCTTGTAACAATGGAAGTTTGTTACCATTTTCCGTGAGCTTCTTGGTAGCCCCTAGCTGAAATGTTATCATCCATACTTGGCACTAGAATATTCCTTAGACCACCTTGATTATTTTTTGCACCACAAAACTTGGCAGTTGCTAGCAAGAGAGGCTCCCATCCATCATCTCTCAATTTCTGCAATAAAGTTTTCACCGAGACAATCATAGTCATAGAAGTAACTATGTTCTGATCCTTTTGTTGCAAAGCTTGTGACAAGTCATTTGTTAAACCAAGCACCCGAATCATCAAATGCAAGATGAAAACAAATTCGAAGCTCTCCATGTTGATCAAATAACCTGATGCCAAACCTCTGTCATCCACATCTGTCCCATCAAGAGCAATGCCATGTAACACTTCAACAACTGAATCCCACATTTGATGGATCCGAATTAGAGTTTTTAGGTGTGACCCCCAACGTGTATCCCCAGGTCTTGCTAAACCTGTAGCTTGATGTTGGCCTTTTCCCGAGACAATCTGTCCACTCTCCAATTGTGATACCAAATTCTCATGATTCTTTTGCAACAATGCATCTTTCCATTTACAAGAGGCACTCGCCTACAAAGAAACGGTATGTGCATTTAGAATTGTATAATGACCATCACAAATATTTTTAGAACAAAGCTATAAGAATCACTAACCATGTTGACAATCTTGTTCAAATGACAAAAGAAATCACCAACGGCAAGAACACCTTTTACAACAGCAACAACAACTAGTTGAAGTTGGTGGGCAAAACAATGCACATAAAAAGCATGAGGATTGTCATCCAACACCAATTTCTTCAAACCATTTAGTTCTCCACGCATATTTGAGGCGCCATCATATCCTTGACCTCTCAATCTAGACATGGATAAATTGTGTTTTTTGAACAAAGCATCTAAAGATGTTTTCAAAGAACGGGATGTAGTATCAACAACATGCTCTACTCCAAGCAACCTTTCCAAAACCTCCCCCTTTTTGTTCACAAACCTACATAGCACAACAAAATACAATCAGATAAATCATGTGAAGGGAGAGTAAATGAGTAATTAAACCGAAACTGTGTAAAGTCAAATAACCAACCTCACAATAACAGCCATTTGCTCTCTAACCGAGACATCACGCGACTCATCAACAAGTAGAGAGAAAGAACTATCTCCAAGCTCATTCATAATGACTTGTGTAGTCTCTGCTGCAAACGCTAGGACTATTTGTTTTTGGATTTTAGGAGAAGTCAACTGAAGATTTCCGGGAGCATTTGCATTAACCACATCGGCTATATCCTTACATCTTTTTGCATACCATTTCAACATCTCCTTGAAATTGCCCTGTTGTATGGAAGTGTCCGACTCATCATGCCCACGAAAAGCTAGACCTTGAGAAACAAGGAACCGTGCAACACCCACAACAGCCCTCAAGCGTTTTTCATATTCAATATGTGATTTTTCATCCCATGAATAATTGCATATGACACACTTTGCTTTTGATTTCTGAAATCTTCACAACATTTCCTAGCATTGTTGTGACCACTGGTTGGTCCACCCACATGAGAATTGAATAATTCCTTTGCTTTCTTCCAATTTGTAAACCCAGTTTTTGTGAAGACATCATACCCAAACTTTCCACCAAAGTTTCTAGGCTTGAAAAGAAAACAATAGAAGCAATAGGCAGCATCTTTTTCTACACTATATTCTAGCCAATCATACTCATTATACCATGCTTCACTGAATTTCCGCCCGTTAATTTGTGAGCGAGGAAAAACATGACCAAACAAACGGTTTGGACCTTTAGACAAATACGCTCTTCTCATTTCATTTCTGATTTGCGGGGTATCATAATCATCAATTTGTCTCCGAACACCAGGATCAGCAACAACATCAGCTAGATTAAAAACAGCAGGAACATGTGCTTGCGAAATGTCCTACAAAATCAAATTTGAGCTAAATTGAGTGCTCTGCATATAACTTCTGCTATTGCATTTGCATATCATATTTCCATCAAGACATGAATTAATCTACAAATGTGGAGAAATACCTGCTGATTCTTGCCGCAATCGCGTGACCGCTTGCGGTTCCTCGACGTTCCTTCGCCGTCTTTTGCCGCCGCCTCTGCCTCCGCGTTCAGCCTAACCTCCTCAGCCTCCGCCTCCACCAATTGATTGTATTCATCTGAGTCCATGTCACTGTCGTAATCCATCGTCGCCTCGTCGGTGGCCGGACCGACGGACCGCCGATTGGAGCAACCGAGCTCCGAGCTCCGGCCTCCGAGCAGAGAAGGAGGAGGCACTGGGAGGAGGGGCAGTGTGCTGCGCAGGAAAGGGGAGGCCGGAGGCGTCTTGGCGGGCGCGGCGGCGGGAGCAGCAGGGGCGGCACTAGGGATTTGGAGATTTGGGAATTTTGGTCGATTGAGAGAGAAACGAGCAGTACTGGAAACGAGTGAAAGTGAACGATCGATTAGGTCCATTTTGACTGCTGTGCTGTGCTGTGCTCTACTGGGCCTGAATTGTGAGGCCCATTTTCCTTTGCTGCCTCTCCTCTTTTTTTCGCGATCGATTGGGGAATTTTCAACCTGGGGCTGCACTGCAGCGATCTATAGCTTTGCCGCCGGCGACCTGGGGCGGTCGCCCCAGCTTGCCCCAGTGGTGGGTCCGCCACTGGATGTTACCATAGGGTAACTTGAGTTGTAGGGCAAGGCGAAACTGGTGTCCAGTTGTTGGTCTAGCTCTACGGGGGAGAAGATATTTTTTACCCAGGTTCAGGTCCCCTCGGTGGAGGATCACTACGTCCTGCTATAACTCACTATATGATAACAGATTACATGGTGCGCCAATGGCGATCGCCGGGTTTGGATGACTCCGGCACGGAAACTCTCTCTTGAGCTCTCTCTCTATTTTCCCTATCTTATTCGGACTTGAGACCTCTCTCTCTTGAATCTGTCTATCTATGACCTAGGAGCCTGCATATATAGATGGCCAGGTCTCCTAGTCGTACAAGGTAAAAACTGGGTTATACCCGAAATAAGAGTCCTAGTCTAGGTCCTTCGTGATCTCCAAGTCTTGAGTCTCCAACTTGTACAAGGATTCCGGGTCTTCCAGAATCTTCCTTCTATGACATCTTTCGTGACCCCTCCTGGTACCAGGTTGTCCTGAAACCGGGTCTGCCTCCAAACCGGGTCTGACTCCTGAAACCAGGTCTGCCTCCTGGCCGGTCTGACTCCTGAAACCGGGTCTGCCTCTGGCCGGGTCTGAATGAGCCTGCTGGCCCAAGTGTAACCCAGCCCATGTGGGGTGTGAGGTAACCTAGCCAGGCCTCCTGCCTGACGGGTTACGCTTCGCTCTTCATGGGCATACCAGGTTATGATTCCCCCATCACTCTACGTCATGATCGACGGCGAGCTCTACCGGCGACGGGACAACGGAGTCAAGCTCCGCTGCATCCCTCAAGAACAAGGCCAAGTACTGCTACGGGACATCACGAGGGCACATGTTCAAGTCATGTGGCATCAAGATCACTGGCGGGTAAAGTTTTTTGTCACGGGTTCTACTGGCCAACAGTCCTCAGTGATGCGGAGCAGCTAGTCAAGACCTGTGAAGCCTGCCAGTACTATGCGAAGAACATACATCAGCCGGCGCAAGCTCTGCAGCCAATTCCAATCTCCTGGCCGTTCGCGGTCTGGGGGCTGGACATCGTGGGGAAGATACCGAAGTCTGTCGGGGGCCATGAATACCTTTTCGTGGCCATCGACAAGTTCACAAAGTGGGTGGAAGTGATGCCAGTACCAAGACAGACAGCTCAAGCAGCCATCAAGTTCATTGAAGGGATCGTGTACCGCTTCGGAGTACCCAACAGAATCATAACGGACAATGGCTCTCAGTTCACAAGCCGATCCTTCCTCAACTTCTGTGAAGAGCTGGGAATCAAGGTGTGTTTTGCCTCGGTGTCCTACCCAAGGTGCAATGGGCAAGTGGAGCGAGCCAATGCGGAGGTCCTAAAGGGTTTGAAGACCAAGGCCTTTGACAAGTTAGAAGACAAGGGCAAGAACTGGATTGAGCATCTACCAAGTGTCTTGTGGTCCCTCAGAACCACACCAAGCAGAGCCACTCAAGAAACACCATTCTTCCTTGTCTATGGAGCAGAAGCCGTCTTGCCAACAGAGCTCAGGCATGGATCCCCCGGGTACTTGCCTATGATGAAGACGCACAAGCTGAGAGGAGGATTGATGACATCAACTTCCTGGAAGAGGTGCGGTGTCGAGCTTCCTTACGATCTGCTCGATACCAGCAAGGGCTCCGCCGCTATCATGATCGCCATATCCGTTCACGGGTACTGGAACCCGGAGACCTGGTTCTCCGCAAGAAGCAGAAGCTTGATAACATGAACAAGCTGTCGTCCAAGTGGGAAGGACCTTATCGGGTGACGCATACCCTGAGACCCGGAGCTGTTTATCTGGAGGACGAGAAAGGCAGGCCGGAGGGCAACGCCTGGAACATCGAGAATCTCCGGAAATTCTACCCCTGAATACGAACATGAATCGCAGATAGTTCGAGTCAACTAAGCACGCCCAAGGGGCTAGTGTTCTGTATAAGGGTGTAAGAATCGTCGCCAAGGAATAAAAGATAAGTTTTTCAATTCCGTGAGCCTCTCTTGTTGTCGTGAAGTGTGTTATCCGTAACAACCCCCAAGCAGGGGGCTGACATGGTGCCGGTGGCTGACAGGTCGAGCGCGAGTAGCCTATCAGTAGGCGCTGCCACCTGATCGTGCCGTACTGCCGCGGTAAGAAGTGGAACGGGCAGTGCTGTGTTTTAAAGAACCTAAACACAGAAATGCACATTCAACTTTGCTTGCGGGTTGCTCCGGATGAAACACTTTCACGACATGTAAGGGAGGGTCCATTCTTTTCCTACTGAAAGTGTGTTATGTGTAGCGCCTCTCCCGGGACAGGAATGGATGCTGAAGAGCGGCTCAGGAGCTGGGTACCCGGGAAGGACAGAGCAGATCAAGGGCACGGCAAAAACCAGCTAAGTCTTTGCATGTGCATCTTGCATTCTAGGCATAATATCTCGCTCGGAGTCAATATACCACCAACCTGCGCATGCTTGACAGTTGATGAGAACCTTTGCGGGGGTAATGCGTCCTCCCCGGAACGGTCAGATTTCCCTTCTGGCCTAGTACCCGTGGCTGTGGAGTGGACTCCCGGAAGGCATAGTGCTCTTAGGGGTGCTGCTACCGGTACAGGCGGTTAGAGTACTTGTCACCTAAGAGATCTCCTCAGAAAACTTGACGGCGCGTTAGTGCAAGGGAGGTTTGGGAAATGACCCCGGGAGTTGAGCCCTAGGATTGCATTCATCTGAACTTACATTCTGAATTTACAATTCTGATTACATTCAGTCGAAGCTTTTCCTGGATACATATCTAGCCTATGCTACTAAGGCCAGCTCAGAGCTCCTGGCTGCGCAGATCTGTCTTCTGTTTATTGCCTGCCGGGTGCACTCTTTTCTTCCGGGGACGCCTGGATGAAAAGATAACACGCGTGCAGATCTTGTCAGGCGCGTCGAAGAGCTCGACCCCCTTCTGCCGACCAGGCGCTCCAGGGCCAAAGAGACGGAAGATTCCGTCCGCCAGTTCGCCTACGGACTGACTCTCGGCCTGCAAAAGTCCAGGTCAAGATCGAGGTCATCCAAGAAGAAAAGGCGGAAAAATGGAGAAGAGCAAACAGTGAACCTGCTCAATGGCCTCGAGCTCAGCCACAACCAAGGACAGCTCCGGAATACCGGCAGTCCTTTCCTTCAGGATGGACCACAGGTGCGTCCTCCTCACTGCCCTAATCCTTGCCTCTTCTTGGGCAACAGGACCAGAGACGGCCGCCAGGCGAGCGACATTCTGGGCAGCAGAAGAACGGGACGCAACCTCGCCATCAGTGGCTCGGGCTCCAGCTTCGCTGGGTGCCTCCGCCGCTCCTCGAAAGACGGACTCCGCCGTCGACACATCGGACAAGGCCCTCTCTGCTTCGCCGGACATTGTTCTGCGGGGCGAGGAGGCAAAGGAAGAAGAGGAGCGGAACAAGGCGAGAAGATGTGTCAAGGGGTTGGAGTCTGGAGGGTCTTTTATAGGCCTCCCACGCTCCACCTACCCCTTGACGCTACGGCTGCTGCAGTAATGGGAGCGCGTTTTGCAAAAAACTCGTTCTCATTCACACGGACGCGACACGAAGACAAGGAGGAAAACAAGATCTTCTTCATTTACAAGGACTACAAGGGGACGATCTTTTTTACAACAAAAAGGTTGGCTCCCGTCGAGCAAGGAGCACCGCCGTACAATGGAAGACGCTACTTCCAGAAATACGTCGTCAAGGCCGCCGGGAGGAGGTCAACGAGATCTCCATGGCGCCCGTCCGAAGCTCCTCGCCTTCAGGAAGACGAGCTCCCCTCGACCTTGATGTCAGATGAGTTTTCCTCATCTTCATCCTCGTCGTAGGAGCTCGAACTGCCGCTGCTGCTCTCCATGCAGCACTCCACGCGTCCGCCATCGACACCGAAGATCTTCACGGAGAGCGTTGCATCTCCGTCGTACCGGAACACCAAGCATTGCCCCCTGGACAGGCGGCGGGCACGGGAGAACGACTTCCACCCCGGACCCAGAAGCATGGCGCCTTCAGTGGTGCGCTCCGCCATGGCCCAGGAGGGGCCATTGGGGCAGCCTTCCACTTGCAGCCAGAAGCCGGAGGGTCCGATGTCCTCCGTCGCCATCGCGAAGGAATCCGGCAGGAGAAGCCGGCTGCGAGGCCTGCGGTTCAGATCCACGATGAACTCGAACGGCGCGAAGCTGGTATGAACCATGCTCCTAGGAGGGGGAGCAGCGGTGCCGCGGCCTCCACGGCCGCCGCGACCGCGAATCCCACGACCTCGCGGAGCAACTCGACCACGAGTGGAGGGGCCACTCTCCGCAGCAGCTGAAGAAGAACGAGGGCGCCCAACTCCTCTCCTCGCTCTCGCCATTGGCGCTGGCAGCTTGTGGGAGGCCTGGAGTTGGACTGAGGAAGAAGATGAACGAAAAAGCCAGGGGTGCGCCTCGCTTTTATAGCCACGGCGGTGCCTCTGTCAAGCGTCTCCTCGGTTCTTCCGTTATTGGGAATCGAGGGGGCCCCGCAGTTATTCCCCCGCGGAGTAACTCCAAGACCTTCAAGGCCACAACGAAGCAGAGCAAGGAAGACCAGGTGCCCGGGACCCACTTTGACCTATCTTTAGGCCATGGCCCCGGCAGCTGGAGCAAGAGCCGCCGGGACCATGCCCGGGGGCTACTGTCACAGCAGTGGAACATGGGGTTCCCCTAGTACTGCCAAAGTGGGTCCACCCCATGTGGGCCAAGATGAAGATGGACAAGACCAAGACTCAAGTCAAGCTGGCGGGTTCACCGTCAAGACACGCATGGCCTACGTCGACAAAGGGCTCCGGTCCTGGGGACCTTCCGGGTCCCCGAACCAAGCAAGAAGGCCAGGAAGGACCCGAGAGCCCGAGTTCCCGGCAGGAGGCCAGGCTCCCTCTCGGGTACTTCCCCACGTCCCTGTGGATAAGCACTCCACCTCACCGGGAAGACTTGGGAAGCAAGGCGAAGGCAGCGCGGGCGGGAAGCACGTCCCGTGGTGGTGTCAGCTCCTGTCCACCCCAAGGCGGACGCTCCCACCTAACCCAAAGGAGACGCTAGGCTGAGGAGAGGCCACGTCTCCTCCTAAACTAGATGAGGAGGGTCCTTCACCCCGAAGGTCCCTCATGCCCTCACGTGACCCTGTGGCAACCCCTTAGCCTATAAAAGGAGGACCAAGGCACGGAGGAGGGGAGGTCGAAGCAAGGACGGACACAAGCTAGAACCAGAGCAAGACTAGACTAGGGTGCGAAGGTAGAGAGGAAGGTGATCTCCTCCGGGTCAGGATCTGTCCTTCTTCTACCTCCAGCCAAAACCCTTCCGGGTACCCCATCCGGGAGGTTCCATTGTAAGCCACACTATGAATAACCCATCAATCCAGACATGCAGGAGTAGGGCTTTTAGCCTCCGGGCGGCCTGAACCTGGGTAGCTCCTTGTGTCCCTTTGGTTGCATGCTTTGATCGTGGAGAGGAGAGCTTGATCTAGACTCCGCCCAAGAAGACCATTCTCAGCCTCCTTCGCACCCCGTGCCGAACCTAAAAGGGGGTATCCTATACTCCCGGTGTCCGTGCAACGAGACACGACAGGTTGGCAGCCCATCATTAAAATGAAGGTGAATGATTTTGATTGCAATGCTTTATGTGATCTTGGTGCTAGTATTTCTGTTATGCCTAAGAAACTCTATGATATGCTTGATTTAGCACCTTTGGAACACTGTTATTTGGATGTTCACCTTGCTGATATACTATAAAGAAACCTTTGGGGAGAGTTGATGATGTTTTTATAATGGTTAACAATAACCTTGTCCCGTTGATTTTGTTGTTTTGGATATTGAATGCAATGCTTCTTGTCCTATTGTTTTGGGAAGACCTTTTCTTAGAACTGTTGGTGCTATTATTGATATGAGAGAGGGGAATATTAAATATCAATTCCCACTCAAGAAAGGTATGGAACACTTCCCTAGAAAGAAGATGAAGTACCTTTTGATTCTATTGTTAGAGCAAATTATTCTATTGATGCTTCTTCACTTGGAAACACTTGATTCTTACTTTCTGCGCCTAGCTGAAAGGCGTTAAAGAAAAGCGCTTATGGGAGACAACCCATTGTTTTATTTCTGCAATTTTTCTTTTTTGAGTCAAGGAGTTGTTTACTTCTGTAACAATTCCTTTGTATCTTTATTTTCGCATTGTTGTGCCAAGTAAGCCTCTAATAGGAAGATGATGCTAGATTTGGATTTCTGCGCAGGAACAGATTTCTGCTGTTCACCGTTTTGCTTCTGTAAAATCACAGAAAAATTATTTAAATCTGAAATTTTTGTGCGTGATCCTCAGATATGTACGCATCTTTCGTTAGTTTTGAGTTTTTCGATTTGAGCAACGTAAGTGCCTCGAAAAATTCGTCTTTACGGACTGTTCTGTTTAGACAGATTCTGTCTTTTATTTTGCATTCTCTCTTTTACTAGTGTTGAGTGGAATTCTTTTTTGGTGGAAGAGCTTCACATAACATCAGTGGCAGTAGCTAATGTTAAAAGTAACGGTCATGTTTGTGTCCTTATAGAACATGTGAGTTTTTGATTGTGCACTAACCCTCTAATGAGAATTATTCTGAGTTTGGTGTGGCGGAAGTTTTCAAGGGTCAAGAGAGAGGATGATATAATGTGATCAAGAAGAGTGAAGAGCTTAAGCTTGGGGATGCTCCCATGGATCACCCCAGCATATTTCAAGAAGACTCAAGCGTCTAAGCTTGGGGATGCCCAAGGCATCCCCTTCTTCATCAGCAACTTATCAGGTCATCTCTAGTGAAACTATATTTTAATTCTTTCACATCATATGTGCTTTACTTGGAGCGTCTGTGTGCTTTTATTTTCATTGTTATTTTATTTTCTGAGTCAACTTGATTGGATCCTAGCATTCTTGATTGGGAGAGAGACACGCTCCGCTTTTTCATATGAATACTCCTATTCTTCACTTATACTTGTTGAGTATTCTTGTCTAGCTACTGCTATGCTTTTAGCTCCTGTTTTTCATGCATCTCTTATTCAGAGCTGTTAGTTCTTTTAGAAAAGTACTCTTTGCTTCACTTATAATTGTTTGGAGAGTTTGTGTTGAAATAAATTGATTGGTGTTTGGTTGGAACAGAAAATGTTGCATGTGGTAGATGGTATAATGGAAAAAGCTTACATATTCTTGTAGATCACTGTATTGGATAATTTGATACTTGTCAATTGTTTTGAGTTATCAAGTAGTTCATGTTTAAGCTTTTGTATCATGTAGTTAAAACCTATTAATGAGAACTACCGTAAAGCTCGTTGAAATTTGGTTTGTATGATTGGTATCTCTAAGGTCTAGATATTTTCTAGTAAAAGGGTTTGGTTAACAAGGAAGACAGTGTAGAGTCTTATAATGCTTGCAATATGTTTTCATATGAGTCTTGTTGTCGGTTGATATCCTGTGTTTGCTTCAAATAACCTTGCTAGCCTAAATCTGTACTGAGAGGGAATGCTTCTCGTGCATCCAAAACCTTGAGCCAAAATCCATGCCATTGTGTCCACCATAACTACCTATATGTGGTATTTCCTTGCCACTCCAAGTAAATTTTTCATGTGCTACCTTTAAACTATTCAAAACTTTATTATTCCTTTTTGTGTCAATGTTTACCAAGCTCATGAGGACGGGGTGGATGTCTTTATGTCACCTGTCAAACAGACTTTACCACCGGACTAGTGGCATATACATCCGCTTATCCATTAATTTTGCAAAAAGAGCTGGCAAATGGGGTGCCCAGTCCCAATTAATTACAACTTTAACCGCTTAATTCTCTTCACATTTTTGCCCTGATTTATCAGTCAAGCAATGATACCAGTGAAATATCTGCATGTGTAAACAAAAGAGAAAGAGGGATGATCTGCCTTGCTGGTAGAAATAACGTCCTTCATGGGAGCCGCTCTTAAAAGTCTGGTTGGCAGGGGTCATATTGTACTTTCCATTTTCTGATTCGTTGACAATTAACAAACACCTCCAAAATTATTTTTACTCTCTATATGATTTCAAAAACTTAAAAAGCTCTAGCACATGATTTAATCCCTGCTTCCCTCTGCGAAGGGCCTTTCTTTTACTTTTATGTTGAGTCAGTTTCCTACTTCTTTCTATCTCAGAAGCAAACACTAGTGTCAACTTTGGTGCAACAATTTTTATATGCTAGTATATTGTACTTATTATATTGCTTTGTGTTGACAAATATCCATGAGATATACATGTTGAAAGTTGAAAGCAATTGCTGAAGCTTAAATCTTCCTTTGTGTTGGTTAAATACCTTTTACTTAGAATCTATTGCTTTATGAGTTAACTCTTATGCAAAACTTTTTGATGCTTGTCTCGAAAGTACTATTCATGAAAAGTTTTTGCTTATATGATTCAGTTGTTTGCTCATTATCTATTTGTTAGCAAACTATAGACCATTGACCTGGATCACTTCATTCATAACATGTGCTTTACAATACTATTTGATCAAGATTATGATGGTAGCATGTCACCTCAGAAATTATTTTGTTTTTATCGTTTTACCTACTCGAGGACGAGTAGAACTAAGCTTGGGGATGCTTGATACGTCTCAAACGTATCTATAATTTCTGATGTTCCATGTTGATATTATACCAATTGTTACATGTTTTATATACACTTCATAGCATTTTTATGCATTTTCTGGGACTAACCTATTAACAAGATGCCACAGTGCCAGTTCCTGTTTTCTGCTGTTTTTGTATTCCAGAAAAGCTGTTCTGAAATATTCTCGGAATTGGACGAAACTTGGACAGGACCTCCTATTTTTCCAACACGTACACGGAGTCCAAAGGAGAGACGGAGACGACCTAGGAGGCAGCCACACCATGGGGCGGCGCGGGCCCACCTCCTGCCGCGCCGTGGGGTGGTGTGGCCCCCTCGGGTGCCTCCAGCCGCCGCCCTTTCGCCTATATAATCCCCCCGACGCGAAAACCCTAAATACCCGAGCATTATCCACGAAAAGTTCCAGAGACGCCGCCGTCGTCAACCCTAGCTCGGGAGGGTTCAGAAGCTCTTCCCGGCACCCTGCCGGAGAGGGGAATCATCACCGGAGGGCTCTACATCGCCATGCCTGCCTCCGGAGTGATGCGTGAGTAGTTCATCCTTGGACTATGGGTCCATAGCAGTAGCTAGATGGTTGTCTCTCCTCCTTGTGCTATCATGTTTAGATCTTGTGAGCTGCCTATCATGATCAAGATCATATTATTGTAATGCTACATGTTGTGTTTGCTGGGATCCGATGAATATTGAATACTATGTCAAGTTGATTATCAATCTATCTTATATGTTATTTATGATCTTGCATGCTCTCCGTTACTAGTAGATGCTTTGGCCAAGTAGATGTTTTAACTCCAAGAGGGAGTATTTATGCTAGATAGTGGGTTCAGTCTCCAGTAATCTGGGAGAGTGACAGCAACTTCTAAGGTTATGGATGTGCTGTTGCCACTAGGGGTAAAACAGCAATGCTTTGTCTAAGGATAATTGTATTGTTTACATTACGCACTTTACTTAATTCAATAATCTGTTGCTTGCAACTTAATACCAACGGGGAACACGAATGTCAATCTGAAGGTGGATTATTAGTCATAGATGATGTTGGATAACGGTCTATGTATCATGTTGTAATGCCTAATTGAATATCATAGTAGTCATCTTGTCATATATATGCATTGTTATGCGCTCAATATTTTATCAATTGCCCAGCTGTAATTTGTTCACCCAGCATGTTAGTTATCTTTTATGGAGAGACACAACTAGTGAACTGTGGACACCGGTCCATTCTTTTACACTGATAATACAACCAACTGCAATCATTGTTCCTTTTAATTCTCTGCAATTAAACACTATTTTCCACACCATACGTTTAATTCTTTGTTTTCAGCAAGCCGGTGAGATTGACAAACTCACTGTTTCGTTGGGGCAAAGTAGTTTGATTGTGTTGTTTGCAGGTTCCACGTCAGCGCGCCACTGACAACGTTCAGAAGTGATTTCTTACTCCTACTAGATTGATAACCTTGGTATCTTACTGAGGGAAAACTTGCTGCTGCACTGCTTCATAGCTTCCTCTTGAGGTCTCCCAACGAACGTGTGCTTTCACGTCATCATCTATGCACAGACTTCTCGTGGGAGAGACTCGATCTTTGCTTCAGAGCTTTGAAAAATTCAAGATCCGAGGAGGTTGCGAGAGGAAAGAATGTAATGTTTGGGTTGGCGTAGCGCCACCAGTTATTGTATCTAGGTTGTACGTTGACTCTGAGGAGGTTTAATATAATCGCAGCAAGTTATTCTCAAAAAAAAAAAAGGTTATGGTTACAAAAGAGTTTCCTTTTTAGTCAGTCGTCTTCTGAACAAACCAAATCGACATCCGTCAAAATTAATCAAAATTCGCCGGCGGAGTTCTAGGTGTCGCCAATGTTGGATAGGAAGATTATGATTTATTACAGATTTAAACATACGAAGGTTGTTCATTTTATTTAACGTGACGCCATAGCAACGCAAGGACTTTGTCATCTCTACTATATAATATGTTTTAATTGGATGGTCGCTGATGGTATGTCAAGGGACGCTTTGTCTTGCGCTCACCTGCAACCGAAATCTGCAAAGTATTAAACTAGCTTGACGGTAGATCATTTGATCTGAACCTGCCCTTCCTCTGCGGCTTTTCCATGGCGTCCCACGTCACCATAGCCGGCCACGGAACTGGCAGCCCCCGCCCTGTGAGCTGCTGCAACAAGCAGCTCCTCCCCTCCCACTACACCCCTCTCCAGCCTCCCTACATAACCACTGACAAATTCCTCTTGTGTTTTCCAGACATGGACATGATTCAATAAATTTGGTCATATAGGTTCTATGCTGCACGAGCATGTAGCTAGTATTCATAAGTTCCTTAAAAAAAGGAAATGACCCTT
Organism: Poa pratensis; assembly: GCA_947311845.1. Taxonomy (NCBI): domain Eukaryota; kingdom Viridiplantae; phylum Streptophyta; class Magnoliopsida; order Poales; family Poaceae; genus Poa; species Poa pratensis. The sequence goes on from CAMZMU010000118.1 coordinate 23,961,668, forward strand.
TAACTTGCTACGAGGGTACATTTTTCGTATAATTTTCAAACTGGCGTGCGGGTTCAAATGTAGTCCAAATCGTCGGTGATGGTGCCGCACACTGTTCTAGACACACATGTGGATTGTTGGTCAGCTCATTGCAGAGCTAGCGCATACAATGCTCACCATGGTCGAAATGCGCTGACAATAAACATTTGTCTCTAAAACTCTTGTCCATGGTCGTTGGATCCGAAATATCGCCAAAACAGAGAATGTGCAAGGGAATATTGAGTTTCTTCACTTAGCATAGATCGTCCATGTCCAATCCCTCTTGACAACACATGCAAGTAAATAGTACAATGTTTTAGACAATACTAGGTATCTTGGCGCGGCATACGCCGCAGCCATGTGGTAAAATTCAAATTTGAAAATGTTTATGTTTAAAAAATTTGCAAGTTTGAAAGTTGTTGGAATTTAAAAAAAGTTTACGTTTTAAAAATGTTTAGATTTTAAAAATTGTTTAAATTGGGAAGTTATTAAGATTTGAATTCTTTTCACGTTTTTTAAATGGTAAATCCTGAAAGAATTTTAAAATTTTGGAGGACTCAAATATAAAATTAAATTTAAATGTTCCAATATGGTTGTAATTCAAATTTGGAAATGCCCACATTCAAAAATTATTCAAATTTAAAAGTTATCGAGAGTGTAAAAAGTTTGTGTTTAAAAAATGTACAGATTTCGGAAATTGTTCAAATTGGAAAGGTATTAAGATTTGAATTGTTTTTACGTTTATGAAATGGTCAGACGTGTAAGAATTTTAAAGTTTTCAAAATTAAAATTTGAATTTTGTATTGAAACGCCTCAGTATGGTTGTATTATTCCAAAATTTTGGTTTTTTTTGGAATTGTATGCATTAAAAAGTTGCTTAGATTTGGAAATTGTTGAAGTTCAAAAAAAGTTTGTGTTGAAAAGTTGTTCAAATTTTAAAAGTGGTCAAATTGGGAAGCTATTCATATGTGAATTATTTTTTTGTTTTTTAAAATGTTCAGATTTGAAAGACATTAAAAACTTTAAAGTATTCAAATTTGAAATTTGATCGTATGCCATAAATAGTCAACGTTTATTTTTGTGTTAATGTTGATATATTTCTCTTTTTTTTTGTTTTGACGGCTGGAAATTAGGAAAAAAATAGCTAAAATAATAATGTCTTGCACGTCAAGGACGTCGGGAAATCGGCATCGTATTTATTGTACGACATATTTACCGTAGAGAAATACAGTTGCAAAAATGAGGCGGGAATGGTAAGGTTTCCTACCAAATTAAAATGTTCCATCGTCCACGTCTAATATGCCGAGAGCTTTGTGGTAACAAATATGTTGATGGGATTTGTCGATATAATTGCAGATAGAACGAAGTTATTTTGCTGGATAACTTATATGTCATCTAGAGTTGTATGTAATGCCGGATCGCAAAATGATATGATCTTTCTGAGAGGTTGTACTTCGTGAAATTTGGCAGCATTTTGTTGCTAATATTTTTAGGTCATGGATAGAAGACAGCATTGTGCAATTGCTTTAGTGTAAAATTTGAAAGCTATTTGAAGCTTTGTGATAACTTCAGGAGCAATGGTTATCTGATTTCTACTTAGTTATTGATTGATACATGTACTTTTTCTTAGCTTAGCGTGACAGTGTAAGCAAAATTGCATTGTACAATAGCAGAACACGATTTCGAAAGATATTGAAGTTATGTGAAAGTATCTGGTCCATTCTACTCTTAAGTTGATTTGTTGTTACCAGTTCATTTTGGAATAAGTTAAAATCGATTAACTTTCTGAAAAAACCAGAAACAGTATAATAATATAAATAAATTAGCTTGCATTTCCACAACAGAGATATATAGATGTAAGTGGATTTTTTTTCCTGAGAATGTCTATATATGTTGGAGTATTTCTAATTTTGTAGTAATTTGAAATGTTGAACTATGATTATATTTTGTACATTAATGTTTAATTTTAGTACGTAAGTAGTGGGAATGCATGTTTGTTGGATTTAATTCCATAATAGTTAGAGAAAGTGCATCTAGATCGTATCGAAATTGTTACCAATCTGAAATAAATAAATATGTTTGTTTTCTAGTATAAATAGATAGCATGTATTTGTTTGATCATTTTGATATGTTATCTATATTTTTTCTTGTTTTATAAATTCAGAATCGTTGTTTTTCCAAAGTTTTTCATTTTTGTTTGAAATTGTTTGAGTAAAATGGTCCCATCTGTCAGGAACTTAATATCGTGAAGGAGTTTGTTTTTTTTAATTTAAAATTGACAGTATTGTTGAAAAATTTGCCGCGGTGACATACCGTGCTCGTTGTGATTGTAAATTTTTAGAGAAAGTGCATCTAGATCGTATCGAAATTGTTACCAATCTGAAATAAATAAATATGTTTGTTTTCTAGTATAAATAGATAGCATGTATTTGTTTGATCATTTTGATATGTTATCTATATTTTTTCTTGTTTTATAAATTCAGAATCGTTGTTTTTCCAAAGTTTTTCATTTTTGTTTGAAATTGTTTGAGTAAAATGGTCCCATATGTCAGGAACTTAATATCGTGAAGGAGTTTGTTTTTTTTAAATTTAAAATTGACAGTATTGTTGGAAAATTTGCTGCGGTGGCATACCGTGCTCGTTGTGATTGGAAATTTTGAAATCCGTTTGGAATTTGTCTTTTTTTCAGCGAGAAATTAGAAAAATTATCTAATTGTCTGGATAACTAATCCAACAAATTTTCAACAAAATGGGCATTTATTAGTTTGTGTGGGAAGTTTGAAAATTTATTGTATTTTAAATTTTCTTAAATTATGAAATGTACACTACATTTTTTTTTTTTGCAACTTTTGTGTGGAGAGTATGGAATTTTGGTAGTCTCGGAAACTTTCGAACTATTGTTTGCATTATTTTGTGGGCATTGTTTTTTTTTGTGCAACTTTTGTGTGTGAAGTTTAAAAATTTGCTGAATTTGAATTTTTTGACATATATTATTTGTATTTTTTGAATTACAGTTTAGAAGTTATGAATTTTACAATTTTTTCATCATTTTGTTGTAATTAATCAATTTATGAAAATTTGCTGAATTTGAAATTTGTTGACATATTATTTGTATTTTTTTTGAATTACAGTTTAGAAGTTATGAATTTTACAATTTTTTCATAATTTTGTTGTAATTAATCAATTTATGACAGGGAGGATCCACACGGTCAGTTTTTTTAAAAAAAATCTAGAAAATGCTTATGTGACGTTGTTCGTCTGCGGCGGACGCACTGCCGAGCTCCGCCGAGCTCGCGCTCGAGCAGGGAAACGCGCTCGCGAGGCTAGATCCGCGTGGATTTGCGAGAGGGATCGCAGGGAGGCGACTGGCAGCGGAGCTGAACCAAATGGTCGCCGGAGTTCGCCGGCGGAGACTAAATCACGACGGCGGAAGCGGGCGCACGGCACTGCCGAATCCGGTGTGGATCCGCCGTCCCATCATGTGGCTGTCGGCGAAGATGTAGAGGACGCGGCGGCGGAGCGGTATGCATGCTTCGATCTGAACGGGGAGAGGCGGAGCGGCGGGGGCAGGCGTCGGCGGCGCGAGCGAGCTCGGGCTCGCGCGGGGAAAGGGAAGGAGGCTGTGTTGTGTTGATGTTTTTACACGGAGATCCCTGACGTTTCCGAAATTCATGTATCAGTCTTTTGCAGGGGGTTTTCTGTAAAATTCTGCATCAATTTCCGTGCGGGAGGGGTGACCGGCTGGCCACGGTTCCACCAGACGGTAACCGGATGACGTGTCGCCTCCTGATTGGAAGAAAATCGGCGGCACTGTAGCTGGGAACAGTGCCGCGTGGTGGGGGCGACGTGGGCGCTCTCTGGCCGTCGGATGGCGCGGATCGGACGGGCGTGAAAAGTGGGCGACGTGGCTTCGGATTTGGGCTGTAGTTCTTTCGGGCTTTTATATATAGATCTATAGTTTGATTACACTCCAAGTTTGTCACAAGTCCACGACTCTCATCAGACCTTACCCAGAAAAGCCAGAAGGCAAGGTCGACCAAGTCACCTTCATTGAGATGAATGCAAAATCAGTCTTTATCCCCCGAGTATCATGCCCGTTTGTTTTTGCCTTGAAGGAGCAACAATATTGGTCGGAACTGGATGACAGTGCGCCTACCTTAAACTTCAAATCTATCAAAGAATCCATCACTACAGCAACCACAGACCTCTTTAAGCAATGAGACGCACTGATGGTGCCATTAAACAACCGGATTTCCACATCAAGCCCACTGGTCAAACATCCAACAGACAAACTGAAACTGCTTTGCACTTCAGATATGAGAACTTCCACAGTCGCCTCAACTGATCTGGAAAGACGTGATAAAGTTATGTCAACTGCGCCACAGTCACCAGGGATGTGAAATCTGTATGGGTCATTCCATGTGCTTCCAGGTCCTATAAGTGAAGCACCGTCGATCAGCTGTAGGTCATCTTTTTCTTGTTTGCCTGTCTTGATCCTCATGTCATATTCAATTAGAGTAAGGTCCAACATCTCTATCCCTCGCTTAGGGCCAGCCATGTTGATGACAGAACCCTACAAAATTATTGTATTTAGCAACTATTCATACAAAAGTAAGAAATATAAAAGCTAAGTACTTCAGTTATGATGTTTCACTTGTAACATCTAATTGAAGAAATATTTTACAAATGATATCTGATAACCAAGATCTTTGTCACCTATCAGAGAAAATGCTTACAAAGTGCATAATGGTCATAGGGAAATTTGGCCCCCGTTATCCAATTGATGCTCTTTCAATTTCTAAATATTTTCAATTTTACCTACACCTCCGTGAAATGAGAAGACTAAAGAAAATGACTTTTCTAGTGGTGGGATCACTAATGTTATGCATCTTCATATGCCTATAAAAAAATCATGACCGGGACCACAGCTCGAGCGGATCGAGCACCCCGCAGTTCCGATCGGGAACACGAAGACCACAGCAGCATCAGGTAAAAATTGATGTGGCAATCAACCCGAGACCGAGAAATCTATCGAAGAAGGGAAACCACGAGCAGGTGCTCGGATCGAAGCACAAAAATTCCATCAAGATTGGATCGGGAGAGGACGAGTTGCGCTTCCCGAGAGACCGAAAAAAGAGCCTAGCTCATGATACCATGTTATGAATATGCAACTTTTGGTATTACTAGCAGGGTAAAGCCAAAATATATAGTGTACAAGTGGAAGCCAAAAGGGCTAGAATGCAAAGAAGGCAAAGGCCATCATAACTATAACATCGAGAGAAAGATGGGTTGTCAAAAGATGGCACATCAAGAGAATCAAGCATTGAGCATAAAATCATAGCCCAACAAAATCGAAATCCTCTATAAAGGACCAGGACCGGAAAAGAAAAGCAGGCAAAACAAAGGTATATGGACTCTCATGACAGACACAAAAAAGAAACGGATTTGGTGGACGCAGCGAAAGAACAGAGGGGAAGACACATGACACCGTCGAAAATCGCCAAAGGAAGAGACACATATGACACTTTTTTATTTATAATTAACTTAGAAAGAACCAGGAAAGCAGGAACCAACAACTGCTTGAGAATCAGATCAACAGGCAACATCAGCTAAATTCATTGCCACGCTCAGCCACAACAGGGACAACGGCCTAGAGAGCTGGATCACGTGGAGTCCAAGCAGAGCAGCAGGCGAAGAGCCACACCAGCAGGGGCGGCGGCCGGGAGATTGCAGATCGATTCCTGCAAGATGCACCGGTGGCCACCACGGGAAAGCAGCAGCAGCACGAACAGTAGGGTGTCGACCCATCACAAGTAGGAAAAGGCTTATAGCCACCACGTTACCGTTCGCGAGCTAGTAGGAAAAGGCTTATAGCCACCACGTTACCGCTGGCGAGCCGAACTACCGGTGCGCCAGCGTTATAACCGCTGGCGAACAAACTAACGGTGTTCGCCAGCGCTAATTCGGTTGCCGTTGGCGCATGGGAAAGGATGCTCGCCAGCGGTAGCAGCAACCCAGTGGCGGTAGTTTGCACCGCAACCCACCCTTACCGCTGGCGAAGCACGTCGACGGGTGCGCCAGCGGTACTTATGTTACCGCTGGCGAACATAGCTAGCGCCACATCCCTCATTTACCGCTGGCGAGTCGTGAAACCCGTGCGACTGGCAAACCAGGTTCTTGTATTGTATGTTCGCCAGGAGTATACAGTTACTTATTTCCTTTTCCTTTCCTCACGTCTCTCTCACCACATGCATGCACGCAGTGCTCTCTCTCTCAGATATCGATCCATCCGACGGCTAGCAGTGAGTTATAACAAACACACAATCCGTGTGGTCTAAGCAGATCGGAACGCCTCGTTTACAAGCGATCGACTGCTCACGCGGCTCAAGCGAAGCGAGAGGCGTTGGCGGGACCCACGTGCCTTCTTCCTCCTTCGTTTCCATCTTTTTCTCCCCACGCGCTCCATCCTCTCTCTCCCTTCCCGTGCCCATCCCTGTACCGAACCTCACCAATTCATGGCGCCAGGCCGAGACGGCGCCGGCGACGTCGCGCAGAGGCGCGGCGGAGAAGGCGACCGTTGAGGATAGACTTAACGGGTGGGGGTGGGGTGCTCGCCGGCAACGAGCTCCATCCACTCTCTGATTCATGGCGCCAGGCCGAGACGGCGCCGGCGACGTCGCGCAGAGGCGCGGCGGAGAAGGCGGCCGTTGAGGATACTTAACGGGTGGGGGTGGGGTGCTCGCCGGCAACGAGCTCCATCCACTCTCTCCGATTCATGGCGCAAAGCCTAGACGGCGCCGGCGACGCCGCGCCTAGGTGGCCGTTGAGGATGGACTTAACGGATGAGGGTGGGGGTGTTCGCCGGCGACGAGCCTTGGTGTGCGTGGGGTTTAGACGGATGGCCGGTGGCGGCGGCGGACCGGCGGAGGAGGTGATTAGAGAGCAGGGCGAGGCGGGCGCGGCAGCGACGCCGGCCTCAGGCGGCGGTTTGGCCGGCGGCGGCCGCGGGGGTGCCATGTTCATCTTCTTCCTCACCTCATCTCGTTTTGCCGTTTTGCTGTCGGAACGGGTCGTGGACTGCTATCGGAATTCGCGCGAGCAGTCAAGCACGCGTAAGGTAGCCAAGCCCTAAGCTGATTGGTCAAGAGTCCAAAAAACTGCCACGATTGGTCAAGAGTCCAAAAAACTGCCACGTCCCAGGCCCACGTCTGGCTCACCCCACGCATGCCACATGCTCCTGATCCACAACCTCCTTGGCTCCACAGGGCCCGACAGGGATGGGGCTGCAGTGCATCGTGCCGCCAAGGACCTCCTCCACCGTGGGCTCGCTGTGGCGGAGGAACCGCACCTACGACCTCCGCTCTGGCCAAGCGTTCCTGGCGGAGCAGAACTCCGCTCCGGCCTCTGTTCCTGGCCGCGGCACCGCCGGAGAGCAAGGAGGGCTCGACGACCAAGACGCCGGCGACGGGAGGACAGGACATGGTGCGGCCGGCCCTCGACCTCGGCTCCTTCCTGACCGTCGCAAACCGCCGGGCCCCTGCTTCGGCCGTCGCCGGCGTGGGGAGCTGGCAGGCTTCCTCCACGCGAAGGAGTGGCATCGAGCCCACGTGAGACAGCAGGTGAAGGCGTGCCTTGTTCGGACGGAGTCGTGGCCAGCAGCGCCACGACGAGGAGCAGAGGGCTGTGGCCGGCGATGTCTTTTTTTCTAAACCTAAAAACGATACTCTGGCGGCGCACACAAACGGTTCGCCAGCGATAACATGTGCTACCTCTGGCGCACACACGCTAACGCTCGCCAGTGGTAACATGCCTTACCGCTGGCGAACAATTACCATTGGCGGGACAACGCTGGCGCACGGCCGTTCACCAGCGGTAAGCAAATCTAGTTCGCCACTAGTAGGCTATTTCCTACTAGTGCAGGCTGCAACTTGGGATGGAGTCGGCAGCGGGCGGCGATGATCGGCACCGGGCAGCGACGACCGGCAACGGAGTCGGCAGCATAGGAGGCAGCTGCTAGGTGGAACTGGACAGAGCAAGAGCGATGAAGGAGGCAACGGCGGCGGCCTATGGAGAGGCGGCCGCGGTGGCCTGGAGAGCAGCGGACGGTGACCGGGACCACAGCTCGAGCGGATCGAGCGCCGCGGTTCTGATCGGGAACACGAAGACCACAACAGCATCAGGCAAAATTTGATGTGGCAATCAACGTGAGACCGAGAAATCTATCGAAGGAGGGAAACCACGAGCAGGTGCTCGGATCAAAGAACAAAAATTCCATCAAGATTGGATCGGGAGAGGACAAGTTGTGTGTCCCGAGAGACCCAAAAAAAGAGCCTAGCCCATGATACCATGTTATGAATATGCAACTTGGTATTACTAGCAGGGCAAAGTCAACACATATAATGTACAAGTGGAAGCCAAAAGGATAGAATGATCGAAAAGCACACATAATTCAAGAGCACAAATAATACAGCATTCAGAATCTATCCCAACTTTAATGATCGAAAAGACAGTAGGTGTCTATAGTATGCACCGAGAGAATGCAGTTGTCCAATCATGTATGTTCTATGTATGTGATAAGTTGAGCCTTAGAGTATGAAATGACAAATAATATTTTGAAGTGAGGAATAACCCTATCAAATATCAAGGTCCGTCTACTTAACACGCTTAAGAATAAATTCTGGTATTTGACCGCTGAAATTCCATACATCTAAATCTACCGTCTAAAAGATTTTCAGGGCAGTATTTGCCCACACCAAACGAGCCACATGGGTAAAGCTGCCACCAAAACTGCCCCAAATGCGTGATTTAGACAGTAATGGACACGGTTTTTAAAACTAGCCATAGTGGGGAGTATCATAGGTTGATATGATGCATATGATACTTGTGTATGATACTATCCCTATAATGCATGGTATCATAGCCATACCTAATTTATTGGTTTGTAGAATCACAATGCAAATATGTGAACAAGATTTACTTGCGATTAAAATATCTTGTTTTCCGTGCTATGATACCGTAACATAGGTAGATACCACCATCATCTCTTTTTTCATTAATTGTTGTGCCATGTCAGATTTTTGCCAACATGGCATGCATGATAGAGATATGATACTCCCACTATGGCTAGTCTATGCCGTCGTTATACATCGACATACCGATGATAAAATATTGTGGTGTCCCTCCAGGCCAAGCCGCTAGCCCTCGCAATTGAAACTGTATGTGTAATCTGGCATAGGACCATGGAGTCTCCATGCCGTCGAGTGGCGATGTGAATGTTGCCTTAGGCCACTTCCGACAACATATGCAGGGGCAGAGCATGGGTGCTGGACAGGAAAAGCAGTGAAGCGCGGAACTGCCTTCACCTGTGAACTATGTACCCTTGGGAGAGAGTCAAAAGCGAAGAGAGGGGGAGATGCGAGAGTGGAACAGAGAAAACCTAGTGCGGTGCTTCCACATCTTGGGCATTCCCAGCAGGTGTGCGAATTCTCTGTGGGTCCCCCGCCAGCTTCACCCTCTCCTTGCCCTGAGTACTATTCAACTTTTCTTTCCCTCCCCTCCCTTTTCTTCAGCTCCTGCTCGCTGCTCTGTTTTATTATGTGCTGCCCTCCATTCTCCACACTCTCCTCTCTTTTCTTGAGGTGCGCACTTGGGCATTAGCCTTTGCCAGTACGTTATGCACTCTCTTACTTTAGTGGCTGCTGCCTCCTAGTTGCATGTTTTATTTCTTACGGAGTTTTGTGCATGGGTTTTGCTACTAAATGGCTTGTAAAAGGTGATTTAATTTTCTGGTGGCATGTGTCTATGAAGTCGTCTCGCTATGCACCATAAGTGTTTTGCAAAGCTATGAAGGGGGTCTGTCACCATAACATGCATTACACATTTAAAAACTTGGTATAGTGGACATTTTTACCAGGCAAACACCTAGTTCACATAAATAAGGTGGTTAAGCACACAAACCTCGATACTAGTGTGCGTCAGAATAAACTTATTCTTCAAAATAATTGCAGATAAGTATGGGTGTGCACCTGCTCCACAATGATGGGATCATCCCTGCTAATATTGGCGACATAATTAAGCAATGGATCAAGATCATCGCGCACTGCAATGTATCCATATACCTCTGCTAAGCCACCATCCACATGAATTTTAGCAACCTCTAATGAGAAAATTTGCAGCATGCAACAAGGGTTATGTTTCATGCAAGTTCCATTGTAAATGATGCAATCTGTGGGATCTGAGAACGCCATTGCCTCCAACCGAGCTTCATACAAAAAGTTATAGTGTAAGTTTATAATTCAAATTAAAGCATAAAAAATAATGTTATAGTTCAGTTTGTAATTGGAATTAAAGCAGTAAACAAATACACTCATTCCCAATGTAAAAATGCTGTTTGAGGATTACATGGGCCTCTTGGAAATTTTTCCTTTTGATCTTGTAAGTAGTATGTGTTCTTTTGACTAAGAAATTTGCTCCATCGAAAAGTTCTTCTTTAGGAACACCAACAGAAAGTATTGCATAGAAAAACTTACTGGTTGGAGCCACAATAAACTGCACTATTCCATCGAAAGAACAAGAAGGGATATATGTTCAGAAAAGCACTAAGCTTCTTAGAAATTGAGAGTCGTGACTGCACCTCTTTTTCTTTTCCGAGGCGATCCCGCTTGCCGGTGTGAGTGGGCCAGCTGCCCCTGGTGGCCCAACTTGTCGGTGCTTTTCCTCTCCCGTACCCTTGTGCACAACCCCCTCCTCTCATCCTGTTCGAGTCCACGAGTCCAGAGAGAAGAGAAGAGAATAGGAGGAAGCTAGGAATTTGCCAGCGAGGTTTGATGTCTCACCAACACAGGAAAGGAGCCCGTCGTTCCCTGCTCAAAATCTTCACTGAGTTCGTCGTGCCATCAACTACTTGCCGCCCTCATCGCCACCTTTGCACTGCTATCATCGGCCTCTACATCCTCTATGACGATGGGAACGTCTACCTGCCTCATTGTCGACACCCAGCCCACCAAGGGTGTAGCGATCATGGGTTGTGTGGGCCACCACGAGTTCTCACGGCATAAGCATGGAGACCTACAAGATCTACATCTTGTAGGTATGTACACCCGGCGAGGCAAGCCGGGTGCCCTTGTCTCACCTACAGGTAACCCGCCGCGTCGGGGAAGACCCGACCGGGTGCATCGGAGCCTTCGAAGGGATTCCACAGCCCTTCCCGCCCTTCCCAGGCCGTGCACGCCACCTACCACCCCGGGAAGAGCGGGTGGACACCTGGCGTGCCTCGTCTGAGGCGCGGCTGGAGCACTGGCTTGCTGGCCGGTGCAACAAGCTCGACAAGACAAGACGTTACATCATGTATGTGCCAGGGAGCGGCCCGTGGACGGTTTGGTAGCAACCTGTCACCCTTCCCTCTGCGGCCGGTGCCACCCGTCTGCCGCGGTGGCACGCACCTACGAGGTGTCACGCATGCATAAATTGGACGTTTGTGGCATCCCCTTAAGGTATAAAAGGAGGACCACGTCCACCTAGAAAAGGTCAGGACATTAGAACTCATCACACACGAGAGGCATCCCATAGAGTAAAGAGAATCAGAGTAGAGCACATACCCCGGGAGGAGTGTTAGAAGTAAATAGTAATCTTGTCATATCTATATGCATGAAGCTTCTGAAAGGTCTATGAAGTATCCAGTATATGTAGGAGAAGTCCTAGTAGTAGTAGAAGTGTGAAGGCTTCAAGTTAGTTTTGGATAGCTTAAAGGAGTTTTGTAGTAGTTTCTAGAGTACTGTAGACCGGCCTACTGTTCAGTGAACAGTACCCACCTAGATAGCCACGATGCACTCCCTTTGTAAAAGAAAAGCTTGTAAGCCAAGATGTAGCCTCGAGCATATGTATGATATATAGAGCATATATGTGGTCTGTCATATATGCATATAAGTTACTGTGTGTGATGCACAACCCTATTGGAAGGGAGCTAAGTGATTTAGCTCCAACAAGGAGCCGCTTCCCGGGGAAGAGATCCCACACTTGTACTCCAAATCCACCATCAATCCAAGATCAGACAAGCAGGACGTAGGGTTTTACATCTTCAAACGGCCTGAACCTGGGTAAAACCGTGTGTGCTCTCTGTTCGTGACCAGCTTCATATTCGCAGGAACTCCCACGCCCCAGAACAAATTTGTAGGGGGACACCGTGTTTCGACACGTGACACTCATATCTAGATTTTGACCCGTCTGTCCGTCCTCAATCTTCCCCCAACGATCCAGCCACGTAGGAACCACGTCCTGACCCAGGTGTAGGACCAGGTGTTGGTGCAGCGTTTAATCGAGTTGGAAACACCACATGCATAAGGTATCTTGCCTTATTCAGATTGCTCTCTGTGTAAGTTTGAAACCTTATCAATTGAATTGACCGTATATTGGATTGTAGTAGTAAGTAATGACCAGATATTTATTGACTGAGATGTATCTTAGGAAGCATCAGGGAATAAAGCTATCTCCAATGACTCAACACAACTTACAAAGTGGTGTCGTAAACTCAGATTGTTTTAGTTTGCTGACTAGACTAATTACTTTAGGGAAAATCTAAAGATACAAAATGTTCGAGAACCATAAAATGAATCCATTAGGTGTGATAACGGCCACATTCATGCAACACTAGACGGGAGGCAGTGCAAAAGGCTATATCATTACACTAGCCAATGCATCATTCTTGAAAAGACCATGGATACCCATATTAGTTTTGCTGGTCTATTTTGTTAACTGGACAAAGTTCCTAAGGCTGTGAAGCTCATACTCCCTCCGTTCCACAATATAAGATGTTTTAGGCTTTTTCCACATTCACATGTATTACAAATGTATCTAGACATGTTTTAGTGTATATGTCCACTCCTTTTAGTCTGAATCTAGACAACACGTGAAACACCTAAAACATCTTATATTATGGAATGGAGTATTACTTAAATCTGAATATTCTCTTCTTCCTTCAAATATTATTTCACCATTGGATTGGGGTTAATTCATCTCTGCCCATGGTTTTAAAGGCGTCGCCTAGGCGACGCTTAGGCGTCAGAGCGCCCGGAGACTGCAAGGCGTCGTCGTCGCCTTAGGCTCTTGTCAAAGGCGTCCAGATTCGCCATGTGAGGCGTCCAAGTCGCCGCTTAGGCGGGGAAGGCGTCGCTCTGGTGGCTTTTGGACGCCTTCGTCATCGCCGGACAGGTCGAGCGGGAAGCAGAAATTGGGCGGGATGGGAAAGAAATTGGGGGGCAAATTGGGGGAGAGATGGGGAGGGCGGCTTGCTTCCAGAAAAGGGAGGAGAGATGGGGAGGAGAGGTGGACTGAGGAGGCGGGGAGGAGATGCAGCTGGTAGCTGCAGAGTGCGCCGCCTCCATTGCTCTGTGGGGAGAAGAAGCACGATCGAAGAGACACGGTGAAAGGAGATGGGAATATAAGAGAGCAGATGCACGGTCCAGATTAGAGAGAATGGACGTTCAGGATTTTATATGGAAGCTAGGGTTGCATAATGGGCCTATTGGGCCGGTTAACTTCAAGGAGAGGACGAGAAGATGCGTGCTGTCTTCCCTGTCTTCCCAGACGAGTCGCCGCCGCCTCCATTGCTCTGTGAGCTGCTGCCTCCTCCCCTCCTCGGACCGCTGCCTCCTTCCCTCCTTCTCTGACCCCCTCCTCCCCCTCCTCCTCCGACCCCCTCCTCCTCCTCCCCTCCACCCTGTGCCTGCTTGTGCCCGTTGTGTTGTTCTGCTGGGGATTAACAAGGCGTCGCCTCGCCTTACGCCTTAGCCGCCTAGGCGGTGAGGCGCCCCCCCTCCGCCTTAGGACGCCTCACCGCCTTAAAAACCATGTCTCTGCCATTACTATTCTTACTAAATGGACTATGGAGAATGTTTTAATCTTCACTAAATATTAAGTAGGCAATACTCATACTGCGCTAGCAAATCTTGGTATTACAGGGTCGACAGGAAAAACTTGTCAGGTCACAAGCGACAGGTTTCTTATGGAAACATCAGACTAACCTAGACTAACCTGTGTGTTACAGGAGTTCATTTCAGTCCGTGTTATTCAAACTTTCATATCTATTAGTTACAGGAGTCCACGCTTTGATGCGAGTTGTGTTTTTTTGGGCCCGCTTGTCTGCGGCTTGCTGTGTGTACGTGTCTCCTGTTGGTGGATTTAACTTCCCCCTTCGCCCACCCTAGACTATATAAGGCACTCTCACATTCAGTTTCAGGGTTAGCCTATATATGAACTAAATCCTAGAGCTTTGTCCTAGTCAATGTCATCAAACCTCCACATGCCACCTCGGCCTCTCCTGTCAGGCAACATCGCAAATTACTATTTGTTCAAACAGCGCCAAGTTGAAGGACCTGGCCAAGAGCAGGTTGCAAGTTTTAGGGTGGACACCTTGTCCAAATATTATGACTTCCAGAGAATTTTTTAATAAATGAAACAGTGGAAGGCTAGGAAAGTTTAAGGAATGTCACACACAGCTAGCTAGCAGTGTACAACTAATCTCTATGATCACTATCAAATATGTAGAGCTAAAGGACATGGAAAGAGATACCAATGTTGAAGGAAACAAATTATATCTCTAACCGTAACAAATAATATAGGAAAAGAGATATTTATCACTTACTCTCATTACGGTCTCCAATACGATAGTCCTTTTTCCACCACAACAAATCCATATCCTTGTATAGAGAACCATCACGGTGTCTGCTTTCTTCAAGTATATTACGCACAGTATATCCGTCTTCTTCATTGGTTGTGCTCCTTCCACCTTCCTCACAACCAGTGAGGTTCACATTTCGGCCCAATGTATCACTTCTGCTAGCAATAACCACCGAAGTTGTCCTACAAGCATCATTATCACTTCGCCTCTCATCTTCATCCATAACCTCCGAGATTGTGCCCCTCGTACCAATGTTTTCCAATTTTTTTGGATTTTCTGTCTTGATGTTTTCCATGCCTTGGGCTATTGCATAATGCTCGCTGCCCTGGGAGATAGTAATAATCTTACCAGAAGAGATGGGTAGTGGCCTGTATGGTCTACCAGACTCATCGGCTTGGACTCGGCTGACGGTAGCCATGTTGCGAGATCCGTGAGGGAATCTATAAAAATAAAACGAGCATCCGACATAAATAAGTTGGTCTTATCAGTAAGGATTGAAATCGTGATGTAACATTATCTGAACCTGAAAATGACATAAATTTTCCGTCTCTTTTTATCTGTTTCCGAGTCATATGGAATAAATAAATGATTTTTTTCATCTCCCATTTTCCTTTAGGAACCAATATAACAAGGCTAAATTAAAACATAAAAGTTGGTAGATACGAGAAACTTAGGAACCAACTAAAGGTGCTAACTTTATCATCAAAACAAGAAAACAAACTTTTCCTCTATTTGTTTCGAAAATCTAATGAGAAGGGTAAATAAAAAAAAAGGTCATAATCAACACATCCAAAACTATAGCGAGCAGGTGAAGACGCAAAATTAGCGTTAGAAAGAAAAAAAACATACCGGGAAACACGACCGACAGGCGGATCGGGAGCCGCCACTAGTGGGAGAAGTCGCGCAAGCGCTGGTGGCCACCAGCCAGGCGGAGCAGATGCCGTGAAAGATAGGAGAGTTCGCGACGGAGATGAGAGGCGGTGAATTGGGGCGGAAGAGTGGCGACGTCAGGGCGGGGAAGAAGACGTCGAATAGAGCGGAGGATTTGCATCTGAGCGCCCGACGGTCACCGCGCCGTCGGCAGGGTAGTGTTTGCGTTGCAGTTTCTAGGTCTCTCGATTCGGGTTTTCTCAAGGTATGTATGCGTAGGAAAGAAGTCCACATAGTACCTGTCACGACTGACCACTCCATGGGCCGTATCTCACCAAGGGCCGTGGGCGTGCCGCGCCTGCGTGCGTGTGGAAAACGTGTGTAAGTCTAGAATAATATCACGTACCGCGAGCGCTACTCGCGTACCCCCGACGACTGGGCCTGGCCCAGTTCCTTCTTATGGGTTTCGGGCAGCTTCTTTCTTCCTCACTTTCTTTCGACGAAAGAAATCTATATAACCCCCACAACTATCTGGTTTCGGACGCTAGACCCCCTCAACTTTAAAGTGGTACATTTAACCCCCACAAGTATACAAAACGGGCAATTGACCCCCTAGACCGTGGTAAGCTGTTTTCCTTACCGGTTTTGCCACGTGGCATTGTATCATTCGCACATAAGTCAACTTACCGAGAGAGTAGCACCTTGCAGAGACGACCGCGCGCGGTGGCCGCGCCGACGACGCATGGCAGCGGTGGAGGGCACGCGCATGAGGTCGTCGGGCCACAGATCATGAGTGCGGCGACGCGGGGAGGTGGTAAGGCGGCGGGACGGACCAGATTAGGGGGTCACCAGGCGTGATGCCGGTGAACACCGGAGCGGAGGCGCGCCACATCGCTTGCCGCCCGCGCGGCACGATGCACGAAAACGACCACGGTTTGGTCTGGGAGAACCGCGAGCTCACCTTCAGGAATATGGAATGGACGGCGAGGGCGGAGGAGGACTGTCGGCGACTGATACCCAATGATGCTACTATGACGGGCGCCAGAAAACCTTTGCTGAGCGCTTCACGTAGTTACCTGCGTCAAAAGAATATGGGTTAGGTTGAGACTCCAAGTGCAGAGTGTGTAGTAAGTGGAAGACGTGTTTTCCCCACGAGGGTGACTCGAGTGTTTAATATCGAACTCTCGGGGAATCAGTAGTGAAGATTTATCTTTCCTTTCCTTCTTTTGGTTACCTACAAAACAAAGTAAATGTTTTGGTCCTCAACCTCACCTAGTGGTTGTCAAGCACAAGGTGTAAGAATGATATCAAGATAATATGCAATGCAAACAAGAAATAAATATGCAATGGTGGTAAATAAATATGCAAGTATGGTGGTAGCAATGATAAATGATATTTTTGAGTTTTTTATGATGAATGCCAGATGTAAAAGTGTTTTTGTATTTTCGGATTTAATAATGGCAGAAAATGGAAAAGTGGTAAAACTGGTTGGAAAGGTGTTTCTTATGATTAAAAATGGACCGGGGTTCATGGTTTCACAAATGCACTCTCTCTTTAATAAGTGGTAGACAATGGAACACTAGAATTGACATATGAGATTGCAACACAACAGTTTAATGACAAGTTATAATTATATGTGCATCACGTCCTAACATAGAGACCTTTTGGTTATTAGTCTCTCTTATACTCCACCAAGATGCGAACTAAATCATAACACCTGACTAATTAAGATAACTCAGAGTATAGCAATAAATACCATGACATGAAGTTAAAATAAGAACATGCTAGATCTAGTCATGGAGTAGTGGCAATGGTCACACCCACATCTCCGGTAGCATGGTATTTCTTTTTATCCCTAGTGAGGCAACAAAGTAAGGTAAAACACCCAAGTGGATCGCAGAACTTTCTCTCACGTTCACTGCACTAGCCACCCCCCGTTACTCCAACTAATGCACACGTTCCCCCTCACACGCTCTCTGTCGTGTCTCGTTGCACGGACACCGGGAGTATAGGATACCCCCTTTTAGGTTCGGCACGGGGCGCGAAGGAGGCTGAGAATCGTCTTCTTGGGCGGAGTCTAGATCAAGCTCTCCTCTCCATGATCAAAGCATGCAACCAAAGGGACACAAGGAGCTACCCAGGTTCAGGCCGCCCGGAGGCTAAAAGCCCTACTCCTGCATGTCTGGATTGATGGGTTCTTCATAGTGTGGATTACAATGGAACCTCCCAGACAGGGTACCCGGAAGGGTTTTGGCTGGAGGTAGAAGAAGGACAGATCCTGACCCGGAGGAGATCACCTTCCTCTCCACCTTCGCAGCCCTAGTCTAGTCTTGCTCTGGTTCTAGCTTGTGTTCGTCCTTGGTTCGACCTCCCCCTCCTCCGTGCCTTGGTCCTCCTTTTATAGGCTAAGGGGTTGCCACAGGATCACGTGAGGGGCGTGAGGGACCTTCGGGTGAAGGACCCTCCTCATCTAGTTTAGGGGAAGACGTGGCCTCTCCTCAGCCTAGTGTCTCCTTTGGGTTAGGTGGGAGCGTCCGCCTTGGGGTGGACAGGAGCTGACACCACCACGGGACGTGCTTCCCGCCCGCGCTGCCTTCGCCTTGCTTCCCAAGTCTTCCGCGGTGAGGTGGAGTGCTTATCCACAGGGACGTGGGGAAGTACCCGAGAGGGAGCCTGGCCTCCTACCGGGAACTCGGGCTCTCGGGTCCTTCCTGACCTTCTTGCTTGATTCGGGGACCCGGAAGGTCCCCAGGACCGGAGCCCTTAGTCGACGTAAGCCATGCGTGTCTTGACGGTGAACCCGCCAGCTTGGCTTGAGTCTTGATCTTGTACATCTTCATCTTGGGCCCACATGGGGTCGACCCACTTTGGCAGTACTAGGGGAACCCCATGTTCCACTGTTGCGACACTCTCATAAACATGCTTGATCATAACAAGTAAATAAGAACGGGGTACATAATATGCATCTACTTTCATAACTGAAACAAAACCATTGCAATCTCAAACATATATTAACTCATAAAAAGATCCACCACAAAGGTATTACATAGATGACCGTAATCATGTTCAGCAGCTCATACGGTACTAATTAGTGAAGCTCGAGAGAGAGAGATACATAAGCTACTTCCACAAACCCATCGTCCAGAGGTGGACTACTCCCTCTTCATCATGGAGACGGTGGATAAGTCGTTGGAGAAGATGGAGACCACGCCGGCAGCGCCCCGCCGGAGTTTTTTCCCTCCAATCTGCAGCTCCAGGTCTCTGTTTCGGTGTTTCTGTGTTTCTGCGGCGCTCCTTCCAGAGAACATCGGGAGACTATTTTTATAGGCGTTTTTAGGTCAAAACGGAGTCGGTGGAGGAAAGATCGACGACAACGGAGCGTCGAGGCCCAAGATGGGGGGTCCCACGCGGCCAGGTACAGTTGCCGCGTGGGCCCACCCTTTTGGCCCTCGTGGCTCCGTTTGTTCGCTTCCTTCGCCCACAAGTCTTCTTCCTTCCAAATATTGACGCTCGTAAATTTGCAGGTGATTTGAACGTCGTTTGGGTCCCTGAAACATTAAAGGAAAGAAATAGGTTTTCTGCCTGCGCAGGGTTAATTCCATAAAAATCGGAAACATGTCAAATATTCCCAAAATCATTATAAAACAGTGATATAACCCTTATATGATGCAAATATGACTGAAATATAAGTAAAAATAATGCAATGTTCATGTATGCATTTTACATGCATCAACATCCCCAAGCTTAACCTATACTCGTCCTCGAGTATGAAGGTGATAAAACTAACATGGACTTTGCAATTTAATACTATCAATGGATATCAAAGATGATTACTATTGCTACATAGAGTAAAATGATTCATTCTTAAAAGGAGTAGCAATATGCAAGATAGTTTATGAAGTGATATCAAGTATTCAATGCAAGGATGTTCAATGATAATTCACAAAGTGTAACAAAGGAGAAAAAGTACTATGGACCACATGTATGCATAATAATGAATGCAAGATGTAAAAGTGTTTTTGTATTTTTGAATTTTTAAATGGCAGAAAATGGTAGATGGATAAAAGTGGTTGGAAAGGTGTTTCGTATGATTAAAAATGGACCGGGGTTCATGGTTTCACAAATGCACTCTCTATTTAATAAAGTGGTAGACAATGGAACACTAGAGTTGACATATGAGATTGCAACACAACAGTTTAATGACAAGTTATAATTATATGGGCATCACGTCCTAACATAGGGACCTTTTGGTTATTAGTCTCTCTTATACTCCACCAAGATGCGAACTAAATCATAACACCTCAGTAATTAAGATAACTCAGAGTATAGCAATAAGTATCATGACATGAAGTAAAATTAGAACATGCTAGATCTAGTCATGGAGTAGTGGCAATGGTCACACCCACATCTCCGGTAGCATGGTATTTTCTTTTATCCCTAGTGAGGCAACAAAGTAAGGTAAAACACCCAAGTGGATCGCAGAACTTTCTCTCACGTTCACTGCACTAGCCACCCCCCCCGTTACTCCAACTAATGCACACGTTCCCCCTCACACGCTCTCATAAACATGCTTTATCATAACAAGTAAATAAGAACGGGGTACATAATATGCATCTACTTTCATAACTGAAACAAAACCATTGCAATCTCAAACATATATTAACTCATAAAAAGATTCACCACAAAGGTATTACATAGATGACCGTAATCATGTTCAGCAGCTCATACGGTACTAATTATTGAAGCTCGAGAGAGAGAGAGATACATAAGTTACTTCCACAAACCCATAGTCCAGAGGTGGACTACTCCCTCTTCATCATGGAGACGGTGGAGAAGTCGTTGGAGAAGATGGAGACCACGCCGGCAGCGCCCCGCCGGTTTTCCCCCTCCAATCTGCAGCACCAGGTCTCTGTTTCGGTGTTTCTGTGTTTCTGCGGCGCTCCTTCTAGAGAACGTCGGGAGACTATTTTTTATAGGCGCTTTTAGGTCAAAACGGAGTCGGTGGAGGAAAGATCGACGGCAACGGAGCGTCGAGGCCCAAGATGGGGGGTCCCACGCGGCCAGGTACAGGGGCCGCGTGGGCCCACCCCTTTTGGCCCTCGTGGCTCCGTTTGTTCGCTTCCTTCGCCCACAAGTCTTCTTCCTTCCAAATATTGACGCTCGTAAATTTGCAGGTGATTTGGACGTCGTTTGGGTCCCTGAAACAATAAAGGAAAGAAATAGGGTTTTCTGCCTGCGCAGGGTTAATTCCATAAAAATAGGAAACATGTCAAATATTCCCAAAATCATTATAAAACAGTGATATAACCCTTATATGATGCAAATATGACTGGAATATAAGTAAAAATAATGCAAAGTTCATGTATGCATTTTACATGCATCAGCGACGAATCGAAGAAGGCAGAGCTCGGTCGGAGGCGGGGAAGGACTGGACCTTGAGGTCGATTACCGAGCTCCCGAGTAAATCGCTCAGACGAGGACGAAGAGGAGGTCGAGGCGAACCTTTGCGAGTGCTCAGTCCAGCATGGGGGCGTCAATGGCGTATGTGCCGTGGAGGTCTTCTATCGCGACGCTCCGGAGCTCGCGGCACTTGCGGCAACAGCCGGACGACCGCGGCGGCGCCCTGGCTTCTACAGCTATGCTAGCACGGGCGGAGGAGCGGGAGACGGCAGCCAGACGGGCCTGCGTGGCCGGAAGCCCGCGCGCCGGCCGGAGCGGCCGGGGATGGCGACCGGCACCGGAGGAGCGCCGTAGTCGGCTCGGCCGAGGAGTCGGCGCCCCATGATACTGAGGACGACGGGCATGGACGGGGACGGCATCCAGTGGATGAGCACAGGCGGCCGGTGGCCTGTTCGGCCCGGAGGGCGGCGGCCAGTACGCTGTGGTGGAGGAACGCGTGCCAGAGTGAGGGAATAGTGATGGGAAGGGAGAGAGAGGGTGCTGACTGGTATTGGACCATGCCACGTCAGCAAAACAACCATGTAAAATAGCTTATCATGCGGTAAGGGGGGTCAATTGCCCGGTTTTGTATACTTGTGGGGGTTAAATGTACCACTTTAAAGTTGAGGGGGTCTAGCGGCCGAAACCAGATAGTTGTGGGGGTTATATA
Organism: Poa pratensis; assembly: GCA_947311845.1. Classification (NCBI taxonomy): domain Eukaryota; kingdom Viridiplantae; phylum Streptophyta; class Magnoliopsida; order Poales; family Poaceae; genus Poa; species Poa pratensis. Next base: position 23,983,339 of record CAMZMU010000118.1, read on the forward strand.
GACTTTTTTCCTTTCTGACCGCGATGCTCTTTCTCATTTCTTTCCGACAGCCGAGGGGCGGCGCACTGCTTCAGCTCGGGGCGGCGATCTGCTTCTGCTCCCTCCCCGATTTGACGAGCTATATCTGTTGCCGTCCTTCTTCTTCGACAGCGAGGGAGGCAATCTGTTTTCTGCTCAGGGCGGCGCACTGCTGAAAGGATCGTATGACACCTAGAGGGGGGGGGTGAATAGGTGCTACTTCAATTTTAGTACTTTTTCAAATTAGGCTTGACACTAAAAGGTAAATTCTCTAGATATGCAACTACGGTGAATTTACCTATATGACAAGCAAGCAACTAAACAAGATACACGAAGTAAAGACTATAAACAAGGATAGAAGTAACCGAAGTGAAAGCACGCGGAGACACGGATGTAATCCCGAGTTCCTCCTTTTTAGGTGAGTACGTCTCGTTGGAGAGGTGTGAGCTACCACAAAGGTCAAAACTCAACCGCCACAAAGGCGGACGCACCTTCTTCTCCGATGAACCGCACCACAAAGGTTTGGTTCACCTTCCACTATCGGAATCCTTCAAGGCGGAATCCAGAGCCCTTACAACAACGATCCGGGGCACAACCCACAAGAGGATTGGGGGCTCCCGAACAGCTACAAATCTATCACAAAGACAATCAAGTGAGTACAATAAGAGGCTAGGTTTTCCCAATGGAAATCCTAGCAAAGGGTCCCTCCAGTGAATGAGGGGGAAATGAAGAACGGCTTGGTGAAGATGTAGATCCGGGGCTTCTCCTTCAATCCTTCAAGTATCAACGAGTTTGGGTGGAGGGATTGGGAGATCTATCAAATCTTGAGCTTGCAATCAATGGTGTTCTTCAATGTGTTCAATCTAGGGAGTCGGTGGTAGGTGGAGGGGAATAAATACCCCTCCCAGAAATCTGGCCGTTGAAGCTGTAAACAGCCCGCAGCGGTAGTACCGGGCCTCGCCCGGTAGTACCGACTGACAGGGAACTGACGGCCACTCGAAAGACTGGTCAACGCCTCCTCCAGGTGCGCATCGGTAGTACCGGACCGCCGGGTCCGGTAGTGCTCCCCACCCGGTAGTACCGCGCCACTACCGGGGCTGCTACCGGATAAAAACTGCGCGAGTCCAGAGAGCTAAATGAGATCCGGTACTGGGCCCGGTACTGGGCCCGGTACTTCCGCACGGCAGGACATCCGGTAGTACCGGGGTGAACCCGGTAGTACCGGCTGAAGCAATAAAGTCAGCATTTCTTCCTTTTCTTGAGACAAAACCTGTGCAACATAAACTGAACCATTCCTGCACACTTTTAGCACACACATTAGACATCTAAGTGTGTTGTTAACGAACATCAAAACACTTTGGGGAAGGATATGGCCTTTCAATCTCCCCCTTTTTGGTGTTTGATGACAACACACTTAGGAGAAACAAATGATTTGCAAAATATAGACGGGGCTCTCCAAATTGTGTGTTTATTAGGAATTTGCTTTTGAATGCAAAAACACACCATATAAAATGGGCGGAGCTCCCCCTATATTTTACAAACCAAGCAAGTTCATATGGATAAACAATTATAACAACTTGCACAAATATAAGCAAAATAAGCAAGTACCATACTAGATAGGTCTTATTACAATAACACAAGGTCATGGCATGTCTTACATCATGCATAGAGAAGTTCAAAGCAAATATCCAAATAAAGATGGAACACAAGCATAAAGATCAAACGAAGTGCAAGCTTGTGTTCCTCCCATGCAAATCCCACGACACAACCTAAATAGAACACATTCTCCCCATTTGTCATCGAAATGCCAAAAAGGGAGAAGCGCGATGCTAACACGTCCCTAGGAGCATCAAGCTCCACCCGCGCCGTGGTGGGTCGAAGAGGAGGAGGCCTGGAAGCGATCACCATCTGGAGGAGCATCTTCATCACTTTAGAAACCTTGCTTGGACACCCATTCATTCTTCGGAGTGATTACTTCTTCAGAACCATCGGAGACAGGAATCTGCATATGCCTCATCATCGCTTTCTGTCGCTGTGCTGCCTTCTTGTGATACACATGGGCTTCATACAGACGGTCTTCCAAATCAAGTTTGAGGCAAAAGGCCCTCTTTGCCTTAATCTGCAGCTTCTTGAACCTTGAAGGTTCCTCAAGGGGAGGTGCACTCCCACTAGCTCTCTCAGCTTCAGCTGCAGCCTCAGGATCAAGGGCTTTGTTTTGGGAGGAAGATGAGCCTTGATACGCAGTTCCTTCACCAGATGAGTCACAACGGGGCTGCCATCCTTCATGATATCTTCTCCATTCTTCTTGAGGCCCACTTGAGGCGAATGAGCTTCATAATGTATGGGCCATAGATGGGGGCCCTTCTATCAATGATTGTGGACGACAAGTCATTCCACATCCAATCCATCACATCAAGCTTCTTGCCTTTGCCTTGATTTTCATAGGAGAGCTTGAGTAGGTCAAACATGTAGCCATGAACCTCATCCCAGTTTTCCACACGGGGAGCAATAGTTTCCCTATAGACACGGTGGAGAATCTCAAATGGACGCACAAGATGAGCAGTTTTACCAGTGGTGCCTCTTTCCATAGTGATTGGTCCTAGAACATCCTTGGAGCTGGATCGATCATTGTCATGGCATGTCCATCCACTAGGAGTACTCTCACCCTTGTCTTCGTAGCCTAGAACCTGTCCAAACTCCGCCAAGGTTGCAGAAAGCAAGGTGTCCTTGGTCATCCACCATAGAGTCCTAGCTTCATCATGGTCAAGGTAGACGGTGGCAAAGAACTGAATAATGTAGTACTCAATGTAGGGATGGTTCTCCTTCATGATGTCAATCAGTCCAAACTCTTCACACATTGCAAGTGTCTCATCAAAATAGCCCTTGTGCTTCGAGTTTTTCATGTAAGGAAGATCAAGAGTGTGTTGGTCAACCACGGAGTACTTCTTATGGAGATAAATTTCCTTGTAGATGGCTTCTTGATCATTGGTGTAAAAATGCGGATTCCGCACAAGAGGTGACCTCTCCTCAGCATAGGGATTCTCTTCTCTGAGCTTCTGATAGTCCTCATTCTTCCATAAGTGAAGTGCTTTGCGAGCTCTAGTGGGAGGAGCAGTGGTGGTACGAGCAGCAACTGGAGTTTTTCCTCTTGCTTGAGTTCTGGCTGTGGTGAGAGCAGGCAAAACTTCCTCTTCTTCTTCCTCAATATCATCATCCACGAGACGTGGCTTCTTACCACCACGGCGGCTACCTGTGAAACAACATAGAGGTAGGGCAGGGAATAGATGAGTGCACAAGTTCATGGAATAGGGAACCAAAAACTAGCCAATAGATGTAAAGAGAGGTTGAATCAGCAAATTTGGAAAACCCGGTAGTACCGGGCCTCGCCCGGTAGTACCGGCTGAGCCGATTCAAGACAGAATGGCACAAAATTGAGAGATTCAACCATACATTACACACAAAGACTAGCTAACAAGGCCTAGGAGATCATCCATCCAAATTTAACCGTTGCCAACGGAGCTACCAATGTTTCCTCTCCATACATCTAGGTTTCAAGATTTAGAAACTAAGAGTGCAAGGAATGGGGAAATACCGGAGGCCATGGAGGAGATCGACGAGGGGATCGCTCCCACAGAGCAGATCTGGCCGGAGATGGCGGAAACCGGCGGCCAGGGGTGGCGGCCGGAGCAGGGAGCAGAGGAGGCGGCGGGGTGGGTGTCGTGCGGGTGGGGAAGAATGGGGAATAACCCCCACCCCGCCCGCACAGGATATTTTGATACCCGCGATTCCCGGTAGTACCGGGGCGGACCATCCGGTACTACCGGGGCCTGAATCTTTGCGAGCAGTAGAACTGCTTAGATTCAGAGCCCGGTACTACCGGATCCCACCAGGCGGTACTACCGGGGCTCCTAAGAAACCCCAGTTTTCTCTTTTTGTGGAAGGATTTTGAACTTGTGCAAGATGGAAGTTGTTTTGAGAGAGAAGAAAGGCATAGGATTAGATCAACACACTGGAGATGGTACTTCATACTCAATTTGCAAGAAGCAAACACACAAAAGCCAAGTTGAGCATGTTTTCCATAGGAGCACTAGAAAACCAATAAAATCCAAATGAAACCAACTCTTCACAAGGAAGAGGGCGGTGGCCGAGGCCACCATGTATGAGTATGTGGTGTGACACCGCGAAGATATATCTTGGGTCCACGGCCACTACTCGTCATTTAAGCTCACAATTCATAAAATGAAAAATAGAGACAAAATGAGTTTTTACTATTGGCATAATGGGGGGAGGGATAGTCCAATGGATTAGGACCGCACTCCCCCTATTTCCATGCCTACACCTAAACCAAATAAATAGTCAAAAATAGGTGTGTATGCAAGATGGTCAAGTCAAGCTCCTAGAATCCACGATATTTATCTCATGCCTCAAGAAGGTGAATCTTGCTTCATCAAGTGGCTTCGTGAATATGTCGGCAAGTTGATCTTTGGTTGGAATATAGCCAAGCTCAATATCACCACGAGCAATATGATCCCGAATAAAATGATGACGAATCTCAATATGCTTCGTTCTTGAGTGTTGCACCGGATTGTGGCCAATCTTGATAGCACTTTCATTGTCACATAAAAGAGGCACTTTGTCACAATTGACACCGTATTCCTTTAAAGTTTGCCTCATCCATAACAATTGAGTGCATGCACTTGCGGCCGCCACATACTCGGCTTCAGCGGAGGAGAGAGATATGCAATTTTGATTCTTAGAAGACCAACTCACCAAGGACCTACGAAGAAATTGGCATGCCCCGGAAGTTGATTTCCTATCATCCTTGCAACCGGCCCAATCCGAATCCGTGTACCCGGCAAGAGAGAAATTAGTGCCCTTTGGGTACCACAAACCAAACCAAACCTGACTGGTATTGGACCATGCCACGTCAGCAAAACAACCATGTAAAATAGCTTATCATGCGGTAAGGGGGGTCAATTGCCCGGTTTTGTATACTTGTGGGGGTTAAATGTACCACTTTAAAGTTGAGGGGGTCTAGCGGCCGAAACCAGATAGTTGTGGGGGTTATATAGACTTTTTCCTTTCCGACCGCGATGCTCTTTCTCATTTCTTTCCGACAGCCGAGGGGCGGTGCACTGCTTCAGCTCGGGGGCGGCGATCTGCTTCAGCTCCCTCCCCGATTCGACGAGCTATATCTGTTGCCGTCCTTCTTCTTCGACAGCGAGGGAGGCAATCTGTTTTCTGCTCAGGGCGGCGCACTGCTAAAAGGATCGTATGACACCTAGAGGGGGGGGGGGTGAATAGGTGCTACTTCAATTTTAGTACTTTTTCAAATTAGGCTTGACACAAAAGGTAAATTCTCTAGATATGCAACTACGGTGAATTTACCTATATGACAAGCAAACAACTAAACAAGATACACGAAGTAAAGACTATAAACAAGGATAGAAGTAACCGAAGTGAAAGCACGCGGAGACACGGATGTAATCCCGAGTTCCTCCTTTTTAGGGGAGTACGTCTCGTTGGAGAGGTGTGAGCTACCACAAAGGTCAAAACTCAACCGCCACAAAGGCGGACGCACCTTCTTCTCCGATGAACCGCACCACAAAGGTTTGGTTCACCTTCCACTATCGGAATCCTTCAAGGCGGAATCCGGAGCCCTTACAACAACGATCCGGGCACAACCCACAAGAGGATTGGGGGCTCCCGAACAGCTACAAATCTGTCACAAAGACAATCAAGTGAGTACAATAAGAGGCTAGGTTTTCCCAATGGAAATCCTAGCAAAGGGTCCCTCAAGTGAATGAGGGGGAAATGAAGAACGGCTTGGTGAAGATGTAGATCCGGGGCTTCTCCTTCAATCCTCCAAGTATCAACGAGTTTGGGTGGAGGGATTGGGAGATCTATCAAATCTTGAGCTTGCAATCAATGGTGTTCTTCAATGTGTTCAAGCTAGGGAGCCGGAGGTAGGTGGAGGGGAATAAATACCCCTCCCAGAAATCTGGCCGTTGAAGCTGTAAACAGCCCGCAGCGGTAGTACCGGGCCTCGCCCGGTAGTACCGACTGACAGGGAACTGACGGCACTCGAAAGACTGGTCAACGCCTCCTCCAGGCGGCATCGGTAGTACCGGACCGCCGGTCCGGTAGTGCTCCCCACCCGGTAGTACCGCGCCACTACCGGGGCTACTACCGGATAAAAACTGCGCGAGTCCAGAGAGCAATGAGATCCGGTACTGGGCCCGGTACTGGGCCCGGTAGTTCCGCACGGCAGGACACCCGGTAGTACCGGGGTGAACCCGGTAGTACCGGCTGAAGCAATAAAGTCAGCATTTCTTCCTTTTCTTGAGACAAAACCTGTGCAACATAAACTGAAACATTCCTGCACACTTTTAGCACACACATTAGACATCTAAGTGTGTTGTCAACAAACATCAAAACACTTTGGGGAAGGATATGCCCTTTCAATCTCCCCCTTTTTGGTGTTTGATGACAACACACTTAGGAGAAACAAATGATTTGCAAAAGATAGACGGGGCTCTCCAAATTGTGTGTTTATTAGGAATTTGCTTTTGAATGCAAAAACACACCATATAAAATGGGCGGAGCTCCCCCTATATTTTACAAACCAAGCAAGTTCATATGGATAAACAATTATAACAACTTGCACAATATAAGCAAAATAAGCAAGTACCATACTAGATAGGTCTTATTACAATAACACAAGGTCATGGCATGTCTTACATCATGCATAGAGAAGTTCAAAGCAAATATCCAAATAAAGATGGAACACAAGCATAAAGATCAAACGAAGTGCAAGCTTGTGTTCCTCCCATGCAAATCCCACGGCACAACCTAAATAGAACACATTCTCCCCCTTTGTCATCGAAATGCCAAAAAGGGAGAAGCGCGATGCTAACACGTCCCTAGGAGCATCAAGCTCCACCCGCGCCGTGGTGGGTCGAAGAGGAGGAGGCCTGGAAGCGATCACCATCTGGAGGAGCATCTTCATCACTCCAGAAACCTGCTTGGACACCCATTCATTCTTCGGAGTGATTACTTCTTCAGAACCATCGGAGACTGGAATCTGCATATGCCTCATCATTGCTTTCTGTCGCTGTGCTGCCTTCTTGTGATACACATGGCTTCATACAGACGGTCTTCCAAATCAAGTTTGAGGCAAAAGGCCCTCTTGGCCTTAATCTGCAGCTTCTTGAACCATGAAGGTTCCTCAAGGGGAGGTGCACTCCCACTAGCTCTCTCAGCTTCAGCAGCAGCCTCAGGATCAATGGGCTTGTTTTGGGAGGAAGATGAGCCTTGATACGCAGTTCCTTCACCAGATGAGTCACAACGGGGCTGCCATCCTTCATGATATCTTCTCCATTCTTCTTGAGAGCCCACTTGCGGCGAATGAGCTTCATAATGTATGGGCCATAGATGGGGGCCCTTCTATCAATGATTGTGGACCACAAGTCATTCCACATCCAATCCATCACATCAAGCTTCTTGCCTTTGCCTTGATTTTCATAGGAGAGCTTGAGTAGGTCAAACATGTAGCCATGAACCTCATCCCAGTTTCCCACACGGGGAGCAATAGTTTCCCTATAGACGGTGGAGAATCTCAAATGGACGCACAAGATGAGCAGTTTTACCAGTGGTGCCTCTTTCCATAGTAATTGGTCCTAGAACATCCTTGGAGCTGGATCGATCATTGTCATGGCATCTCCATCCACTAGGAGTACTTTCACCCTTGTCTTCATAGCCTAGAACCTCTCCAAACTCCGCCAAGGTGGCAGAAAGCAAGGTGTCCTTGGTCATCCACCATAGAGTCCTGGCTTCATCATGGTCAAGTAGACGGTGGCAAAGAACTGAATAATGTAGTACTCTATGTAGGGATGGTTCTCCTTCATGATGTCAATCAGTCCAAACTCTTCACACATTGCAAGTGTCTCATCAAAATAGCCCTTGTGCTTCGAGTTTTTCATGTAAGGAAGATCAAGAGTGTGTTGGTCAACCACGGAGTACTTCTTGTGGAGATAGATTTCCTTGTAGATGGCTTCTTGATCATTGTGTAAAAGTGCGGATTCCGCACAAGAGGTGACCTCTCCTCAGCATAGGGATTCTCTTCTCTGAGCTTCTGATAGTCCTCATTCTTCCATAAGTGAAGTGCTTTGCGGCTCTAGTGGGAGGAGCAGTGGTGGTACGAGCAGCAACTGGAGTTTTTCCTCTTGCTTGAGTTCTGGCTGTGGTGCGAGCAGGCAAAACTTCCTCTTCTTCTTCCTCAATATCATCATCCACGAGACGTGGCTTCTTACCACCACGGCGGCTACCTGTGAAACAGCATAGAGGTAGGGCAGGGAATAGATGAGTGCACAAGTTCACGGAATAGGAACCAAAAACTAGCCAATAGATGTAAAGAGAGGTTGAATCAAGCAAATTTGGAAAACCCGGTAGTACCGGGCCTCGCCCGGTAGTACCGGCTGAGCCGATTCAAGACAGAATGGCACAAAATTGAGAGATTCAACCATACATTACACACAAACTAGCTAACAAGGCCTAGGAGATCATCCATCCAAATTTAACCGTTGCCAACGGAGCTACCAATGTTTCCTCTCCATACATCTAGGTTTCAAGATTTAGAAACTAAGAGTGCAAGAACGGGGAAATACCGGAGGCCATGGAGGAGATCGACGAGGGGATCGCTCCCACGGAGCAGATCTGGCCGGAGATGGCGGAAACCGGCGGCCTAGGGCGGCGGCCGGAGCAGGGAGCAGAGGAGGCGGCGGGGTGGGTGTCGTGCGGGTGGGGAAGAATGGGGAATAACCCCCACCCCGCCCGCACAGGATATTTTGATACCCGCGATTCCCGGTAGTACCGGGGCGGACCATCCGGTACTACCGGGGCCTGAATCTTTGCGAGCAGTAGAACTGCTTAGATTCAGAGCCCGGTACTACCGGATCCCACCAGGCGGTACTACCGGGGCCTCCTAAGAAACCCCAGTTTTCTCTTTTTGTGGAAGGATTTTGAACTTGTGCAAGATGGAAGTTGTTTTGAGAGAGAAGAAAGGCATAGGATTAGATCAACACACTGGAGATGGTACTTCATACTCAATTTGCAAGAAGCAAACACACAAAAACCAAATTGAGCATGTTTTCCATAGGAGCACTAGAAAACCAAAAAATCCAAATGAAACCAACTCTTCACAAGGAAGAGGGCGGTGGCCGAGGCCACCATGTATGAGTATGTGGTGTGACACCGCGAAGATATATCTTGGGTCCACGGCCACTACTCGTCATTTAAGCTCACAATTCATAAAATGAAAAATAGAGACAAATGATTTTTACTATCGGCATAATGGGGGGAGGGATAGTCCAATGGATTAGGACCGCACTCCCCCTATGTCCATGCCTACACCTAAACCAAATAGATAGTCAAAAATAGGTGTGTATGCAAGATGGTCAAGTCAAGCTCCTAGAATCCACGATATTTAGCTCATGCCTCAAGAAGGTGAATCTTGCTTCATCAAGTGGCTTCGTGAATATGTCGGCAAGTTGATCTTTGGTTGGAATATAGCCAAGCTCAATATCACCACGAGCAATATGATCCCGAATAAAATGATGACGAATCTCAATATGCTTCGTTCTTGAGTGTTGCACCGGATTGTGGCCAATCTTGATAGCACTTTCATTGTCACATAAAAGAGGCACTTTGTCACAATTGACACCGTATTCCTTTAAAGTTTGCCTCATCCATAACAATTGAGTGCATGCACTTGCGGCCGCCACATACTCGGCTTCGGCGGAGGATAGAGATATACAATTTTGCTTCTTAGAAGACCAACTCACCAAGGACCTACCAAGAAATTGGCATGCCCCGGAAGTTGATTTCCTATCATCCTTGCAACCGGCCCAATCCGAATCCGTGTACCCGGCAAGAGAGAAATTAGTGCCCTTTGGGTACCACAAACCAAACCTTGGGGTATCAACCAAATATCGAAGGATTCTATTGACCGCCACCATGTGGCTTTCTTTAGGAGCGGCTTGATACCTTGCACACACCCCTACACTCAACACAATATCGGGTCTAGATGCACAAAGATAAAGCAAAGAACCAATCATAGAGCGATAAAGTTTTTGGCAAACATCGATACCGTCGGGGTTAAGTTCAAGATGGCATTTGGTGTCCATGGGAAACCGCTTGCCCTTAGCATTGTGCATATTGAACCTCTTGAGCATGTCTTGGGTATATTTGGTTTGAGAGATGAAAGTCCCTTCATTCAATTGCTTGATCTCAAAACCGAGAAAGAACTTCAATTCGCCCATCATAGACATCTCGAACCTATCGGTCATAAGCTTTGAAAATTCATCATTGAAAGCTTTGTTAGATGAGCCAAATATAATATCATCAACATAAAGTTGGCATATGAAAAGCTCCCCTTTACCCTCTTGGTAAAAGAGTGGGATCGATTTGCCCCAATTCAAATCCACGGTCTAGCAATAGCTCTCTTAGGTGCTCATACCAAGCACGAGGTGCTTGTTTGAGACCATAGAGCGCCTTATCAAGCTTGTAGACATGGTTAGGGAATTTAGGGTCCTCGAAACCCGGTGGTTGCTTAACATATACCAACTCCTTTAAAGGACCATTAAGAAAGGCACTTTTCACATCCATTTGTTGCAATTTAAAGTTATGATGTGATGCATATGCAAGAAGGATACGGATGGACTCAAGGCGAGCCACGGGTGCATAAGTCTCTCCAAAATCAATGCCTTCAACTTGAGAGTACCCTTGTGCAACCAATCTTGCCTTGTTCCTCACAACCATTCCATGCTCATCTTGCTTGTTCTTGAATATCCACTTTGTGCCTATAACATTGCGGCAATCTTTTGGCTTCTCAACTAGATTCCACACTTTGTTGCGCTTGAAGTTATTGAGTTCATCATGCATAGCTTCTAACCAATCCGGATCTTCAAGAGCTTCAAACACTTTCTTTGGTTCCACCATGGAAATATGAGCTTGATGTTCACTAAAGTTTGCCAATTGCCTTCTTGTGGTAACACCCTTCTTGTGGTCACCAAGGATGTTTCTAGATGGTGACTCTTTTTTCAAAGTCTTTTACAATTCTTGCTTTACGACGGGCTTCGATATCTCTATTGCATCTTGGAGGTATCTCTTGATCATCTTGATCATTTGAGTCCCCGTCTTGACCGGAATGTTGACCTTGATCATCTTGAAGCACATCTTCAACAAATGAAGGAGAGGGTTGATCTTGGTCATGACCTTGGCTAGCATCAACAATAGGAGAACTTGGTTCTTGCATAGCAACTTGGTCAACATGAGGAGGGTCTTGAACTTGTTCTTGGGGGTGCATCATTTGCTTCCATGATAGGCGCCGTTTCAACTTGTGATGAAGAGGCCTCCACTTGAATGGAGCTTGGACTTGCTTGAGGAGACTCGTAATGAATCTCAACGGGCGATGGAAACCAATGCCCATTCTTCTTATAGCATCTTGAGGCTCTTCATTATCTACATCACAAACATGAAATTGCGCCACTTGGGAGCCGTCATTCTCATCGAACCTCACATCACAAGATTCTATGACTTTCCCAACGGTTTGTCATAGACTCTATAGGTGTGAGATTCGGCACCGTACCCAACAAAAACACCCTCTAAAGCTTTAGATTCAAATTTAGACAAACGAACACTTTTGTTCTTATAGAAACACTTACAACCAAATACTCGGTAGTAGGAGACATTGGGCTTGTTGCCGGTGAGCATCTCATAAGATGTAAACTTCTTGCCAACACGAAAGAATAGCCGGTTAGATGAGTGACACGCCGTGGAGATAGCCTCGGCCCATAAGAATAGTGGAGACTTAAACTCCGCCAACATAGACCTTGCCATATCCATGAGAGTCCGGTTCTTCCTTTCGGCTACACCATTTTGTTGAGGGGTATATGCAGCGGAATATTGATGACGAATCCCCTCTTCACTAAGAAACTCATTTAAGGTGTAGTTCTTGAACTCGGAGCCATTATCACTCCTAATGACCAAATAGGGACATTGTATTGGCGTTGAACTTATTGGAAAAGTCGATGACGGCTTGTTGGGTCTCATCCTTCGTCTTGAAGAAATAAACCCAAGTAAATCTTGAATAGTCATCAACAATCACCAAACAATATTTCTTCCCACCAAGACTAGGTTGAGGCACGGCACCAAAGAGATCAACATGAAGAAGTTCCAATATCCTCTTTGATGAAATGATGGTCTTGCTTGGATGGGGAGAATCATGCATCTTTCCTTCAACACAAGCCCTACAAAGACGATCTCTAGAAAAAGAAACATTGTCTTTTAGTCCAAGAATGTGGCCACCCTTGTGAAGACTTTGCAAAGTTCTCATGTTGACATGGGACAAGCGGCGATGCCACAACCATCCCACGTCGGCCTTTCCGAATAGGCATATTGCTTGAGTGTTGGTAGACCCCGAAAAGTCCACCACGAACAACTCATTTTCAACATACCCAACGAACATGACCTTTAGAGTCTTGCTCCTCAAGAGTACCACCATATCAATAGTAAAATGGACATCAAAATTCATCTTATTAAGTGCACGAACGGACATAAGATTGTAACCGAGGGACTCGACAAGCATGACATTTACAAGGGTGATATCCTTTGCAACTACCACCTTGCCGAGACCCGTTACCTCCGCTTTTGATTTATCACCATAGGAGACGGATGCTTGATTTATATTTGGTCCCAACTCCGTCATGATCTCTTGCTTCCGGTCATATGACTAGTGCATCCACTATCAACCACCCATTTAGACCCACCGGAAGCATAGTCCTACAAGAAATCATTGCTTGGTTTTAGGTACCCATTTCTCAATGGGTCCTCTTTTGTTAGCAACAAGGGTCTTAGGAACCCAAATAGAGTAAGCAATGTAACCATCATAAGGACCAACATATTTTGCATAAACATCCCCATAGTAATCAACATAAAGAAAGTAGTTGGGATTGTTATGCCCCGCAAAGTCACTACGAGTGGTCTTGCCCCTAGTGGCATTACCACCGCAATGGAGTCTTGGCTTGTGCGGGCTTGGCATTGGTGTTGCTCTTCTTCTTCTTTGCCTTGGCCACATAACCGAGGCCCTCCTTCCCTTTGTGTGGCTTTTGCTCAAAAATTTGAGCAACAACCTTTTCTTTACCTTTAGGAATAGAGGTCTTGGCACTAGTGGCCTTGGCAAGCTCAACCTTCAACCTAGCATTTTCCTCAATAACATTTGCATGATCACAAGAGGGAGTAGAGGTGCTAGGTGAGTTAGATTTGGAAAGTTGAGTTTGAAGTTGCTCATGAGACTTGACTAGAAGAGAGTGGGTACTTTCCAAGGCCTTGTGAGCCTTGTTAAGTTTCTCCACATCCTCAAGGAGTCTAGCATTAGCAACCACAAACTCGGCTTTCTCCTTTTTAATCACTTTATATTTAGCAAAGACATGATCTCTATCCTTAATGATTTTAGCAATTATTTCATCATTTTTATCATCAAGAGACTCAATTCTTTCCTCAAGAGAGGTTCTATATTCACTCTCTTCTTCAAGAGAAGCATTCAAGGATTCTATGGAAGCATTCAAGGATGCTATGGTGAGAGAATCCTCTCTCTCAATTTTTCCCTTGTCATCAAGGATTTCTTCGGCCGCATCAAGTTGTCTCAAGAGAGACTCAACATATGCCTTAGCTTCACCTTGCAAGTTAGCCACAATAGTATCGGAAGCAACAAGTTCTTTCTTAATCACAAGACTAGTTTTATCATCTATTTCATGCATAGTCTTGGGAGTAGAAGATGATACCTCGGTGACGGAAGCCATGAGGCAACGAGCGGTGTTGATGGAGAGGTTCTCATTGGGGGATTCGAAGAGAGAAGGAGGTGGAGTTGATACAATGGCCAAAGCGGCCACCTCACGAGTGGGTTCTTCTTCTTCTTCGGAATCCTCGGAAGGATACTCTTCTTGAGTCAACAACACAATTCTTGGTGCTTTCTTGAAGAATGGCTTCCTCTTGACAAAAGGCTTCTTTTGTATCATGTTTGATTCGCCCTTGAGGACAAGCCTTCCACCGTTTTGCTCTCTATTCTCATAAGGACAATCCTTGATGAAGTGATGCTTGTTATGACAATTGTAGCAAGTCTTTATCCTATTAGCAAACTCCTTCTTCCCTTGGATTGTTTGCATGATCAACTTGAGCCTTTGCCTTGGCCGGGTCACGCCAAAAGTCCTTGTTGCAAGAGCTATGTGACCATGGAGGGCTTGTTCAAGTTCATCGGGAGGAAGGTTGTTCGGGCATGCTTCAACTTCATCATGTTCATCAAGGCACACAACCTTGGCCTTCAAAGCAAGAGAGGGACCTTGCTTCATTCCCATGGCCCTAGCACGGTTGTCTAGAGCATTCTTGGTGGCAACCTTGGAGGCTTGCATCTCTTGCATAACTTCATTGGATGTCATCTCAAGGTAGTTGAATTTTCCTTGAATGGCCTTCAAGTCAACGGGCTCGAAGGGCATGAGAGCATTCACATACTTCCTCTTGATCCAAGCATCATCCACATAGGTTGCCCCAACATTGAAAAGGCTTGGGCAAGAATCTTGAGTCTTGCATACATCTCTTCATGAGTTTCACTATCAAGCATGTAGAAGCCTTCGACTTCATTGTTCAAAGCATCAAATCTATTCCTCTTCATGCTTTCATTTCCAAGAAATGCCACCTCAAGGCACTCCCAAGCTTCTTTGGCGGTGGAGACTTTTGAATGTGATGAAGACCACTTTCTCCAACGGCAAGTTCAATCATGTGGAGAGCGGAAGCATTGAGTTGTTTCTCGGCAACCTCTCTTCTTGTCAAGTTGTTAGGATTCACGGCCTTGTATCCCTCTTGAATGATCCTCCAAAGCTCGATAGAGGAACTGTTGATATGAGATTTCATTAAGTGTTGCCAAGTAGCAAAAGCAATGCATTAAGTTTAGGAGGTGGACCCAAAGGGTTTATGCGAGTATGATGGATAGGTGGGTCGGGAGAGTACGCAAAGGGAACCCCATGGTACTCCGGCTTCCCACCTTCGGGAGTGGTGGTAGATGTGGAAGATTTCTTAGGGTCGGTTCTTTATCTTCAACCCCTTTCTTTTCCCTTTTCCCTCCTCGGTTTCACCGTCATGGGGTAGCGGATCATCTAGTGGGGTGGTCTCCTTAGGAACCTTGCCACTTGCGAGTTGTGTGATCAACTCACGCATCTCGGCAAATTTGGTATCCATGGACGATATCAAAGATGTCTCCATCGATTTGAGATCGGCCATGGATGCCGTAGTGGCTTGGTCATCCAAGGGATCACCATCACTTCGTGTCATACTTCTCTTAGGCGGTTAAGCCCAACAAGAGAGCCGAGGCTCTGATACCAATTGAAAGGATCGTATGACACCTAGAGGGGGGGTGAATAGGTGCTACTTCAATTTTAGTACTTTTTCAAATTAGGCTTGACACAAAAGGTAAATTCTCTAGATATGCAACTAGGTGAATTTACCTATATGACAAGCAAGCAACTAAACAAGATACACGAAGTAAAGACTATAAACAAGGATAGAAGTAACCGAAGTGAAAGCACGCGGAGACACGGATGTAATCCCGAGTTCCTCCTTTTTAGGGGAGTACGTCTCGTTGGAGAGGTGTGAGCTACCACAAAGGTCAAAACTCAACCGCCACAAAGGGACGCACCTTCTTCTCCGATGAACCGCACCACAAAGGTTTGGTTCACCTTCCACTATCGGAATCCTTCAAGGCGGAATCCGGAGCCCTTACAACAACGATCCGGGGCACAACCCACAAGAGGATTGGGGGCTCCCGAACAGCTACAAATCTGTCACAAAGACAATCAAGTGAGTACAATAAGAGGCTAGGTTTTCCCAATGGAAATCCTAGCAAAGGGTCCCTCAAGTGAATGAGGGGGAAATGAAGAACGGCTTGGTGAAGATGTAGATCCGGGGCTTCTCCTTCAATCCTCCAAGTATCAACGAGTTTGGGTGGAGGGATTGGGAGATCTATCAAATTTTGAGCTTGCAATCAATGGTGTTCTTCAATGTGTTCAAGCTAGGGAGCCGGAGGTAGGTGGAGGGGAATAAATACCCCTCCCAGAAATCTGGCCGTTGAAGCTGTAAACAGCCCGCAGCGGTAGTACCGGGCCTCGCCCGGTAGTACCGACTGACTGGGAACTGACGGCCACTCGAAAGACTGGTCAACGCCTCCTCCAGGCGCGCATCGGTAGTACCGGACCGCCGGGTCCGGTAGTGCTCCCCACCCGGTAGTACCGCGCCACTACCGGGGCTGCTACCGGATAAAAACTGTGCGAGTCCAGAGAGCTAAATGAGATCCGGTACTGGGCCCGGTACTTCCGCACGGCAGGACATCCGGTAGTACCGGGGTGAACCCGGTAGTACCGGATGAAGCAATAAAGTCAGCATTTCTTCCTTTTCTTGAGACAAAACCTGTGCATCATAAACTGAAACATTCCTGCACACTTTTAGCACACACATTAGACATCTAAGTGTGTTGTTAACAAACATCAAAACACTTTGGGGGAAGGATATGCCCTTTCAACTGCTTCTTCTCCCTCCCTGTTTCGATGAGCTAGATCCGGTAACTTCACGTTGTCGTTCTTCTTCTTCACCGCCACCGATGGCGGCCCAAGGTTCGTGGATCTCCTCCGTACATGTATCCTTCCCGGCAGCCTATTCCCCACGCCCGTACCCCTCGGAGGGATCCCGTTGTTGATGCCCAAATAGCACTAGTTTGTTCGTGTTCTAAACCTTGGTTGGGATGTGGATGATTTGTACGTTTTCTTATAGGATTTTTGTGGTAGTCACCGTGGTTTGTGAGCGTAGCTACGTTGATTTATGGGGATATGTACTGGTTTCAGATAAGTGATGTACAGTTGGTAGCAATGATGGTTCTACATTTTTTGTTTGGCATGCAGTTGGTTCTGTGCAATTTTTTGGGTGGTCTGTAGATGCGCAGACATGGCATTGAGAACGAACTTCATGGCATTTTTCTTTGGACGGTGTAGTTGGTTCTGGGGAGTTTGGGAGTCTGTACTTTGTTCAGACATGGCAATGATGACCATCTACATCGCATTTTATTTTTGACTGTGTAGTTTCTTCTGAACAATTTTTCTTCTCAGTTAGTTGTCACATCCCAAATTTTGGAACTAAGAAAAACTAATTTTACAAGACCCAAAATTCAGAACCAACAAAAACTTTTTGAAATATTTCCCTAATGGTTGTATTTTCCTTCCTATTGCTCTGTTTGACTTGATGTGACTTGATGTTTAAGTTGTTTGGCCAATAAATATTAACCTAAAGACCACACCAAGATAAAAATATATTTAACTTTGGTGATCATGTTATGACAAGAAAATATTCCATATATCTTTTCCATTCTTATTTCTGGCTAAAGTTCATTTCAATGATACTTGGTTTAGCAACAACCAAAACTAATACCCATTATTTGGGAAAGTAAAAGTATTTCCAAAATTATGTGTTTCCAAAATTATGGAGATCTATATGTTATCTCCTACCTATTTTTCAACCTTGGTATTTTGCAGGTGTATACAACTCCCATTTTATAAACTCTTATTTTCACTCCATTTGAAAATAACACTAGTGGGAAATATATTACCCCACATATTTCCTTTCTCAAATCTTTTTGAAAACCATTAAGTTATGAGTGGAGATATTTCCTAAACATCATCTTGTCATAATTAGGAGTGGTCGCTTTTCCACAAGATAGCATTGTGGAAATGGTGGTATGATTAATTCTTGTGGTTTGGTTTGTGTGGTCTTGGTTGTGATGTTGATCTTGTTGTGTTTGTTGCTTGTGTGGATAATTCCTCAGTTGTGCTTAACACTAAAATAAAACACACTTGACAACAAATTTGGAATGTGACTTGACTAAAAACAAAACCTCTAAAGATATTCAAAGACTTGAATTAAAAGCCCAACTTAAAATAAGTGATCTTATTTAATTTTCCTCTCTACTTTTTGTCTATTTTATCATAACAATTATTTCTATTATAAAAAAAATCTACGAATGAAATGAAATAAGAATCATCTCACTTCCATATCACTCCCTCCTCAAAGAAATATAGATTCCAATTAAAAATAATTCAAATATGAAATTCTATTTTCCTTTCTTTATTTCCTAAGGCATTTACAAAACTCGATTATTATTCACCCCAAAATTCCAGGGAAAATACCCTAGTCTTCTTACACACTTACAATGCCAACCATGAAATTAAATCACCAAAATTCAAATTTTAATTTGGTTTGCACATTCTGTCGAACATCTTAAGGGCATGGAACCATAGTTCTTAAAACAGCAGCAAATTCATCCAAAAACTTGACCCAATCTTCACAAAATCCAGTGCTATTCCTCTCCTATCACCCCTGTCGAGCAGAAACACTCGAGTGCTAGTCTTTTGGACGCTTCCTTTTGGTTTTTCTTCCCGACACCATCCCTTTCTCCTCTCCATCCCGTACTCCTTATGAGCACGAAAGAAGGAGGCCGTAACCCAGCCCGGGCGCGCGCCACCGTGCTCCCCTGCTTCCCCTCTGTCGACGGATCAAGGCCACCCGAGGAGATGCATCCCCTCTGCCCCGAACCGAGCGCAACCTGTAGCCGCATGCCATGTCCGTGGGCGCCGACGATGATCTTCGTCTTCTCTGCATGGCAGCAAGAACAACTCGACGCAGCCACTCACCGGCCCCTCTGTGACCCCCACGACACTGCCCGGCGCTGCCTGATACGTCTCAAACGTATCTATAATTTTTGATGTTCCATGCTTGTTTTATACCAATTGCTACATGTTTTGCATCTACTTTATATCACTTTTATACATTTTTTGGGACTAACCTATTAACAAGATGCCGAAGTGCCAGTTCCTGTTTTCTGCTGTTTTTGTATTCCAGAAAAGCTAGTCTGGAAATATTCTCAGAATTGGACGAAACTTCACGGGGATCCCTATTTTACCAGAACACACCTGACGGACCAAAGGAGCAACAGAGGAGAGCCAGGAGGTGGCCACACGCACCTAGGGCACGGGGCCCCCCTCTGCCGCGCCCTAGGGTGGTGTGGGCCTCTCGGGGGTCTTCAGCTGCTGCCCTTTCGCCTACTTATTTCCCCCGACGCGAAAACCCTAAGTGCCTGAGCAAATATCCACGAAAAGTTCCAGAGACGCCGCCGCCGTCAACCCTAGCTCGGGAGGGTCCAGAACCTCTTCCCGACACCCTGCCGGAGAGGGGAATCGTCACCGGAGGCTTCTACATCGCCATGCCTGCCTCCGGAGTGATGCGTGAGTAGTTCATCCTTGGACTACGGGTCCATAGCAGTAGCTAGATGGTTGTCTCTCCAATTTGTGCCATCATGTTTAGATCTTGTGAGCTGCCCTACATGATAAAGATCATATTATTGTAATGCTACATGTTGTGTTTGCTGGGATCCGATGAATATTGAATACTATGCCAAGTTGATTATCAATCTATGCCCTATGTTATTTAAGATCTTGCATGCTTTCTGTTACTCGTAGATGCTTTGGCCAAGTAGATGCTTGTAACTCCAAGAGAGAGTATTTATGCTAGATAGTGGGTTCATGCCTCCGGTAATCTGGGAGAGTGACAGCAACTTCTAAGGTTGCGGATGTGCTGTTGCCACTAGGGATAACCTAACAATGCTATGTCCACGGTCATATGTATTTGTTTACATTACGCACTTTACTTAATGCAATTATCCGTTGCTTGCAACTTAATACCAACGGGGGACTCGGATGACAACCCGGCGGTGGATTATTAGTCATAGACGCTGTTGGATGACGGTCTATGTATTATGTCGTAATGTCCAATTAAATATCATAGTAATCATCATGTCATGTATATGCATTGTCATGCGCTCACTATTTGTCAATTGCCCAGCTGTAATTTGTTCACCCAACATGTTAGTTATCTTTTATGGAGAGACACCACTAGTGAACTGTGGACCCCGGTCCATTCTTTTACACTGATTAAACCACCACAAACTGCAAACTGTTCCTTTTTCATTCTCTGCAATTTAATACTCATTTTCCATACCATACGTTTAATCCTTTGTTTTCAGCAAGCCGGTGAGATTGACAACCTCACTGTTTCATTGGGGCAAAATAGTTTGATTGTGTTGTGTGCAGATTCCACGTTGCTGATCGTATTGCGCCGTGCGAGCCACCAACAACCTTCTGAAGAGTTGCTGCTCCTACTGGTTCGATAACCTTGGTTTCTTTCTGAGGGAAAACTTGCTGCTGAACTGCATCATACCTTCCTCATGGGGTCTCCCAACGAGCGTGTGATTCAAGCCATCAAGCTCTTTTTCTGGCGCCGTTGTCGGGGAGACAGCAGTCTTCTGCAAGGGGAGTTTCACGCTTCCATTCTCTTTACTTTGTTTTTGTCTTGCTTAGTTTATTTTATTTTATCTTGTTTGCTTTCAATTATCAAAAACACAAAAAAATTAGTTACTTGCATCTAGTTTATTTTCTGTTTGGTTTTTATTATTTCATCATGCTTCTCCCTAAGTATACTTTAAAAGAAATATCTGTGGGTAGTGGGTCTATCATTGGAAGAGATAACATTGAGAAATTCTTTAATCATGTTAGTATGGTTGAAGATTTTGAAGATAGATCCTTGGTAGAACTTGCTCCAAATTATGAAATTGCTACAACTTCTCTAGTTCACATGTTGGAAGCTCGGTTTGTCAATCTTAGTCCCATAATGCAGTTTCTAAAACTTCATGATACAGAAGATGGTGAAAAGAAAGATTTTGTTTTAGAAACCCTACTTAAGTAATTTGGTGATGTTGCTAGGGAAGCTAGAAAAGTTTTTATTAAATACAAGATGCTTGGGTATTGTATTGACGTTGTTAATACACTTGAAAAACTTGAAAAAGAGAGGCTTAAGTACACTAAAGAAACTACTTGTGAGGGGGAAGTTAAAATACCAATACCTTTTAAGCTTATAGGAATGCAGGAGGCACTAGAAAAGAATTTTGATTGGATTGTTCCTGAAAACCCATTTGATGAATATGATGAGCCTAGAGGTATTGAGAAAGGGAATTCCGAAACCTACATAGATAAGATAAAATGCATTGTTGAGAAAACTTCCGACCTCTCTTTGGATGCCTCTACACTTGGTAATACTTGATGCATGCTTTGTGCCTAGCTAAAAGGCGTTAAAGAAAAGCGCTTATGGGAGGCAACCCATTATTTTTACTTCTGCATTTTTTTTTCTTTTATTGAGTCAAGGAGGATGTTTACTTCTATAGCAACTCATTTGTATCTTTATTTTCTCGCATTGTTGTGCCAAGAGTAGCCTCTAATGTTAAGACGATGCTTAATTTTGATTGCTGCGCAGAAACAGATTTTTGCTGTTCACTGTACGAAATTCCTAAAATCACCAGATTGTTAATTAAATCTGAAATTTTTGTGCGTAATCTTTATGAATGTCTGAATCTTTCATTAGTTCAAAGTTTTTCGATCTGAGCGTCGTAAGTGCCTTGAAAAAATTCTTCTTTGCGGACTGTTCTGTTTTAGACAGATTATGCCTTTTTATTTTGCATTCTCTCTTTTAATAGTGTTGAGTGAAATTCTTTTTTGGGTGGAAGAGCTTCACATAACATCAGTGGATGTAGCTAATGTTTAAAGTAACAAGTCATATTGCGTCTATATAGAACATGTGAGTTTTTGATTATGCACTAACCCTCTAATGAGATCTACTTTGAGTTTGGTGTGACGAAAGTTTTCAAGGGTCAAGAGAGAAGGATGATATAATAGGATCAAGAAGAGTGAAGAGCTTAAGCTTGGGGAGGCTCCCATGGATCTCCCCAGCATATTTCAAGAAGACTCAAGCGCCTAAGCTTGAGGATGCCCAAGGCATCCCCTTCTTCATCGTCAAAATTATCAGGTCATCTCTAGTGAAACTATATTTTTATTCTTTCACATCATATGTGCTTTTCTTGGAGCGTCTGTGTGCTTTTATTTTCAGTATTGCACTTTTATTTTCAATAAAGCTTGACTGGACCCTAGCATTCTTGATTGGGAGAGAGACACGCTCCGCTTTTTCATGAGAATACTCCTATTCTTCACTTATATTTGTTGAGTATTCATATCTAGCGCTGTTCAGCTTTTAGCTCTTGTTTTCATGTATCTCTTGTCAGAGCTATTAGCTTTCTTTTGTAGAAAGTACTCTCTTGCTTCACTTATATTTGTTAGGAGAGTTGATTAAATAAATTGATTGCTATTTGGTTGGTTCAGAAAATGTTGCATGTGGTAATTGGTATAAGGAAAAACTTGCTTAATCTTGTAGATCACTAATTGGATAACTTGATGCTTGTCAATTGTTTTGAGTTAACAAGTAGATCATGATTAAATTGTGCATCACATGAGTTAAGCCTATTAGTGAAGAACTACCGTAAAGCTTGTTGAAAATTTGGTTTGCATCGGTGGTATCTCTAAGGTCTAGATATTTTCTAATAGCAGGGTTTGGTTAACAAGGAAGACGGTATGAAGTCTTATAACATTTGCAATATGTTTGTCATATAAAACTTGGTGTACGGGTTGATATTCTTGTTTGCTTACATAAACCTTGCTAGCCTAAACTCTGTACTGAGAGGGAATGCTTCTCGTGCATCCAAATCCTTGAGCCAAAATCCATGTCATTTGTGTCCACCATAACTACCTATATGTGGTATTTCCTTGCCACTCCAAGTAAATTTTTCATGTGCTACCTTTAAATTATTCAAAATTTATTATTCCCTTTTTGTGTCAATGTTTACTAGCTCATGAGGAATTAGTGTGGTTATTATTTATTCTATTTGTTGAATGGACTTTTACACCTGGACTAGTGGCATATACATCCGCTTATCCAATAATTTTGCAAAAAGAGCTGGCAACGGGGTGCCCAGTCCCAATTAATTACAATTTTAACCATTAATTCTCTTCACACTTTTGCCCTGATTCATCAGTAAGCAATGACAAACAGTGAAATACCTGCATGTGTGTAAACCAAAGAGAAAGAGGGATGATCTGCCTTGCTGGTAGAAATAACGTCCTTCATGGGAGCCGCTCTTAAAAGTCTGTTTGACAGGTAGAATACTGTTCTCACCCGCTACCATTCGTTGACAATTAACAAACACCTCTCAAAAATAGATACTCCTCCATGGTATGTGATTGATGGAAGGCACCCGAGGATTCGGTTAGCCATGGCTTGTGTTAGCAAGGTTGGGAGGAGTATAAATATTTTATGCAATCTCTATATGCTTTCAAAAACCTAAAAGCTCTACCACATGACTTAATCCCTGCTTCCCTCTGCGAAGGGCCTTTCTTTTACTTTTATGTTGAGTCAGTTTTCCTATTCTTTCTGTCTTCCACAAGCAAACACTAGTGTCAACTTTGTTACAACATGCGTTATATGCTACGTATTGGACTTGTTATACTACTTTGAGTTGACGATATCCATGAGATAAATATGTTGAAAGTTGAAGCAAATGCTGAAACTTAATTCTTCCTTTGTGTTGATTGAATACCTTTTATTAGAAACTATTGCTTTATGAGTTAACACTTATGCAAAACTGTTTGATGCTTGTGTGAGATCCTGGCTCAGGGCTTAACAGGATTGATAGAATACTCATATCAATAAGTTGCAACTTCTTTTCCGGAAGCTCATCTGGAAAGAACTCCGAGGTTAAGCGTGCTTGGCCCGGAGCACTCCAAGGATGGGTGACCGACCGGGAACTGGTTCCCGGGTGCGCACGAGTGAGGACAAAGTGCGCAGAAAAGACTAGTGTTGATCTGTGGGGCCAGTCTGGAGATCCTAGCGAGCTACCAGGGGTGACAGGCCCGGCCCGGGGGTGGCCGGGGTGTTACAATTTGGTATCAGAGCCGACCCTCGCGGTAACTCGGGCGTGTGCGGGTCAGTGGGTGGACATGTGGAACATGTGCCGGCACTGGGCGCACAGACGGGTGCCAAGGGGGGGAGTTCCTGGACTGGAGGTTGACCGACGAGGGCGTCGGTCTTCTAAGGGGGGAAGGATGTGAGATCCTGGCTTAGGGCTTAACAGGATTGATAGAATACTCATATCAATAAGTTGCAACTTCTTTTCAGGAAGCTCATCTGGAAAGAACTCCGAGGTTAAGCGTGCTTGGCCCGGAGCACTCCAAGGATGGGTGACCGACCGGGAACTGGTTTCCGGTGCGCACGAGTGAGGTCAAAGTGCGCAGAAAAGACTAGTGTTGATCTGTGGGGCCAGTCTGGAGATCCTAGCGAGCTGCCAGGGGTGACAGGCCCGGCCCGGGGGTGGCCGGGTGTTACAGCTTGTCTCGAAAGTACTATTCATGAAACCGTTTAGCTTGTGTGATTCATTGTTTACTCATTATCTATTTGGTAGCAAATTATAGACCATTGACTTGGATCACTTCATTCATTTACATGTGCCTTGCAATATTATATGATCAAGATTATGATGGTAGCATGTAACCTCAAAAATTATTTTGTTTTTATCGTTTACCTACTCGAGGACGAGCAGGAACTAAGCTTGGGGATGCTGATACGTCTCAAACGTATCTATAATTTTTGATGTTCCATGCTTCTTTTATACCAATTGCTACATGTTTTGCATCTACTTTATATCACTTTTATACATTTTTTGGGACTAACCTATTAACAAGATGCCGAAGTGCCAGTTCCTGTTTTCTGCTGTTTTTGTATTCCAGAAATGCTAGTCTGGAAATATTCTCGGAATTGGACAAAACTTCACGGGGATCCCTATTTTACCAGAACATACCTGACGGACCAAAGGAGCAACAGAGGAGAGCCAGGAGGTGGCCACATGCACCTAGGGCGCGGACCCCCCCTCTGCCGCGCCCTAGGGTGGTGTGGGCCCCTCGGGGGTCTTCAGCCGCCGCCCTTTCGCCTACTTATTCCCCCCGACGCGAAAACCCTAAGTGCCTGAGCAAATATCCACGAAAAGTTCCAGAGACGCCACCGCCGTCAACCCTAGCTCGGGAGGGTCCAGAACCTCTTCCCGGCAACCTGCTGGAGAGGGGAATCATCACCGGAGGCTTCTACATCGCCATGCCTGCCTCCGGAGTGATGCGTGAGTAGTTCATCCTTGGACTACGGGTCCATAGCAGTAGCTAGATGGTTGTCTCTCCAATTTGTGCCATCATGTTTAGATCTTGTGAGCTGCCCTACATGATAAAGATCATATTATTGTAATGCTACATGTTGTGTTTGCTGGGATCCGATGAATATTGAATACTATGCCAAGTTGATTATCAATCTATGCCCTATGTTATTTAAGATCTTGCATGCTTTCCGTTACTCGTAGATGCTTTGGCCAAGTAGATGCTTGTAACTCCAAGAGAGAGTATTTATGCTAGATAGTGGGTTCATGCCTCCGGTAATCTGGGAGAGTGACAACAACTTCTAAGGTTGCGGATGTGCTGTTGCCACTAGGGATAACCTAACAATGCTATGTCCACGGTCATATGTATTTGTTTACATTACGCACTTTACTTAATGCAATTATCCGTTGCTTGCAACTTAATACCAACGGGGGACTCGGATGACAACCCAGCGGTGGATTATTAGTCATAGACGCTGTTGGATGACGGTCTATGTATTATGTCGTAATGTCCAATTAAATATCATAGTAATCATCATGTCATGTATATGCATTGTCATGCGCTCACTATTTGTCAATTGCCCAGCTGTAATTTGTTCACCCAACATGTTAGTTATCTTTTATGGAGAGACACCACTAGTGAACTGTGGACCCCGGTCCATTCTTTTACACTGATTAAACCACCACAAACTGCAAACTGTTCCTTTTTCATTCTCTGCAATTTAATACTTATTTTCCACACCATACGTTTAATCCTTTGTTTTCAGCAAGCCGGTGAGATTGACAACCTCACTGTTTCGTTGGGGCAAAGTAGTTTGATTGTGTTGTGTGCAGATTCCACGTTGGTGATCGTATTGCGCCGTGCGAGCCACCAACAACCTTCTGAAGAGTTGCTGCTCCTACTGGTTCGATAACCTTGGTTTCTTTCTGAGGGAAAACTTGCTGCTGAACTGCATCATACCTTCCTCTTGGGGTCTCCCAACGAGCGTGTGATTCACGCCATCACAGCCCATCCCCTCTTGTGCCCTCCTTGCTCGCGTCCGTGCACCCAGAGCACCATGGACCGGCACCAGCAAGGATAAGTAGCCACAGCCCCTCTCCCGTCCTCCCACCTTGTCCATTCCACTCCCTCATCACCTCTCTGGCACCCCGTGCAAGGAATCGAGCCCTCTTGCCCTCTGCCGGCGAGGGACGCGAGATTTCATCTCGGATTGCCGCCGCTTTGCCATGAAGCTTGCGACCGACGCCGTCCACCTTTCTCTGCAATTTTTGCGCCCTCGTGATCCCCTTCTTCTGCTACACCTCATGCACCTCTTCTTTTTGCCAGGAAGCGCCGAAGCGGCCGAGACCTCGCCGTGTCCGTCGCGGGCAACCTCAACGCCGCCGTCGTTTGGGATCTTGCCGACAAGATTTGCGACCACCCCTCGACTCCCTTGAACCTCCGCATCATCCTCCACCCACTCCATCGACCTCTACGAGCCCTAGGTGAGCCACACGGGCACAACCCCCATTGCCGGACCTTCTGCTTTGTTCTGAGCGCCCTGGAGAAGAAGAAGAGCAGCAGCCGTCGGATCCCAGATCAACGGCCGTGATTGAATCCTGTTTTTTTAACTCCCGCGCGCCCTGGAGAGATGTTGGGCCGAATCCGGCACTGTGCTGCTCGGATCTGCTCAGATCTGGCCCGTTTAACTATTTTTCCTGTTATTCTATTTCTGTTTTATAAATCATGTTAGATCTGCTTTAGGTTTAAATCCTTCATTTATTACCTGAGCATGCAAATGGAGTGAATCAAATTTTGTAGGGTTCCTATGTGTTTTCTTAAACAGGTACAACTGGCTGTTTACAAAAATATGCTCTTGCATGTAACCTATATTTAATCTTGTAAAAAGTTCCTTTTTCACTAAATCATTAATATCTAGAGTTTTACAAATCCAAATATTGCAAACTAAAATTCCATGGATAGCCTGAAGTGATACCTTCCTTGCTGTGTTGATCTTGTATGCAAATGAAGTCTAAAACAAAAGTTATATTCTTTTTACTAAAACCACCAGAGGGCATTTAGGTGATTTTTGTAGATTTTTGTGAAATGAATTTTGGAGTAAATCCAATTGGCTTGTCTTCTATATGTGTATAAGTACATATTCCTAGCTTGGTATGAATTTAGGAGTCACTGATTGATTATGGTGATGATTACTAGATTTAGGCCTTTTTCTACCTATTTTTGTTATGCCTTTATTAATTGTTGTGTTATGATTTTATTGTTATAAATGTGTTTCCTAGCATGTGTAGGGTGGTAATCCACTGTTGTGATGTGTTTCCTTATTTTTTTTTTTGAAGATCAATACCGTAGGGAAAAATCCCTACGGTGTGGGGGTTTTTCAAATTAATAACAACAGCACCAAGAGGTGACCCAATACAGAGAGTTACATCAAGGTGGTTTAAATGGAAAAGAAGAGTACATGATTTAAAAGTTCAAGTCAAGGATCCACTGTAGCAGTGGCTGCACTAAAGCATCCTTAACACGATGTCTATGAAGCATCAAATCAGATTTAAACTTCACTCTCCACCTTTCCAAAGCTGGCTGTATATCTTGGAAGATGAGCTCATTCCGCATTTTCCAAATATTCCAAACCGCACAAGCAAAGATCTCCAAAAATAGAGGCCCAGCGAATTCATTTTGGGCATGTCTTATTCTATCAAGAACTGACATGTTCATGTCCCACTGCCACTGGATACTATCCCAGCATCTGATAGCAAAATGGCACTCAAAGAAAAGATGTTCTCTAGTTTCATATGCTCCAATCATGCACAGGACACAATCTGTCCCATCTTCGAGCTGCCAATGCTTTCGGATCATGAGATCCTTGGTGTTCAGCCTATCATAGAAAAGCAGCCACACGAAGACTCTTAATTTTGGAAGGCATTTGGATTTCCAGATTGCTTTAAACAACTGATCACACTCCACCCTAGCAAAAATGAATTTATAAAATCGAGCAGCTGAAAAGTTGCTGTTGTTCCAGGGAAAAATTCTCAAGTCTGGCTGTACCTCCTCCAGGGTATAGCCACGACACACTTCTGTGGCTTGTTCATACTCCTCGTAGGCCTGAGGAGAGAGAGGCAGTGCAAACGCATCGCCAGGATGTGTGATAAGGGCCATATGAGCTACAGATGTATCCTCATCCAGAGCATAAGAATATAGATGTGGGTAGCGGTCTAAGCATAGAGTTCCTCCATGCCAAAAATCCTTCCAAAACAGGGTAGAGTTGCCACTCTTAACATCAGATCGGGTGATGCTGCGATATATGTTGATCAGGCTAAAAACATCACGGCACCAGAACGAACCACGGGCTGTTTGCGCATGCGGCGGCCCCGGCTCATATAGCCTCCAGACTAGTTTGACCCAAGGGACATCAGCTTCACAGAAGAATTTATGAAGATGTTTGAGCAGGAGTGCTTTATTCTGAAGCTCGAGGTTCATCACGCCAAGACCTCCATGTTGCTTAGGCCTGCATACCAGAGCCCACGAGGCAAGAGAATTTGGAGTTCCTGTGTCATCCTCTTTCGCCCATAGGCAGTGCCTTCTCACCCTATCAAAGGTTTTAATGATGCCTTTTGGTAGCTTCAGGGAACACAAGAAATGAGTTGGGAGGGAAGAGAGAACCGACTGCACAAAAGTCAACCTCCCACCATAGTCCAGGAATCTAGAACATGCATTCATTCTCCTCTCCATTTGATCTGCTAGTGGCGCAAGATCATGCACAGTAGGTCGTGTAGTTCCAAGCGGCAGCCCAAGATACGGAAAGGGTAAAGTCCCAACTGCACAGCCAAACAGATTTGCTAATTCTGTTAATCTTCCATCATCAATGTTTAAAGGCATCATACATGACTTGGAGTAATTAACACTGAGGCCTGTGGCAAGAGTAAAGGCTTGAAGAAGCGACTTCAGAGCAAGCAGCTGAGATGGGCAAGCTTGAACAATAAGAAGGGTGTCATCGGCATACTGGACAATAGGAAAATCAGAGTTGGGAATTGGTAGAGGAGCCACCAGTACACCAGATGCCATTAAATGATTAATCATAGCCTGAAGAAGATCGGCCCCCTCCACAAAAAGAATCGGCGACAAGGGGTCTCCCTGCCTAACCCTCTCCTGCAAGCGAATTTCTTCCCGGGGACGCCATTAAGAAGAACAGAGGAGGTACCAGTGGTGAAAATGGAGGTAATCCAACTGATCCATCTATCATCAAAACCATGGCAATTCAGGATTTCAAGAATTGCACGATGCTCGATCATGTCAAAGGCTTTGGTGAAATCAAGTTTTAGAATCACTGCTTGTCTTCCAGAATGATTTACCTGATGAATATATTCATACGCCCAGGCTACACAATCTTGGATTGTTCTCGATTTCAAAAACCCGTACTGATTTGTGTGAACCACTTTAAGAATCTGCCTTTGTAATCTGTTTGCCAAGAGTTTGGTAATCAGTTTGAAGCTGGAGTTCACTAGGGAGATAGGTCTGTAATCATTTGGACTCTCGGGGGAATTTGTTTTGGGGATTAGAGTAATGAAAGCATCGTTAATGCTCTGGAGATTTACTGTTCCATGCCAAAACTCCTCACACAGCCTGTAAAAATCAAACTTGATAATGGGCCAGCAAGTCCGAATAAAAAGTCCGTTAAAACCATCAGGGCCCGGAGCCTTATCAGTGGGGAACTCGGACACAATCTCATCGATCTCAGCACATGAGAATGGAGCTGAAAGAATGCCAAGCCCCTCATGAGCAGGTAAGAAATTAGCAAAATTAAAATTTGCATCGATATCCACTGATGTTCCAAGTCTGTCCTTAAAAGCTTGCCTAAGGATTCCAGCTTTCTCGTGATGATCAGTAGCAACCGATCCATCATCTCGAGTCAAGGATGCAATTGAGTTGTGCCTGTACCGAATGGTTGCCATCGATTGAAAGAACGTTGTATTCTCACTCCCAAACTTAGCCCAACGAGCCGTACACCTTTTCCTCCAATAAGGCTGCTTACAATTGAGAAGGTGAGCCAATTTATTCTTCACAATGAGCCGAAAGTTCCACTCCGTGATGTGAAGTGGCCTATGCTCTTCTAATTCATCTAACATGAAAATGGTGTTGCAATTTTCAACTAGTTTATTAATAACCTATATACTAGTACACCATTTTTTTAGACCTTTCCGCAACAGTTTCAGTTTTGAAGATATGCACTTAGCACTGTCCCCCGGGCAATGTATATTCCAGATGTTCTGAACAAGCTCAAAAAACCCTGGCATGTGAATCCAATGATTCTCAAAACGGAACACTTGGGCTTTGGGTATATGAGTGCCAATTGAGATCACACACGGCACATGATCGGAGGTAGGTCTAGCCAAAGGGTTAACCACTGTATTGGGATATTTAATAGTCCAATTATGCGAAGTAAAAAACCAGTCCAGCTGAGTAAGGAGAGGTTCTGCCTGCATGTTACTCCATGTGAACGACCGACCTTTAATTGGGAGCTCAATCAATCCCAAGTAGCTAATGACCTCATTAAAAATCTCAATGTCAGCTAGATTTGCCCCAGGCCTGTTTCTGCTGTCAGTGTATCTGTAAAAGTTAAAATCTCCAACAATTGACCAGAGATCATCATCAGCAAAGTTGAGACTGAATAGCCAGGCTATGAAATTTTCCCTGGCAATTCCCTCGCAAGGGCCATAGACATTTATCAAAGTAAATTTGTCCAGGGAAGCTCTTGCTGTAAACTGAATCGCCAGTCCAAAACTTTCCTGCAGTATCATCTCACCCAAGAAAAGGTTGCTGGCCCAAATCACAAGCAAACCACCAGAAGCACCTTCTGATGGTACATATTCAAATTTATCAAACCTCTTGGGTACAAATTTGCGAATAAAACTGAGATCAATCTCACCCTTTTTGGTCTCTTGAAAGCACAAAATAGATGCAAGGCTTTCTTCAATTTTGTTATAGACTAAAGGCCATTTTTCAGGATTGTTAATGCCTCTAATATTCCAACACAGAATTCTCCAAAGCCGGTTCAAATTACTCATAGGTAAATAAGAGTGCAAACCATATTGTCAAGCTTACACTGACACAACCAAAGCCAGACGACACAGGCACATAAATAGTTCAGAAAAAATGACACACACGTAGCAAATTGACTGACGTTCGATGGCCACACAGGGCTCTCAAAACGACTGACTAGCACACAACTAAAACGAGATAACTTGTGGCTCCACTTGAACATGATACTCAGTTGGGACGTTCTTGACGAAGGCGGGCTTCCGAGAGCTCCTCTGGGTCAATGCTGCATTCATCAACCCCAATCCTCTGCATCTCAGCAATCTGTAACACACCCGGGGAGGAGGCTCTAGGCACTGAAGAGCTGCGATGTCTTGGTTTGCAATCTGGGCGGGCAGTATGCATAAAACCAGCATTATGATTCCGCTGGCTGCGAAGAACATGAGAAGTATCAGATGGGGGTGCAAGCTTACGTGTACGGGCGCGAGCGCGTGTTTCTGGGCCAACCATAGTGGAGGAACTTGCAAATGCAGGGTCTAGCTCGCTGTCCAGTGCAGGCTGCATATATTTATCAGAGTTAACCATAGAAACAGAATCATGAACAAATCCCAAATCAAAACCCACCATATCAACTGTGTCAGGTAGATTCGCAGCAAGAGAAACTTCAACAACCTCAGCACCAACCAGATTCTACTCAACAAATTCAGCATTATCCACTTCTTCCAGGACCACCGAGCTGACTGTGTTCTGTACTAACATCTGACAAATAGGCAACATAAAGTTCAGAGGAAACAGAGCTTCAGGCACAGCAAGAGACCTAAGCTGGAGCGTGTTGGCTATCAGCCAGGACTGCACCGTTCTCACAAACTGGGTAACGAACTGAGAGAGTATGAAAGTTGGGCTTTGGTTCTCAGCTGGCAGAATGGCCCGTGTGTATACCTGTCGCAACATCCATCCAAGGAAAGAGAAGAAACAAGCAAAGCCAGGAATTACATCGTCACCACCTGCCCTAACAAAAACAGAGATGAACTTGTATCCCCTGTGATCAGACCAGTTTGCTCCACCTCTGCAACATGCTCATTCCATGCCTCAAACACATCATCAGAAGAATTATCAGAGTCGGCTACCCCATCCATCATGGATGGGCCATCATAGTCATATAACTGACGCATGTCAGTACCACGGAAAGCTCGAGGAATTTCAGGTCAAATGCCCCGACCACCTGCATTTATCTGCAGTTGAGCAGCTCCTCCGGTCCATTGCATATCAGCATGTTCCAGATTGAATCTATCAACCGCCATATGGTAATCTGTTGGGGAGGGGTGAGGCAGCGGCGGGACTTCTATGATGGGTTCAGTAATATAGTCAGGATCCATAGCAGGGACCGAATCAGAATTGATGAGTGAATCCTTCTCCAGACGAAGACTTCCTTTCTTAACCCAAACTTTCCTTTTAGTGCAGTTAGATGCAATGTGACCCGAATCATCACAAATTTTGCAGCGAATCTTTGGGCATAGCCCAATCTCATGGCCCAAAAGATGGCAGTATGTGCAGCGCTGTTTAAACGGACATTTGCGAGACATATGTCCCCAACCAAAACAGTGCAAGCAACGAACTTCATTTGTACAATTTCGTTTCACGTGACCTAGCTCCAAACAACGATAGCAGCAACTTAACGGGCCTGACAGAGATGGGTCAAAAAGAGGATTTAAAGGATTAGAAACCTTTTCCTCAGAATAGGGGATTTGCTGTTCAACATCATTCTGATCGGAAGAAGCAGAGTAACACATCGAACATTTAGAGCCCAATAGAAGGCAGTCACGACAGACTCCAGGGCAATTCTGAATTAGATGATCGTGCAGACTACATTTGGAGCAACGGCCCAAAAATTCATAAACTAAATCTTTAGGCGGCAGAACAGGAATATTCATTGCCTCTCTAATTTCCTTATCAGTGTACCGAGAAAACCGCAGATCCTCCAGATGCTCAAGGGTGGAAATAGGCAATGAAGCACAGAAATTACGGACGAAATTAATGCTATAGAACCTTCCATTATCCTGAGACAGAGCAACCGGATTAACCGGGACAGAGAAGGATCCCAATTTGAGCATAGACGTATCCCCGACGGCGATCATCGGCGGCACAGCTTGGATGAAACCAATGGTTCGAATGAGCCAAACTTAATCCCTGTAATTGCATCACTCGCAGGAACAGAGACAGAACCAGCTTGCATCCTGTGAGTTGCAGCACTGCGCTTAAGAAAATCTAAGTTTGTTTTGAGGACAGTAGGAGAACGCTGAGAAACCTCCAACACTTCATCAGAAGAAGTCCAAGAAGCATCTGAATGAACATAGAAACCAGTGGAGGTGGGATGGGGTCCTCGAAACAGACTGAAATGGCAAATGAAATCCGGCCAAATTCGATCACGAAGCCCATAAATAAAATGACCCACACGATTCGAAGCCACCGAAAACCTGAATCTCCGATCTGAAAGCTTGTAAACTTTGAATCCCAATCCATTGCCACCAATACAGGATTGCAAAGCAAGACAAACGGACTCCTCATTCAGAGAGAATGAAGCCGAGGAGAAAGACACGACCAGAAAAAATTCCTTGGAATCAGAGGAGGGAGAGAAGTGCACCGAGGAACCAAAACGTCGACGAACCTGCGCCTCAACCGCGAGGCCGGGGGAGAAGTCCCAGTGAAGGAGCGCCTCCATGGTGGATCAGATCTTGACGCCATGCTTGGAAGGGGATTGGGTGGGGAGGGCACGGTGGGAGAGAGAGGAGGTGGGAGACGCCATAAATTTTCTTATTATTATCTTGTGTTTCCTTATTTTACTAGAAGGTTAGGAGGATTTCTTGTGAGTCATGCATTTGTTAGGGTTTTATTCCCTATATAGTTTTTCTCCTAGTAATTAGGAATTACTATGCTTGTTTATTTTGATGTTAGATTATTTTGTGTGATTAATATGTTGCCTTGCTTGTTAAACTTGGTTGTCCTTAAGATGAGTACTATCATGGGTACCTTGTTAATGTCTCTACCTTAGTTTGGTGAAATATTTTGAATTATAGAGAATAATTGGTGGCTTAACTTTTTGTCTGAAGTATTTCCTGTTTAAATAAAGATGCTTGTTGTCCATCTTTGCCTAATATAGTTTTGGGATCTATGTTCCTAGTTTGGTTATAGTGTTAGACTACTGATTAGTATAATGCCATTGTAAGAGTAGATCCTAGTTTGTTGCTTGAATGATTAGTTTGATGCTTGTGGTTTGTTACTTGTTTGTATACCACTTGTGGTTTGGTTTGCTTATTGATTGTTGTTTTATTTTCATGTTTGCGACGCTAGAGATAAACGCTACCGGAGTGATCTTTGGAAAGGATTTATTGAAGAAGAATCAGATTTTATTCCCCTGATCCATGAGGAAAAGTCCAGGGACATTATGCTGGAATCAGGCAAGCTACTTCTCTGAGCTTGCACCTATATACATCTATTTTGGTTCACATGTTTTACTTATAAAGAGCATAAGTGCTTTATGTGGTGTTCGCCACTAAAGCTAAGATTTTGAAACCCTTTTTCTAAAATACAAGTATATTATTTTGGCACCCTATAGGGAGGTATTGGATGGAAATAAATTTTCAAACTATAGGATAGGAAAAATATTGTTTAGTCAAAACTCCTTTGAAAATACTTGTGTGGGTATGGAATGCCGAGATGTCGGTGTGGAAGTGAAGAAATGGAGTATGGTGATGTTTATGAAAAATGCACATTGTGTCTTCGTACTATGACGACCAACCATACCCTGTGCGACCACATTTACCCACATATGGGCAAGGGCGTAGTCATATAATTTGCTCATATTAGTATGGGATGACTCAACAACGGAGATGACTCCGTTCCATGAGGGGATGGTTTGGTGACCTACCCCTGACCTGGGTCCTCTTAAGAGAAGTCTACCGGAGGCCGGTATGAGTTTATTGGAGAAAGAGGATTGAAGACGCCACCTTTGGGTCGCCGGGCAGAACTATGAGTCCTCACACTTAGATTCCGATGGGCTGGGTTAAGTGTTGATGGAAAGTGTCATAGCGGCAGGGTCCTATACTAGCATGAGCAAAGGACAAGCTACAGTCGGTGACTCAACTTCGCATACACCTTGTATGGCGGGACGTGGCTGACACGATGAGTTACCGGATGGATGTGGGAAAAGCGTGCTACCTCTGTAGAGTGTAAAACTATTTGAATAGCCGAGTCCTCGGTAATGGACAGTTGGAAGGCTGTCCTAAGACCATGTGCAAGTTTTGAAAAGTTTTGAGATTTGAAAAGAAAACGGAGATGTTTTATATATGCAACTATGCCAAAGGGTCGGCATGAGGTTGCTGGAAAAGAGGAAGACCATGAAGGGCTATGGTCGAGAAGTGCAAAGTTTTGTGTTTTGAAAGTGGAAAATGTTTTATGCAACTATACCGAAGGGCTGGTATAAGGTTGTTGGAAAATGATTTGACCATGAAGGGCTATGGTCGAAAAAGGAGGAGTTTTGGTGAAATAAACCAATGGTGATTTTCCGGGAAAATGTTTATAAAAGAGACTACTTACCCTTTTCAAAAAGATATATTTTCGGGAAAAAGTTTTAAAAGAGACTTCTTACAAAGACAGATTTATGGGAAAAAGTTCTAAAAGCCTTCTTTCCTTTTTCAAATAAAGTTATAGGAATTTCAAACAAAGTTTTATTAAACAAAAGTCTATCCTTCTCTTTTTCAATAAGGATGTAGAGTTTTCAAAGCAAAGAAAGTTTTATTTAAACAATAAAAAGAGTAGTGCATGCTCATTTCGGGGGTAGCTTGCGAGTACAATTAAATGTACTCATATTGGTTTCGTCCCTGGCTATTGTCTTAGCAAGATTTTGAAGAGGAACAGTTCGAAGGAGAAGCTTTCAATGGCGTCGATGCGAACTAGGGCGCTTCCCAGTCAGCTGTCTGTAGGGTTATGGCAAATGACTTGGACTCCATGTTGTTTGATGATTTCCGCTGCAAGTACCTGTTGAAGTTACGGCCTCAATCAAGTAAGTATATTCATTCGGTATTTATGGATGTTCTTTTGATATCAGTTCGATTGTGCTCAGCGACACACTGATCATGGGATCGCAGATGTTGTAGGCACAAGGGTATTTCAGACAGCTAGTCCGGGGTCCCCACAAGACTTGGTATCAGAGCAATCCTGACTGTAGGAGACCTTAGTTAGCTTGGACGTCAGTTAGGGGAAAGCTATTTTTGGAAAAAAATTATATTACTACTTAAATTATTTTTATCTAAGGAAGCCTAAGTATAGCATCCACTCTTTTCACCTTCTCGAAATATTCTAAACCTTACCTCTTATCTAAAGGTTTATCAAAAGTTTCCTTCTGTTGTCTTACCTCCATTCCAACTTACATACTTGACGATATCCCAAACCAGACCTGGGTACTTAGCAACCCGAAGACCTCAACATCAAAATGATTTATATGCGAAGACTGAGGGTCCGTGCAACCTTCAGAAATTGTAGTGAATTCACCGCCAAGGTTTCCATATGAAGAATCTACCAAGTTTCAAGCTCAACCACATCAATCCACAAGGAGTAATGGCATGAAGATTTCAACAATCATAGTTGACCCAGACCCATAGGATCGATAGGATAAGCTCGTTTTACTTGAGCTACCCCCATCTTCCACGGTATTAAACGTCTGTTGGTGCTAAAAGTGCCTTGATTGATCCTTGCTTGTGTGTTGCATTTAGGTGTGTTGTTTTCCTGGTGTGTTCCACAAAACACGCCTTGTCGGGAGCACAACGTAACCACACTTTTATCTCTTGCTTTATTTTTGACTGTTTGCAAAAACCTTTTTGCCTTGTTGGCCATAGATGCACTTTTTGTATCCTTTCAAAAGTCCGACTTAGAAAACCCTCCAGAAAATTTTCTCCTAGTAAGAGGAGCAAGGTATGGAATACTCTCTACTCCAACCCGGGGGCCCAAGACTCTGCGACCTTCTGCAAGACGGATAGCGGCCTTCATACGTCGTTTTGTACAACCACATCAAGCCATCGAGAAAGATGAAGATTCAAGACCCGACGTTAGATGACACTAGTCGTATCCCGTCGGACTAACAAAAGAATATGAAAACTAACATAACTAACATAATTTATCTAACTTTAAATCTCTCATCTAACCAAATTTTGCAAAATTACTAACTGCTTTTTCTAGACAAAGGAAAGAGGTGCCATAGGACGACTCAAAACTAGTTGGTAGAAAGGAGAACTTTAGGAGGATATAAGAGTGTTGAACTATAAGATTATTAGTCAAAAGGATCCCTTAAGAATCTAGTTGATGAGATCAAAATTTGGTGGATGATGTTGGTAATATAAAAAATTTGGGGTTTAGAATAGAAGTGAAAACTTGGAGTGGATCGATAAATTAATTGGGTTTGGACAGATGATATATTTGATTAATACTCTGGGGCTAACCAGTTGTGGTCCCCAACCATTGGTGGTTATCTGGAGCTAGAAGACGTGACCCTTGATTTAAGGTTTAGAAATAAAGGTGAAAGTTATTGGATTTTTAGGAAGCACTTGCTGATAAAATGATGTTTGGATTGGTTAGAAGCAAGTAAATTAAGAAGAATACTCCGGTGTTGGAATGTTTAGGGTGATTCTTAGCGCAAGTGACCTTTGTACTAAATTCTTATAGAATTATAGGAAGTGGTCAAAGATGAGTTAGCAAATGAGTAGATCGTTGTATGCAAGAAATAATTGGTGGGGATAAGTGAATGTTTATCGGATTCTAGGAATCAATATGACTTGGTCTAGTAGCCAGACATTCTAGGTGACAGTAGTTTTCAGAGCTTGTCACGCTCTGTTTGGATTATTCTTAGAAAGATCATTTATCTTTGATTATGAGATCAAGGCCCAAAAGTGTTGAGAAAAAATCTGAATTTGGTTAGAAAGTGGGTCAATTCTTGATGATATGATCACATGATTGTTGGATGCTTTATTTAGCTTTGATGATATGATCGTGGGAAAATGACAACCTGAAGGAGTCAGATAATTTGAGATATGCCTATCTGGGGGAAAATCAATCAAGAAATAATTGGTGGACCACTACGATTTATGTGATAGAATGTAATGGGAAGACTATGCCTAAAAGGTTTGATGGGTATCCGATAGATTGAACTATACTATGATAAAGAGTTTATGCCCGAGGAAGATGATGGTGGATTAATAATTTTAGCTTGGGCAAACCATGTTTCAAATTAACTAGTTGATAGTAGTGGCCTTACCAGAGATATTGGAATGGTATTTTGAAGACTCGAGAATTAAAGGCCTATGTAAAGTTGGTTGTTTAGGATCTTAGGTATAATAAGTTTGATGTTTAAAGTATGGCACCCAACT
This sequence comes from Poa pratensis, assembly GCA_947311845.1. Taxonomy (NCBI): domain Eukaryota; kingdom Viridiplantae; phylum Streptophyta; class Magnoliopsida; order Poales; family Poaceae; genus Poa; species Poa pratensis. The sequence goes on from CAMZMU010000118.1 coordinate 24,022,028, forward strand.
CCCTTGAAAACTAACATAAGCCCCTCAACCACAAAGTTTTCCCGGAAACCCTAACTATTCTGGTGCACTCTAACTTACATGTGAAGACACTTGCGAAGCTTCGTGAAGACCCAGACCCAAAGAAGCATTCCACGACCAGCCTTTTTCCGCCAAGCCGAAGGAAGAAAGGCGTGAAGAAAATCTACCGGGAGTCGCTAAGGAAAATCAAAGGGGGGGAAGCAACTGCAATTGGACGTCAACAACCACCAAACAGGCTGAGAAACAAATAGAAGCTTTTAGCATCTCTCTTCTAACTAGAAACCGGAGAGAGTCAAGTACACAGACTTGACGCATCCTGAGGACAACGCGTCCCTATCTGCGACCCTCGTAAGGAGACAATATCAGGAAGTGATATCTGCACCGACCCCAAGCACCGAGGAATGACACCCAAGACGAAGATCGTCAAGCTACCTCGGAAGAACAATGCCTCCAAGTCAACTCCAGCTGCAACCTTCAGGATGAACCTTCAAGACCCCTTTTTAAGGGGGAAGACCTGCAATAGGTATACAGAACGTGTAATAATTAGTTCCTTGCGCCTTAGCCTTGTAGTATCTGGAAACAACCAACCAAGACTATCCATCCGAGTCAATCGTCAAGTCAACCCCATCATCAAGGATCTGAACTCAGCACAGAAGTTTATCGACAAAGAAAGCCTCACAGCATCAAGTTGTCAAGATCTCACATGGCAACCTCACTGAAGAAGCAACGACCTCGGAAGTATAGCCAGCCCAAAACCCGTGCCCCGTACTCCCCTGTTACCCCACCTAGCAAATCTCGAGGACGAGATTTATTTTAAGGGGGGAAGGATCTGTCACATCCCAAATTTTGGAACTAAGAAAAACTTAGTTTTACAAGACCCAAAATTCAGAACCAACAAAAACTTTTTGAAATATTTCCCTAATGGTTGTATTTTCCTTCCTATTGCTCTGTTTGACTTGATGTGACTTGATGTTTAAGTTGTTTGGCCAATAAATATTAACCTAAAGACCACACCAAGATAAAAATATATTTAACTTTGGTGATCATGTTATGACAAGAAAATATTCCATATATCTTTTCCATTCTTATTTCTGGCTAAAGTCCATTTCAATGATACTTGGTTTAGCAACAACCAAAACTAATACCCATTATTTGGGAAAGTAAAAGTATTTCCAAAATTATGTGTTTCCAAAATTATGGAGATCTATATGTTATCTCCTACCTATTTTTCAACCTTGGTATTTTGCAGGTGTATACAACTCCCATTTTATAAACTCTTATTTTCACTCCATTTGAAAATAACACTAGTGGGAAATATATTACCCCACATATTTCCTTTCTCAAATCTTTTTGAAAACTATTAAGTTATGAGTGGAGATATTTCCTAAACATCATCTTGTCATAATTAGGAGTGGTCACTTTTCCACAAGATAGCATTGTGGAAATGGTGGTATGATTAATTCTTGTGGTTTGGTTTGTGTGGTCTTGGTTGTGATGTTGATCTTGTTGTGTTTGTTGCTTGTGTGGATAATTCCTCAGTTGTGCTTAACACTAAAATAAAACACACTTGACAACAAATTTGGAATGTGACTTGAATAAAAACAAAACCTCTAAAGATATTCAAAGACTTGAATTAAAAGCCCAACTTAAAATAAGTGATCTTATTTAATTTTCCTCTCTACTTTTTGTCTATTTTATCATAACAATTATTTCTATTATAAAAAAATCTACGAATGAAATGAAATAAGAATCATCTCACTTCCATATCACTCCCTCCTCAAAGAAATATAGATTCCAATTAAAAATAATTCAAATATGAAATTATATTTTCCTTTCTTTATTTCCTAAGGCATTTACAAAACTCTATTATTATTCACCCCAAAATTCAGGGAAAATACCCTAGTCTTCTTACACACTTACAATGCCAACCATGAAATTAAATCACCAAAATTCAAAATTTAAGTTGGTTTGCACATTCTGTCGAACACCTTAAGGGCATGGAACCATAGTTCTTAAAACAGCAGCAAATTCATCCAAAAACTCGACCCAATCTTCACAAAATCCTGTGTTATTCCTCTCCTATCACCCTGTCGAGCTGAAACACTCGAGTGCTAGTCTTTTGGACGCTTCCTTTTGGTTTTTCTTCCCGGTACCATCCCTCTCTCCTCTCCATCCCGTACTCCTTATGAGCACGAAAGAAGGAGGCCGTAACCCAGCTCGGGCGCACGCCCCCGTGCTCCCCTACTTCCCCTCTGTCGACGGATCAAGGCCACACGAGGAGATGCATCCCCTCTGCCCCGAACCGAGCGCAACCTGTAGCCGCATGCCATGTCCGTGGGCGCCGACGATGATCTTCGTCGTCTCTGCACGACAGCAAGTACAGCTCGACGCAGCCACTCACCGGCCCCTCTGTGACCCCCACGACACTGCCCGGCGCTGCCCATCCCCCTCCTGTGCCCTCCTTGCTCTCGTCCGTGCGCCAGAGCACCGTGGACCGGCACCAGCAAGGATAAGTAGCCACAACCCCTCTCCCGTCCACCCACCTTGTCCATTCCACTCCCTCATCACCTCTCTGGCACCCCGTGCAAGGAATCGAGCCCTCTCGCCCTCTGCCGGCGAGGGACGCGAGATTTCATCTCGGATTGCCGCCGCCTTGCCATGAAGCTTGCGACCGACGCCGTCCACCTTTCTCGGCCATTTTTGCGCCCTCATGATCCCCTTCTTCTGCTACACCTCATGCACCTCTTATTTTTGCCAGGAAGCGCCGAAGCGGCTGATACCCAATGATGCTACTATGAAGGGCACCAGAAAACCTTTGCTGAGCGCTTCACGTAGTCACCTGCGTGAAAAGTAAATGGGTTAGGTTGAGACTCCAAGTGCAGAGTGTGTAGTAAGTGGAAGACGTGTTTTCCCCACGAGGGGTGACTCGAGGGTTTAATATCGAACTCTCGGGGAATCAGTAGTGAAGATTTATCTTTCCTATCCTTCTTTTGGTTACCTACAAAACAAAGTAAATGTTTTGGTCCTCAACCTCACCTAGTGGTTGTCAAGCACAAGGTGTGAGAATAATATCAAGATAATATGCAATGCAAACAAGAAATAAATATGCAGTGGTGGTAAATAAATATGCAAGGATGGTGGTAGCAATGATAAATGATATTTCGGGTTTTATATGATGAATGCAAGATGTAAAAGTGTTTTTGTATTTTTGGATTTTTAAATGGCTGAAAATGGAAAAGTGGTAAAAGTTGTTGGAAAGGTGTTTCTTATGATTAAAAATGGACCTGGGTTCATGGTTTCACAAATGCACTCTCTCTTTAATAAAGTGGTAGACAATGGAACATTAGAGTTGACATATGAGATTGCAACACAACAGTCTAATGACAAGTTATAATTATATGGGCATCACGTCCTAACATAGAGACCTTTTGGTTATTAGTCTCTCTTATACTCCACCAAGATGCGAACTAAATCATAACACCTCAGTAATTAAGATAACTCAGAGTATAGCAATAAGTATCATGACATGAAGTTAAAATAAGAACATGCTAGATCTAGTCATGGAGTAGTGGCAATGGTCACACCCACATCTCCGGTAGCATGATATTTCTTTTTATCCCTAGTGAGTCAACAAAGTAAGGTAAAAACACCCAAATGGACCGCAGAACTTTCTCTCACGTTCACTGCACTAGCCACCCCCCGTTACTCCAACTAATGCACACGTTCCTCCTCACATGCTCTCATAAACATGCTTGATCATAACAAGTAAATAAGAACGGGGTACATAATATGCATCTACTTTCATAACTGAAACAAAACCATTGCAATCTCAAACATATATTAACTCATAAAAAGATCCACCACAAAGGTATTACATAGATGACCGTAATCATGTTCGACAGTTCATACGGTACTAATTAGTGAAGCTCGAGAGAGAGAGATACATAAGTTACTTCCACAAACCCATAGTCCAGAGGTGGACTACTCCCTCTTCATCATGGAGACGGTGGAGAAGTCGTTGGAGAAGGTGGAGACCACACCGGCAGCGCCCCGCCGGAGTTTTCCCCCTCCAATCTGCAGCTCCAGGTCTCTGTTTAGGTGTTTCTGTGTTTCTGCGGCGCTCCTTCCAGATAACGTCGGGGGACAATTTTTATAGGTGTTTTTAGGTCAAACCGGAGTCGGTGGAGAGCTCCGAGGCCCAATTGGAGGGGTCCCACGCGGCCAGGTACAGGGGCCACGTGGGCCCACCCCTTTTGGCCCTCGTGGCTCCGTTTGTTCGCTTCCTTCGCCCACAAGTCTTCTTCCTTTCAAATATTGACGCTCGTAAATTTGCAGGTGATTTGGACGTCGTTTGGGTCCCTGAAACATTAAAGGAAAGAAATAGGGTTTTCTGCCTGCGCAGGGTTAATTCCATAAAAATAGGAAACATGTCAAATATTCCCAAAATCATTATAAAAAAGTGATATAACCCTTATATGATGCAAATATGACTGGAATATAAGTAAAAATAATATAAAGTTCATGTATGCATTTTACATGCATCAGCGGCCGAGACCACGCCGTGTCCGTCGCGGGCGACCTCGAAGCTGCCATCGTTTGGGAGTTTGCCGACAAGATTTGCGACCACCCCTCCACTCCCTTGAACCTCCGCGTCATCCTCCACCCACTCCATCGACCTCTACGAGCCCTAGGTGAGCCACACGGGCACAACCCCCATTGCCGGACCTTCTGCTCTATTCTGAGCGCCCTGGAGAAGAAGAAGAGTAGCAGCCGTCGGATCCCAGATCAACGTCCGTGATTGAATGCTTTTTTTAACTCCCGCGCGCCCTGGAGAGATGTTGGGCCGAATCCGGCACTGTGCTGCTCGGATCTGCTCAGATCTGGCCCGTTTAACTATTTTTCCTGTTAATTCTTTTTCTGTTTTATAAATCCTTTTAGATCTGCTTTAGGTTTAAATCCATCATTTATTCCCTGAGCATGCAAATGGAGTGAATCAAATTTTGTAGGGTTCCTATGTGTTTTCTTAAACAGGTACAACTGGCTATTTACAAAAATATGCTCTTGCATGTAGCCTATATTTAATCTTGTAAAAAGTTCCTTTTTCACTAAATCATTAATATCTAGAGTTTTACAAATCCAATTATTGCAAACTAAAATTCCATGGATAGCCTGAAGTGATACCTTCCTCGCTGTGTTGGTCTTGTATGCAAATGAAGTCTAAAACAAAAGTTATATTCTTTTTACAAAAACCACCAGAGGGCATCTAGGTGATTTTTGTAGATTTTTGTGAAATGAATTTTGGAGTAAATCCAATTGGCTTGTCTTCTATATGTGTATAAGTACATATTCCTAGCATGGTATGAATTTAGGAGTCACTGATTGACTATGGTGATGATTACTAGATTTAGGCCTTTTTCTGCCTATTTTTGTTATGCCTTTATTAATTGTTGTGTTATGATTTTATTGTTATAAATGTGTTTCCTAGCATGTGTAGGGTGGTAATCCACTGTTGTGATGTGTTTCCTTATTTTACTAGAAGGTTAGGAGGATTTATTGTGAGTCATGCATTTGTTAGGGTTTTATTCCCTATATAGTTTTTCTCCTAGTAATTAGGAATTACTATGCTTGTTTATTTTGATGTTAGATTATTTTGTGTGATTAATATGTTGCCTTGCTTGTTAAACATGGTTGTCCTTAAGATGAGTACTATCATGGGTACCTTGTTAATGTCTCTACCTTAGCTTGGTGAAATATTTTGAATTATAGAGAATAATTGGTGGCTTAACTTTTTGTCTGAAGTATTTCCTGTTTAAATAAAGATGCTTGTTGTCCATCTTTGCCTAATATAGTTTTGGGATCTATGTTCCTAGTTTGGGTATAGTGTTAGACTACTGATTAGTATAATGCCATTGTAAGAGTAGATCCTAGTTTGTTGCTTGAATGATTAGTTTGATGCTTGTGGTTTGTTACTTGTTTGTATACCACTTGTGGTTTGGTTTGCTTATTGATTGTTGTTTTATTTTCATGTTTGCGACGCTAGAGATAAACGCTACCGGAGTGATCTTTGGAAAGGATTTATTGAAGAAGAATCGGATTTTATTTCCCTGATCCGTGAGGAAAAGTCCAGGGACATTTTGCTGGAATCAGGCAAGCTACTTCTATGAGCTTGCATCTATATACATCTATTTTGGTTCACATGTTTTACTTATAAAGAGCATAAGTGCTTTATGTGGTGTTCGCCACTAAAGCTAAGATTTTGAAACCCTTTTTCCAAAATACAGGTATATTATTTTGACACCCTATAGGGAGGTATTGGATGGAAATTATTTTTCAAACTATAGGATGGGAAAAATATTATTTAGTTAAAACTCCTTTGAAAATACTTGTGTGGGTATGGAATGCCGAGATGTCGGTGTGGAAGTGAAGAAATGGAGTATGGTGATGTTTATGAAAAATGCACATTGTGTCTTTGTGCTATGACGACCAACCATACCCTGTGCGACCACATTTACCCACATATGGGCAAGGGCGTAGTCATATAATTTGCTCATATTAGTATGGGATGCCTCAACAATGGAGATGACTCCGTTCCATGAGGGGATGGTTTGGTGACCTACCCCTGACCTGGGTCCTCTTAAGAGAAGTCTACCGGAGGCCGGTATGAGTTTATTGGAGAAAGAGGATTGAAGACGCCACCTTTGGGTTGCCGGGCAGAACTATGAGTCCTCACACTTAGATTCCGACGGGCTGGGTTAAGTGTTGATGGAAAGTGTCATAGCGGCAGGGTCCTATACTAGCATGAGCAAAGGACAGGCTACGGTCGGTGACTCAATTTCGCATACACCTTGTATGGCGGGACGTGGCTGACACGATGAGTTACCGGATGGATGTGGGAAAAGCGTGCTACCTCTGCAGAGTGTAAAACTATTCGAATAGCCGAGTCCTCGGTAATGGACAGTTGGAAGGCTGTCCTAAGACCATGTTCAAGTTTTGAAAAGTTTTGAGATTTGAAAAGAAAACGGAGTTGTTTTATATATGCAACTATGCCAAAGGGTCGGCACGAGGTTGCTGGAAAAGAGGAAGACCATGAAGGGCTATGGTCGAGAAGTGCAAAGTTTTGTGTTTTGAAAGTGGAAAATGTTTTATGCAACTATACCGAAGGCTGGTATAAGGTTGTTGGAAAATGATTTAACCATGAAGGGCTATGGTCAAAAAAGGAGGAGTTTTGGAGAAATAAACCAATGGTGATTTTCCGGGAAAATGTTTATAAAAGAGACTACTTACCCTTTTCAACAAAGATATATTTTCGGGAAAAAGTTTTAAAAGAGACTTCTTACAAAGGCAGATTTATGGGAAAAAGTTCTAAATGCCTTCTTTCCTTTTTCAAATAAAGTTATAGGAATTTCAAACAAAGGTTTATTAAACAAAAGTCTATCCTTCTCTTTTTCAATAAGGATGTAGAGTTTTCAAAGCAAAGAAAGTTTTATTTAAACAATAAAAAGAGTAGTGCATACTCATTTCGGGGGTAGCTTGCGAGTACAATCAAATGTACTCATATTGGTTTCGTCCCTGGCTATTGTCTTAGCCAGATTTTGAAGAGGAACAGTTCGAAGGAGAATCTTTCAATGGCATCGATGCGAACTAGGGCGCTTCCCAGTCAGCTGTCTGTAGGGTTATGGCAAATGACTTGGGCTCCACGTTGTTTGATGATTTCCACTGCAAGTACCTGTTGAAGTTACGGCCTCAATCAAGTAAGTATATTCATTCGGTATTTATGGATGTTCTTTTGATATCAGTTCGATTGTGCTCAGCGACACACTGATCATGGGATCGCTGATGTTGTAGGCACAAGGGTATTTGGGACAGCTAGTCCGGGGTCCCCACATTAGTCGCTGGTCATGGCGGTGGAAGGTATGTGCACGAATATTTCACTCGATCTCCACCTTCCGTCTTTTTCATGTCGTCTATATCTGGGGGAGAGAGTGGCAGGTTTCCACTATCCATGTGGATCCCCGTTGTGCATGTGCGTTAGTGTTTTCGTATAGGGACGCGCCTGGTATATGTTTTTAGTCCATGCGGATCCACCGGTAGCATTTTATTTTTTGTTGTTCATGTTTCTCGAATTTGTCTGATTTAATTAGAAGTATGTGTGCTTTCATTTCTTCAGTTGCTTATCTTATTTGTGTTGGCGGTTCAGCTGCTTCTCGAAATTGTCTAACCTGGTATGGACTCATATCTGATTTCATTTTGCAATACCAGTATGTACATGTTCGTTCCAGTCTTTGTGTTTTATGAGCGATGTATATTTCTTTTTCGTCAGGTGTGCAACTTGAGCACTGTTTGCAAAGAGTTGAACATTCGTTGCAAGGATTTTGAGAAATTAAACAACTGCAGTACACTAAGTTACCCAACTCATGCACTGCTGTTAGTTTCTTAACCCTACCATTTATTGTGTTATTTAAGTTTACACTCATTGTATTTTTTTGTGAGTAATATGCTTCCATTTCCCCTATTAGGCATGATTGTGGCTTTTACGTCATGTTATATGCTGAAAACTTCAATGGGAAGTTCATGGTTAACTTCACTTAGGTAATGTAGCTTTCTGAAAATATCACACTGTCAGCTTTTTTTTCAAATTGAGTTTTCTTGGACTAGTGGTGGTTAATATTATTTCGATTATCTGATGCAGGAAGTAATAGCAAAATACAGGATGATGAGGGCTTTTGAAATGTTCTACTCTACCTTGAATGAGATTGAGGTTGAACCCTACGAGAGGATGAAAAAGCACAAGGCTTAGATAACTTAGCTGTAAGGTTGGGCAGTAAAAACAAGATGATGCAGAATGGAAGATGCTTCTTTTTTTAGTCTTTTTCCCTATGCTATATCTGGATCAATGTAATACTATGGAAGTTGCTTCACAATCTAGCCCTTTTTTAGGGTTCTTTTCTCTTTTTTGCGCAACTGGGTTAATCTAATATATGCTGGAAGTTACTTCACACTCTAGATCTATTTTTCTGTGTCCTATAACTTTAAAAATAATTTCCGTTCATAGACTTTATCTGTTCAAATTTTAAAATCGTTTCAAAATAGATTTTGTTCACTGACCTTTTCTATTCACATTTTAAATCGTTTAATTTTACCGCCATTTTCTGTTCACTTTTTAGAATCGTTAAAACATAATTTCTGTTCAAATACCTATTTTGTTAACCTTTTATTTTGTTCACTTTTTCAAAATTTCTCAAAAATAATTTTCGTTCACAGAAATTTTCTGTTCACTTTTTAAAATGTTTCAAAAAAAAAAATCTTTCAACGACCTTTTCTGTTCGTTAAAAAAATATTTAAAAATAGTTTTCATTCACCACCATTTTATTTTCTCTTTTTAGAATCGTTCAAAATTAATTTCCATTCAAATACCTATTTTGTTCAGTTTTTCAAAATCATTCAAAAATAATTTCCGTTCATAAACTTTTTTACAAGTTTTTATGGTGATTGGCATTTTTAAGAACCGTTCATCCACCTCGATCTAACGGTGTTAAAATAGACGGAACCAGACTGACGGAACCGAACGGTTCCGCGGTACCAAAAATTGTGTGGGACCGATACCAAAATTATGTGGACCAATTATGAAGTTAAGTGGGACCGGTACTTAAAATATATATTTCTATTTTCAGAACGTTCGATTGGCCCAGATCCAAAGTTCGGGAATAATTTTCTTCGTTCGATTGGCCCAGATCCTCAATGATCACGTACAAGTCCTGACAGGTTCAAATAGGCAAAAATAAGTTTTCCGTCAAGTATCGATCCGTGAACCTCAGGTTACACTCGAATTAACCGGTAGCCAGAAGTACTTAACCACGTTTGTGATCTATACAAGAGAAAAATAGTACAACCTCCGATCCATATTAATGGACTCAACTTTATCTAGATACGGATGTATCTAGTTAAAGTGTTTAGACTAGATGCATCCGTATCTAGACAATGTTGAGACCATTAATATGGATCGGAGGGAGTACGAGTATAATACTATTTTTTTTCTACGATAATGCTAGTACCAGCAAATTTGAGTTGTTTTCCTTCCGAACTAGATGAACCAGCCTCGAGTTAGTGAAGCGAGACGCTCACCGGTCAGGTTTTGTTAAACTATGTGTGCGACAGGTCGTCTTCCTTCTACCCGCTCGAAGATCTAGGTTTCTACACCGTCACCCTACGCGTTGCAACACTTGCTTTCGCTAACACCACGTACTCGCCGGGGCCGGTCATTTTCGCATTTAGTAAATCCTCCTTAAAAGACATCGTTCTTGAGGGCGACCGAGTGGCAGACCTCGATGACCCCCGACGATGATCCTACTGAGATCGGCCTCATCGATGGAAGCTGCTTCCCTAGTCGATGGTGACGGCAACGGTTGCATCTAGTCAGCTATGATCTTTCCAGATTATTTGTATGAATAATGATGGCATATCTTTGCTATGACTTAGATCATTCCAGATCTAGAAGAAATTGTTAGAACTTCCATGGCCTGTGGCTGTGGCAAACAAGGCCTATCAAGCTTTTTCTCCAAATAAACAGGCAGCAAATTCAGCTTCCATGGCGCTGTCGCAGCATGGCAGGACTGACCAGGCCAACAGAAGAAACAAGGATTTGTGGGTGTCGCATCAGCAAAAGATATACCTTTACTTTTAACCTTTCTCCTTGAGAATGGAAAGTCAAACAGTAATTTTATCAGAGTAATTGACTTCTACTACACATAGCATGTCGATCTATTCAGCTACCAATAGCTCTTACACAGCATTATAGCACAATTGTCCTTAATTCTACTAAGTTAACAAAAATGCAAACTGAATCCCAGAACGAGCCAACTGAAATACTCAGCAACACCATGTAGTTTATCAGAGAGAGTTAACCTCAGACATGACATGTCCAAAGTTCAGGTCATCGACCTTGCCCTCAATCTCAAGTACACCACCAGGGACCACTTATCTCTCACAGAATTCTTAGATCGAAATCATGGCGTTTGGGAACCTATCATACACGCCGCCGCGACAGCATCGTCGAGGAAGATTCACCGGTCAACAAACCTTTCCCTTCGCCACTGCTAGCAAGCTCCCGCACATCACCTGCCAAAGACGTATCTTTACTTATACCAATTTTTCCTTGAGAACAAACTGAATATGACTACTTGAACAAACTGTCAAGGATATTTGCAGGAAGAGATGCTACATCTACAGATAAAACTTAAGAAATAGTTAACGGAACTAAGTTGGCGATTTCAATCAAGCTGCATAGCTCTGTACCTGAATAGCTTCATTCAAATAATTAGAAGTGGCACTCAAGTAGTTTCAGAATAACGAAGTTTGCACTTAGATGGGTTAAAAATTTAGAACATCGGCCACTATCACTCTGGCGTCGTAGAGCACAATAAATTGCACCATTTTCAATTGACCTCTGATTGTCGCAGGCACCTTTTTAAGCGGTTAATACTCTATCCATGTTACGCAAAGATAGTTGGTTTGGTTGCCAAACAAACTAGCTTGTATGGGTTAGAAAATCAGCCAATATATTGACATTCTACCCAGATTACATGATTGACTGCTTGAGTATATAACACACAGGTTTCAGACTCAAGTGTCATGGCGAACAAGGGATGCTCAGAGTAGTGTTATACTGTCATGTTCTGCCTGGATGGACTTTTCAAGAACATAGGATATTATTTCCAGTTTTCCACCGCATTAACAATGACATGGCAATGACATCAAAATGAAATGTTCAGACATACAAACACAACATGTGACATGATTCTTTAATCGATGTTCATGAGCTTTCATGGCGCTTAAGTGCAAGATAGAGACAAGCACAATTACTAGTAGTTTCCTTCATAAACCAGTTAATATATGAGGACACTTTTAATGAACGTTCTGTGGGCGCAGCAGCTCACCTAGCTTTAAGAAGACCGAGAGCTCAAATTCGATGGCCTTAAGCGGGAGGTTGTCGTCCTTGATGGCAAGCGAGTCGGCACCACGACGCCGACGATGATCCTGGTGAGATCGACTGCAGCGGTGGCAGCTGCTTCCCTAACCGTCGACGTACCTTGACGTCAAATGCACCGTCGTGCTTCGCCCGTAGCAGCGCCGAGAAAGTGCGCCGCTCACCACGATGCCGATGTCGACCCAGCACCGCCTGCAGCAACCACCCACTGAGCTACCAGTCGATCCTCCCCGCCTGCCACGCCGCCGCCGCTCGCCGAGCCAACGAGGCCGCCGGCGCTCACCACGCCTGACACCACCAATATCCCCAACAGGCGGGCTGCTCCGGCCCTTTCGCCGCATGCCTACTGAGGGAGGGAGGTGGGCGTTCTCCTGCCCCATAGCCGCGGACCCGGTGAGTGAAGGGATCAAGGGAGACACCTTGTCGTCGGCGGTGGCTGCCCTAGTCCGGGCGACGGCGGCCCTAGGCGACGGCTCGATTAGATGAGCTATTGCTTTGTCTCCAAAAACAAATAACGATTTTGATTTGGGAGAGTGAAAGGAACGGTGGACTTGATCGTGTTTTAATCGACCGCTAAAACAAATCATGCCATAATCAACGGTTAGAAAAAATCATACTCGTTGGTTCCGACGGAACCACGGGTACAAACTTTTTTTGTTCACTTTTTAAAATCATTCCATAATAGATTTCATTCATCAACCTTTTCTATTCACATAAATCGTTAAAAAATAGTTTCCGTTGACCGCAATTTTCTGTTCACTTTTCAGAATCGTTCAACAAAAATTCCGTTCAAGTACCAATTTTGTTCACTTTTTTTTCAAAATTGTTCAAAAATAATTTTGGTTCACAACTTTTTTTGTTCACTTTTTAAAATTGTTCGAAAATAGATTTCATTCACCGACCTTTTCTGTTCATTTTTTTAGAATCGTTCAAAAATATATTCCGTTCAAATACCTATATTGTTCACTCTTTCAAAATTGTTGAAATATAATTTTCGTTCACGGACTTTTTCTGTTCACTTTTTAAAACCGTTCCAAAATAGATTTCGTTCACCGACCTTTTCTATTCACTTTTCAAATCGTTCAAAAATTGTTTCCATCCACCGCCATTTTCTGTTCATTTTTTAGAATCATATATTCCGTTCAATTACATATTTTGTTCACTTTTTCAAAATGATTAAAAAATAATTCATGTTCAGAGACTTTTTCTGTTCACAATTAAAATCGTTACAAAATAGATTTCGTTCACTGACCTTTTGTGTTCACATTTTAAATCGTTCAAAAATATTTTCCTTTCACTGCCATTTTCTGTTCACTTTTAAAATCGTTCAAAATAATTTCCGTTCGAATATCTACTTTTTCACTTTTCCAAAATCGTTCAAAAAAATCCTTTCACAAAAATCTTTTGTTCACATTTTAAAATCGTTCCAAAATAGATTTCGTTCACCGACCTTTTCTGTTCACTTTTTAAATCGTTGAAAAATTGTTTCCGTTCACCGTCATTATCTATTAACTTTTTGAAAATCGTTCAAAAATAGATACCTTTCACCGCCATTTTCTGTTCACTTTTTAAAACCGTTCAAATGAGGTCAATATTCTAACTAAAAAAGTACAATTTAAAACATATGTTTTTTATTTTATAAAATCATTTGAAAATATTGACAGTTGAAAATTGTTTAGATTTTGAAAATGTTCATATTTGTAAACGGTTCAGATTTTGAAACCTGATCAGCTTTTAAAATGGTTCATCAAACATGTTCATATTTGAAAAATGTTCATTTTAAAAAATGTTTTCATATTTCAAAATTATTCCTATTTTTTACAATGTTTATTTTTCATAGTTTTAATATGTTCATTTTTTAAAAATGGTTCAAGTTTTAAAAAATATTTTAAATATCCAGATTTATAAAAATTCAGATTTGAAAATCGTTCAAAGTTGAAATTCGTTCAAATTTGAAAATCGTTCAAATTCAAATTTCGTTCAAATTTGAAAAAAAATCAAATTCGAAATTCATTCAAATTCGAAAATTGTCCAAATTTGGAAATTGTTCATTTAAAAACACAAATTCGTTCAAATTCGAACAATCAAGAACAAACAACAGAAAAAAGCACGAACCAGCTAGAAACATCGTCAAACGAAGCCACCAGGAGCTAGCAGGAAATAAAATCATGAACCAGCAAGAAACAGCGTCAAACAAAGCCACCAGCAGCCAGCAAGAAAAAAAATCTTAAACCAGCAAGAAACAACGTCAAACTGAACATAAACAGCGTGAAACACTACTACGAGTATTGGGCCCGGCCCAATACTCGTCCGTCTAACGCTGAAGGGGTACGCGAACCGTATTCTGGTTCACCTAGCGCGCGACATAGGAGCTCCCAAGGGTTTCCTGTCACAGCCCAATCCCTTGTAAGCCTTGTCAAACACTTCTCTAAAACATCTAAAAATGGGAACCAACAAAAAACTTTATTAAAGTTTGGTATTTGATTGTTTTGGTGATTGTTTTGATGTTTTGATTGGTGATCTTGTTAGAATAGTGTGTATATGTGTGACTTTGGTATGCTTAGTTGGTTTGTGGACTCAAATTAATTGAGTAATCAATTTTAACAAAAATTCAAAAGGACAAAACCCTAGGTCAAAACCCTCTGAAATACCTTTTCTCTGAACCTTTTTTGAGCCCTTGATCAAGGAACCTATGATGATCTTCTACCCTAAATTTTTCCATGGTATTGGAGTATCTAAAGATATAAACAGTGAGACCCATTGGAGCCTCCTCAGCGATTTGGCCTTTCTGGCCGTCCGATCCTCCCCGCAACGTCCCTCCACTCTGTCCGATCGCTGCCGGCTCCTGGAGTGGGGATGAATAGGGATTTTCAAAGTCGCTAACCGTACCAACCTTATTGCACCCACTCTCGCTAACATCCTACGTGGATCGCCGCTGTAGCCCGAGGGCCTGCCAGTCAGCCTCATGCTGCGCGTTTAATCGGTGTGGTGGACGGGCCTACGCGGTGCAGATTCGCACTGCATTCCTCCCATTGGCTGATTTTGTTCATTTACCGTAATGGGTTTTAGCGGTGCCCCTCTCGGATAGGTTTCTTCGTACGTGCTTCCTCCCCCTCTCTCTCGCTGACGATGGGCTCCATCCGGTCCGCGGCCCACATGTCGGTTGCCCTGCATGTTTGCGTCGCCGTTCTCTCCCATGCGTGGGTGCTCGCTGCGTATTTTCTACAGTACGTCGGGGCACGGTGGGTATTTCGTGTACGTTGCAATGTTCATCATGTCAGGGAGAATTCGGGCCCGATTTCTCAGTCCGAGGTGGCATGATTTCATTCGTTGGCGGGTACGTTGCACTGTGCTGGTAGTCAGAAGGCCCAATTTCGCGTGACGCTGGCGGCTCGCCATTGGTTGCAAGTGGTAGCCGACATACATACAGTGCACTAGAAACGGCGGTATATAGGCATTTTTCGCATTTTTCTGGATCGGATGGTTACTGCAGCTCTCATTTTCACCCTTTTCTTCTTCCTCGTTGTTCTTACTCCGCCGTGCTTTTCTACAGCTCCGCCGTGTTTCCATGGATTCCGTTTGCTGTTCTTCCGGTCACGTTTGTTCCCAAGAATTGTACAAAGTAGTGCAACATTACTCACAGCATCTTTCATTGGCAAGCGCAATCTTTGCAGAGATGAACCAGCATACTTAATTCTGACATTCTGGGCTCTGACATTAAACTTCGACAGGTGAGAATAACGTTGACCCATTGCGGGGTTTGCTTTCCTGGAGGATAATATAGTAGTCTAGAAATTGTTATCCAAGAAAAAAAAGGAAATAGAGAAAACTGAATATATTGACACTGACTGCATTACAGATCGTTATATGCCAGGAAACTTGATTTAGAAGGGGTTAAGTAGCTCCGTAATGTTACTGCGTGTACAGATTGCATGCCCGGATGCTTATATACTATGAGGAAATCGCATTCTTCTAACAGAATACATGGCTTTGTACAGAAGATCTTACACAACAAAATCAAACCACACGAAATACTATATACAAGTTTCAGAAATTCGTATCATACTCCAAGTGGGCGAATTAACGAGACACGAACAGAGGGTAGAATAAACAAGAGCGCACGATCTCATCGTCTTAAGAGCGACATAACCCTACCATAAGAAAACCCGAAGGGGATTCAAGAAGACTTGGTGGGTGTTTGATTTAATGGCAAGGTACATTGATTAGGACTCAAGAATAACAGTAGGAATAGATTAACATGAAGCCGTGCTCTGCGGCTCGATGAGTAGCCCACGAGGCGAAGAAGCAGAAGACCTCTCGAGTTTTGAATCAAAAACAGCAACGATAGCAAGAGGAGTCGCTTAACATGGCGCCCTCGCGGAAAAAAACGGCCGCGAGACGCTGACACGCCGTGCTCTGCGGCTCGATGGGTAGCCCACGAACCGAAGAAGCAGAAGACCTCACGAGTTTTGAATCGAAAACAGCAACGATAGCGAGAGGAATCGACAAACACGGCGTCGTCGCGGACCAAAAC
The DNA here is from genome assembly GCA_947311845.1 of Poa pratensis. Classification (NCBI taxonomy): domain Eukaryota; kingdom Viridiplantae; phylum Streptophyta; class Magnoliopsida; order Poales; family Poaceae; genus Poa; species Poa pratensis. Next base: position 24,038,563 of record CAMZMU010000118.1, read on the forward strand.
TGGTCTCGGAACTCTGACGCACCCGCGCTCTGCTCGAGTGGTAACCCACGAACCGACGAACGAACGGAAGAAGTAGAAGACCTCACGAGTTTTGAATCGAAAACAGCAACAGCAGCAAGAGGAATCGACAGACATGGCGTCGTCCGAGAGGAAAGTGGTGTCGGAACGCTGACGCACCCACGCTCTACTCGATCGGTAACCCACGAACCGACGAACGAACCGAAGAAGCAGAGGGTCTCGGGGGTTTTGAACCAAAAACAGCAACAACAGCAAGAGGAATCGGCAGACATGGCGTCGCCAGAGAACAAAACTGGTCTCGGACGCTGACGCACTCGCGCTCTGCTCGAGCGGTAGCCCACGAACCGACGAACGAACGGAAGAAGCAGAAGGTCTGACGGGTTTCGAACCAAAAACGGCAACAACAACAAGAGGAATCAGCAGACATGGCGTCGCTGGAGAACAAAACTCGTCTCGGAACGCTGACGCACCCGCGCTCTGCTCGATCGGTAACCCACGAACCGACGAACGAACGGAAGAGGCAGAGGATCTCACGAGTTTCGAACCAAAAACAGCAACAAAAGCAAGAGAAATCAGCGAATACGGCGTCGTCGGAGAGCAAAACTGGTCCCGGAACGCTGACGCCCCCGCGTTCCGCTCGAGCGGTAGCCCACGAACCGACGAACGAACCGAAGAAGCAGAGGACGATCTCACGAGTTTTCGAACCAAAAACAGCAAGAGAAATCAGCGAATACGGCGTCGTCGAAGCACATAAATGATCACAGAACGCTGCGGACGCACCCGTGCTCCGCTCGATTGGTAGCCCACGAACGAACCGAAGAAGCAGATGATCTCACGAGAGAGGAGAGGAGACGGGGAGGGGAAGGGAGGAGGCTCTCACCTTTCCTCCGCTGCTCTGCCTCCGCTTCTTCTGCTTCTGCGTCGAGACTCCGAAGAGAGGAGAGCCGAGAGGAGAAAAGTTTGTTGCAGAGTTGCATGCGGTGCGGCAGCAGATATACCGCTCGGCTGGCAGCCAGCCAGGCGGGCGCCTGACGTGGCGGCCGGATGGCCCCACCAGCGTGGCCCGTCCCGCGACTCGAGTCAAACGGACCAGCCGCGGCCGTTGGATCAGGACGGACGACCCTGTTGCCGCGCGCGTGACGTGGCGTCCGCACGCCGCCGTCACGCCTCTCGCCACCCAACCGCCGTCGACCCCCACTTCTCCGGCGAGCGGCGGCCGGGCGATGGAGGCTTCCGCGGCACCCAGGCGGCGGAGGCGTCGGGCTCCAAGAATCCCCCGCGCTTACCGTCGCCGCCGACGACACTCGCTGGCCTCCCCAAAACTCTCGTACGCTTTGCCATAGTACTACCGCTCACAAGGTGACATGGCGCGGCCGGGCGCCGACTCCAGCCCCCTCCCTCATGGCGCTGCCGGAACCTTCCGAGTACCCAAATCCTACCGCCGCCGGACGGCCGGAGAAAGACGACCGAGAGAGGGGACGGGACAATCTAGAACTTGGGCTATGGGTACCAAGTACCTGTCACACCCGGTACCGTGGCTTACGTGGGCCTGTACTTCATGGGCCGGCAGTACCAGTGGATGCCACAAAAGGAGAAGTCACGCCTGATCGAGGGATATCGAAGAAACATAACAGAAAGTCTGAATCTCTCTCCCCTGTCCCCGTTCGTCTGCTCCAGCCCCGTCTTCCTCAGGTCCGGCGGCTACCACAAGCCACCAGTATCCGTCGTGTTCCGAGCTCACACCGCGATCCCTCGCCCCGGCAACGGGTAGTTACAGTGGTATCAGAGCCACCGATCTTCGGATCCGTACCCAAATTTCCAGAAAAAAATCCCCAAATTCCGCTTCGATTTGGTTCCCAGCGAGGTTATGGAGGCGATTGGAGTTGCAGCGACGACGATTGATGCGGTGAAGGTGACCACCACGGCCACACCGCTGTCTGTGACGCCCGCCGTGGCCAGCCTCAACCTCTCACTCGGGCGAGAAGCAACTGCCACTGTGGGTGCCCATATGGTGTTCGATGGAAAGTCTGAGCACACGGCGATTGGTGCGCGGGTGGCCACCTCGACCACGCCACTGTCTGCCACTCCTACGACAGCAAGCCTTGCCGTGTCTCTCGAGCGTGGAAGGAGGATGGACGAGCTATCCCGCTCGATCGATGCGAACCTGGCTGAAATCGCGCGTCTCCACCAGGGCATGGAGCGTCGCCGGGAATCCTTGGAGCGGCAAATGGAGGTCACGGCGCAAGCGGTGGCGCGCATCTCGGGCGTGAAGGCGTCCGCCCCAACTTCGAGCTAGGCTACTTACCATGACATTCCCTCCGTGTCGCCCACCAAGTCCTCCACGCTCGGCATCAGGATTCCAACTGCGGTGGTGGAGAGCAGTCCTGCGATGGCTGCATCTCCGCCCGTCAGGCTGAGAATGGTGCGGACTTAAATGGGTTTTGCGGTGCGGTTTTTGTGTTGGGCTCAGTTGGGGTGGACTGAAATGGATGATACAGCGTAATGGGCTGGGGTGGTGCGGGGTAATCATCAGAGCGGGTTGGACCGGTGCGGTTTGGAGTTAAACTGAAAAAACAGAAATGGGTTGAGGCCGCGGGTTCAACCCGCGCCAGCCGTGCGGTTCTCACCTGTCTACAGAGTGATGCGGTTGGAGTACAGCAGTACAACGATCAGCTACTAGTGTATGACAGCGACCTGCGGTTTACCGCCGCAACGACCGTACATCCACGGTCTGGTGCGGGTGCGGGTGCAAAAATTGCATGGTGCAGTGTGGTGCGGGTCAAGGGATCAACATATTGGTTTGGTGTGGGTTGGATGATTAGACTAGTTTAATGCGGTTTGGCTTGGATTAGGGGTGGGTTTGGCCCCATTCTCAGGCTGACGCCCGTTGTCCCTCTGCTTCTCACGGACCAGGTCATGGCAGTTTGTGGCTTGCAAGTGGGAAACAACCTTGCAGTCTGCATGCCTACTACGAGAATTGACCTGAGCGTCGATGCCGACTTACAGCGGTCCGAATTCACTCGGGAAGCAACGCCATGTGCATCCCTGACTGCTGAGGTGCTGACCCATGTTGGAGGTATGTCCCTGTTTCAAGAGCTCGAGCTGGGTTATGTGGATGAGGTGCTCAGTCCTGTCACGGATGTGCTATGGTATGAGGAGCTTTCCGGCACTTCGCTCACTCATGTAAATGGTGTATCTCTGTTCCTTGAGCCTTGGGTGGAACCTGCAGAGATGGTATTCTCGGAAACAACTTTGAAAGAGCTAGCTAATGAGGCGTTCACTGATATTGGAGGCTTATCCTTGTTTACGGAGCTTGAACTGGATTCTGCACATGAAGTGTTCGACGACAGCCCTCTCAGGGACATGGTGTGGCACGAGGAGATTGCCGGCTGCATGGTCACTCACCTCGGCGGCTCGTCTTTGTTCCTACAACATTCTCTGGGAGCTAAGCAAGAGCTTGAAGGAAAGGTTCACACACATTTGGATCGTGCAGGATGTTTTATTGGATTGATCTCTCGCGTAGAGGTCAAGCAGCAGCAGCCATGGTCAAGGGAGAGGAAACAACATGGTATGAATAATCCTACACTTCTACCATGGGATCGAGGAAAACAAAAGGTTGTGGTACACGATTTATACGTGCAGCTACCCCATGCTAGAGAAGATACAGTGCCAACCTTACCATGGAAGCATCATGCACTTTATTCGTGGAGTAACACTAGGAAAGGTGTTCTTTTATTACTTCCAAATATGGCTCAAAATGCTTTTCTTTCTAGGCACCATGGCATGCCAAGCTCGTATCTGGTGATGGATAAATGCCTACCATGGAGTCGAAATGGTTTCAGTCCTGGCCTTGGTGCTTGCCGTGGGCATTTGTTTCCCTTAGTCAGCACGCAACCATTTGGAAATTTTATGGTCGATGTAACTGTCCATCCGGCAGTGGCGCTGGATCCATACAATTTTCGGTGGTCCAGTATATTGGTGCAGCTCCAGCTACATGTGTTCTATTGTGGTTTCAAGGGGAGACAAGTACATGAACACCAACAAGCTCATCTTTACTGGATTTTCAAACTGACAAGTTATAGAACAGGACATGAAGTTTCTGCTAGACCTTCTACAGCTTTGCTAGTGAAACCTGGAAATGATGCTAATATGCAATTTACTGCAGCATTGATCTTGTTCAGTCGAAATGAAAATGCTACAGGTGTTAGAGCTTCCATATTTCTGAGAAGTTTTCTGCAAGGAATTACTTGGTGGCTCAGGTTTCATTGGATTCCAAGAACATGGATCATAACATGGGTCACTGCCTGTTATTTGTTATTCGCTGAGCAACTTGAATGCCCAAAAAGGAATGGACCTGCGTGTGTGTGCAATGAATACATGGTTTTCTGAGGACGCGCGGTGGCGCGTTGGTAGGGCAGAAGCGGTGGCTTCGCCCCCACCCAGGTTCGACTCCTCAGGAGCGAATTTCTGGGTTCCTCACCCATAGTACTGTTCCCTGTAGCAGTACTGTTGCACCACTGTAGAACACTGTTCACTAGGAACAGTGTAATAAAATAGGGAATGCCTCTCGACGCCTATGTGCCACAGGCGAGGTCGACGTGCCCGTCGGCCACCGAAGCTCTGTTCTTCGGGAAAGTCTCTCAGGGCGTATTAGGGATATAAGGTTGTAGGTCTAGTTTAGATACATAGGTAGGGGTGTGCGTGCGTGTGGTGTGAGTGTGGTGTGAGTACCAATGTATCCAAACAGATGCTACAAACTTGTACTCTCAAGAGAGAGGCTAAAAAAAATGAATACATGGTTTCAGAATGCCATTTTGTTCAAAAGAAGGCTTATAGCCGATCTGACATTCAGGTTGTACTATGGCCAATGAGGAACTTTCAGGGTGTACGGTGCACAAGCTTAGCTCTCATGTACTGGTGTCAAATCCGTATGGTGCTGAACTGTACAAGATGGAAACCAGGGATAGTCTTGGCCGATGAACACGTGCAAATTCCGTGGGATCCTGGTAGTTGGCATCATAGAGGCGTGATGGCGAGCCAGAATTTCAGCCTTGGTGACACTGAACAAAGGCCATACAAGTGCAGGCATTATTCCTCTTTCAGCAGTTTTGGATACTATGTTCAGTACAAGCTAGAGAGATCGAGGCGTTCATGGAAGCCACATTCATGTCATTGCTTCCCCAAGCAATGTTTTTTGGGGGCGGTATTGTCACACCCGGTACCTTGGCTTACGCCTGTACTTCATGGGCCGGTAGTACCAGTGGATGCCACAAAAGGAGCAGTCACGCCTGATCGAGGGATATCGAAGAAATAGAACAGAAAGTCTGAATCTCTCTCCCCTGTCCCCGTTCGTCTGCTCCAGCCCCGTCTTCCTCAGGTCCGGCGGCTACCACAAGCCACCAGTATCCGTCCGTGTTCCGAGCTCACGCCGCGATCCCTCGTCGCCGGCAACGGGTAGTTACAGTACCAACCACTCGGGCTCACATGCCCTTCTCGTACCTCGGCCCAGATTCTAAAAACACCAAGAAAAAATTATTCTAAAAGAAAATTTCGTGCCAACTTTTTTTTTTTTGGCTCCAGGGCACATTTAGGCTCTATCCTCCATACAAGCCCAAATCATAACATCCGTCAGGTTTCAACCTCGACGGATTCCCCGGGCATCATAATCGTTAGGTGTGTGTCAGGGAAGGTGAATGGTTTGAGGTTGATGTGTCCTCGTCTCTGCGAACACAAGAGTTGCTCAGTAAACGGGGTTGTCACACCTCAGGGGCTAGCACTGACTTTGAATCGATCTTTTGGGCCTCTTGAGACTGGTGAGTGCGAAGAGTTGCTCCCAAAAATGAATGAAGTTCTGCTAACGTCTCTTGAGGATGTGGGTTTCTCAGAATTAGACAAAACCATGCCTACTCAGCGAAATATTTGTACCGTGAGATCCTTAACCCTGGGATGTCGGATACTATAATGCGGGACCTCTGGAAAGCAAATATTCCGCTAAATATTAAGATCTTTGCTTGGATCTGCTCCACGAACGTATCCAAATCACAACAGAACTAAAAAAGAAAGGGTGGCCTGGAAATGACATCTGCAAACTGTGTGATGAATCTAAAACTGCTTCACACTTGATTTTTAATTAACTGTCCTTCGTCGTGGAGGGTGGTTAGCAAAGCCTATATATGGGTGGAGTCGTCTGCCTTCCAATTTCGATGATTTTGTCTCAGCTGCTTTAAAACTCCCTGGTAATGGTTCTAATTTCAATACCTAGGCTATTTGCGGGTCGGCTTGCTGGTCCATTTTGGCTGGCAAGAAATAATCTGGTGTTTAACAATAAACTTGTGGCTTCCCCTTTAAGTATTTTCCTTTACATGCTTTCATTCCTTACGCAGTGGAAATGCATGTCGCCAGGAAAGCGTGAAGAGCAATGTGAGATGATCGTGGAACACCTGAAGACGACGGTTAGAAGCTTGCAGCTGGTGATGCCAATGTTTCCCTGTTTTGCTACTCACGTTTTGGTGGAGCTCGTTGTAACTGGGTAACCCCAGGGATACGTTGTAACAAAACCTATTCTTTCTTAAAGCAGGGCACTTTATGCATGTTGTCTAAAAAACCTTCTGTTAGTTTGTTTTTTATCTTGGTGGTGGCGGCTCTTTTTTTGTGGTAGCCTCCCTAATGTGTCAGTAGTCACATTTCACATTTTCTCACTTTTGTTCTTTGTCTAGTCGGTCTAGTGATGAAGTAATTGTTTGATGGTGTGCCTTGCGATGGTGTGACAGACACATAACGTTCTTAGATTTCCACTTATCCCGGTTTGCCTAGATTGTGTGGTGTTGATACCATCTAGTTTAGTTATCATAGGAAATCTAAGATAGAAGGGTGGGTCTAGACCCGTTGGCTTCGAAGATTTTTTATGGAACTTTTGTTTTTATGGGGATCAACTTTTTGTGTTCATTTAGACTTATTATACTCTCATCAATGAATAGGTAAAGCCAGATTGTTTTTACTTCCAAAAAGCTTAATCATGCTCTCCACTAAAAGGCGCACTCATGTGCTAATGGTTGATGCTGATTGTGACCGTTCGCTAGGAACTCGCTCTCCGACTTTTAGAGAGCTTCCTACAATGGTACACTCCACTACCTTCTTTCAGAAATCAGCTGCTCAAATTTATTTAGACTTTCCAAGCTAGTTTTTCCAATGTTTTTTTCTAGGTGGCATATCAGTGCATGAAGACTGAGTTCCAGCGATAGGGCAAGAAGCCAACATGGTAGCGCGTCCATTAGATAGCTAGGCTCGTTCGGAGGAACAAGAATCCGGTCGGAAGATCCAACTTATTTAATTGTGCAGTTGTTGGTGGCCTCATTACTAGCCGTGATGCAAACGTTTGAGTTGCATCGTTTGTCTACCGATGAAATACACGTGAACCGATTTCATTTCTTCACGTATTGTCTATGTAAATTTTCTTTATTGCAGAACAAAGGAAAATCGGGACCGTCAAGGTTTTATATAGGTTCTGATAATAAATTTAGTAAGATGAGCTGGTTTGCCCGAGTGGTTAAGGGGGAAGACTTAAGATCTTCTGCACATAAGTGCGCGTGGGTTCGAACCCCACAGCCAGCATCTCTGAAATCGTACGTAAATACATTTTTTTTGTGATTGGCAATATTATTAAACTCATTTTTCATGACAATATTGAAAACATTTCGTGCTGGCACTACCTAGCGGTTGTCTGGCATATCTACGACACTGGTTGCATCACCAAATTAAAGGGCTCTTGAATTCAACCGGTTGCCGCATGCAGAAGTGGGGACTTAACAAGTCAACGATTACCAACTAATAATCGGAAAACAAATGGCTGATAAATGTTGATGAAATCTAAACATGCATGAAGCGTAAAAAGCGTTTGCTCGGCCCGAATCATGAGCAACAAGATGGTAGTGAGTTGGAAAAACCAGGTAAGACGAAGGCATCTGGTTTAAATGTTGGCTTTGACGCAGTAAAATGGTGTGAGCATCACAATAAGAAGTTAAATTTAGTAAGATGAGCTGGTTTGCCCGAGTGGTTAAGGGGGAAGACTTAAGATCTTCTGCACATAAGTGCGCGTGGGTTCGAACCCCACAGCCAGCATCTCTGAAATCGTACCTAAATACATTTTTTTGTGATTGGCAATATTATTAAACTCATTTTTCATGACAATACTGAAAACATTTCGTGCTGGCACTACCTAGCGGCTGTCTGGCATATCTACGACACTGGTTGCATCACCAAATTAAAAGGCTCTTGAATTCAACCGGTTGCCGCATGCAGAAGTGGGGACTTAACAAGTCAAAGATTACCAACTAATAGTCGGAAAACAACTTGCCTGATAAATGTTGATGAAATCTAAACATGCATGAAGCGTAAAAACCGTTTGCTCGGCCCAAATCATGAGCAACAAGATGGTAGTGAGTTGGGAAAACCAGGTAAGACGAAGGCATCTGGTTTAAATGTTGGCTTTGACGCAGTAAAATGGTGTGAGCATCACAATAAGAAGTTAATACCAAGAGAAACTATAGCATCACAAACAAGTGGATTTTTTATTGGTTTCTACTGAATTACGGAATTATATAATATCAGGAAACTATGCTCGTACAATTGAACTACATGTTTTCATTGTTAAAGTCGTGTGATGAAAACATTTCGTGCTGGCACTACCTAGCGGTTGTCTGGTATATCTACGACACTGGTTGCATCACCAAATTAAAGGGCTCTTGAATTCAACCGGTTGCCGCACGCAGAAGTGGGGACTTAACAAGTCAAAGATTACCAACTAATAGTCGGAAAACAACTGGCCTGATAAATGTTGATGAAATCTAAACATGCATGAAGCGTAAAAAGCGTTTGCTCGGCCTGAATCATGAGCAACAAGATGGTAGTGAGTTGGGAAAACCAGGTAAGACGAAGGCATTTGGTTTAAATGTTGGCTTTGATGCAGTAAAATGGTGTGAGCATCACAATAAGAAGTTAATACCAAGAGCAACTATAGCATCACAAACAAGTGGATTTTTTTATTGGTTTCTACTGAATTACGGAATTATATAATATCAGGAAACTATGCTCGTACAATTGAACTACATGTTTTCATTGTTAAAGTTGTGTGATGCTCGTGCATCTTAACTAGTACTATGCTTTGTTAAAAAAAAAACAAAAAAAAGTAGTACTATGCTTTCATGAACTTGGGGCAGGTGTGCAATACATGAACCCGTGACAACGAAATAGTCCATTCAGCAACTTGGTCATCGGGAACTTCGGTTCAAAACTGGCCAGGACAAGCAAAGTCTAGAAAACATGGCACACCACACAGGTGAAGTGGTCCACACACTAAAGATGTGCAAGAAGGCATAGCCTATGAGAAATGTAATTTTAAATTTACAACCCTAATGTTTTCACAATATTTGTAAACCAATCGCTGTCATCTTGTTTTCGATGATCTAATAGTTTCTGCTCGAATTTGAGGTTGATTTGGACTATTACGACTACATTTATAAGCTCATCGCTAACATATACACTTAGTTTATATGTTAGATACATATTTCTCAATTCAATAACAAAGAATGTCAACCCTCGACGAAAAATGAACCTGACACATCAAAACCATGCTACAAAGTCAACCATGAAACCAAAACGATCTCCCTCAACCCTCACTGGTGATTGTTGCACTTTAACGAAGTAGTCCTTCTTGTTCTCCGTTGTATGCATCATGAAACTTTTGAAAAAAATAACGACTAGTGTAGTTCAAGGGCAAGAGTGGCGTACTAGGTGTGGTGGGGTAATCAAAATAAGCCATGGCAACAAGTAGCGAGCTTGGAGATCACTAGAGAAGGGAATGAGAATTCATCGCCGAAAAGGAAGAGCTTCAACAACGCTACTGTGTGTCTTGCTAAGGATTTGAGATAGGATTGGCTAACTCTGAAAGGAGTGTCCTGGTTGGAGAAAGATGGGACGTAGATTAGGATTAAAAATTTGTAAAGGGAGTTTTGTTTGCAAGAGAGACCATGTTAAATCTATGTGCTTCTCTCATGTGCATGACACGTGCGAGAACATACATGGCTTGCCATACTGGCTGGATTAGCTAGGCATGGCCTTGTTTTGGATCAAAATTCTCTTGCGGGCTAGCCATACTGGCTGGATTAGCTAGGCATGGCCTAGTTTGGACCAAAGTTCTCTTGCGGGCTAAGTTTATGTGTTGCGCTTGAAACGCGTCACACGAACACGTCCTCGTGTACCCGCGGTGCCGGGGGAGATACTCCGCAACTCGCCCCGCGGGAGGCCTGCTTCCAGCGCGATACGCAAGACAGCAAGCAGGCGCTTTTTAGACCAGACGCCCCAGCCCCTCGGGAAGCCCCGTATGAGGAAGCCGGCGACGATTGGCTGAACTAAGCCGGACTTGGCCGCTCTCAGCTCGGTTTTCGATACCCGGCGAAATCTAGATGAAGTCGCCGAACAACGGAAGCATAAACAAGGGTTTGAGGAGATAAAAGTAGGTTGTATTGATAGGTTGTCGATTGTTTGCTTAATTTCAATCGGCCGTCACCTCTCACATATATATGAGGCGGCTGGACTTCCCGTACAAGTAATGGACTTCTACAAGGCTTACAAATCATAGTCTAAGTCGAATCCATCTCTAAAATAGGCAACTTTTGGCCGGCAACGTTGGCTTCAAACTTGTTGGCTACTTCGGAAAGTTGCCTTTTGCCTTCCGTACTGGCTTCCAACTTGCTGGCTACTGGAAAGTTGCATTTTTCCCTTCCGTATTGGCTTCAAACTTGCCTTCTTTCTTAGAGACGAGATATCTTGATCGGCTTCGTATTAGACCCGGATTTCTGTCCGGCTTCTTTTAGAAAGTTGCCTCCCATTTTCCAGCCTTGATCTTAGAAAGTTGTCTTCTCGTTTTCCGCCTTGATCTTGACCTTGAAAGTTGTCTTCTATTTTTCTGCCTTGATCGGTGGAAAGTTGACTTGCTGGCTTGTATTTGACAAAGTTGGCTTTATGCCGTCTTGTCTTGACAATGTTGACTTCTTTTCTGCCGTCTTGTCTTGACAACATTGACTTCCTTTTTGCCACCTTGTGTTGACAAAGTTGGCTTCTTTTCAGCCACCTTTATTGCTTCCTTTGACTTAGCTCGCTATGTCTTCAGGCAACTTCGCACTCCCGAATCCAGCTTCCGCCTTGTTCCGGTTGCCGGATTATTGGCAGCCTTCTTCCGGCCATCTTTTCTTGGAAAGCTTCCCAGATCACCATTTTAGCCTTCTTTGTTGCCTTCTTTAAGCCGCCAAATCCTCCTTGAACCTGAAACTGGCAATCTGCCAAAAACGGGTGCTAACACATGCCCCCCTGTTTTCTAGTAGAGCTTGCGTACTAGAAAATATTCAATGTAGAAGTTTTTGTCTAAGGGCGATGCTTAAGCTCATCGGCCATATGCTAAGGGCGATATATGTATATCGGCCATACGTGCAACTCATGCAGTTTGCCACACGCTCGGGTGGAATTTCTTCAAGTATTTCCCATTGATAGCTCGAGGCAACATGCTGTCTTCCAATGTCTCCACCAGATAAGAGTTGCCGGGTACTATTCTCGCGACTCGCAGCGGCCCTTCCCAGTTTGGGGACCATTTGCCAAATTTCCGGCTTCTAGAGCCAACTGGCAATATAACTTTCCAGACCAAGTCGCCAATTTGAAAGTCTTTTAGCCGGACCTTCTTATTGTAAGTTTTTGCCACCCGCAACTTTTCCTTCTCAATTTCTCGCAAGGCAATAACACGCTTGTCGGCTACTTCATCAACATTGTCCATCATCAAGCTGCAGTAGTCTTCAGCCGACAAGTCATCTTGCTTAGCAAGCCTCAAGGCAGCCAGATTCACTTCTACTGGCAAAACGGCTTCTTGTCCATACACCAACTCAAAAGGAGTTGCCTTGGTTGCTCCATGCCTTGAGATCCTGTGCGCCCACAATGCTTCGGACAGTACCTCGTGCCACCTCCTTGGATGATCCTGTACCTTCTTCTTGATCAATTTGACCAAGATTTTATTGCTTGACTCGGCTTGTCCGTTGGCTTGTGCATAGTAGGGAGATGAACTGAGCATCTTGATTCCAAGTGATTCGGCAAATTGCTTCACCTCCTTAGCCATGAAGGAAGTACCTTGATCTGTGGTAAGAGTATGCGGAATGCCGAATCGATGGATGATATGTTCTGTAATAAACTGGATCACCTCCTTGTGGGTCATGTTTCTGAGAGGTACTGCTTCAGACCACTTGGTGAAATAATCAATAGCCACCAATACGAACCGATGCCCCTTGGATGAAGGCGGATGGATCATGCCGACAAAGTCAAGCGCCCAACCCCGGAAAGGCCACGGTTTTATAATTGGATTAAGAGGTGAAGCTGGCACCAACTGAATATCTCCAAACTTCTGGCAGGTTTCACATCCCCTGTAATATCTGAAGCAGTCATTGATCATTGTCGGCCAATAAAAACCTGCTCGCCTGAGCATCCACTTCATCTTGTGGGCCGACTAATGTGTTCCACATAAACCATCATGTACCTCTCCCATGGCAACTCTAGCTTCGTCTTCATTCAAGCACTTTAGAAGAAGACCATCGGCAGTTCGGCGATATAAGGCGGCATCCACCAATGTATACTTGAGAGCTAGGCGCCGAACTGCTCTGTCTGTTTTTCGACTTGGATCTTGTAAATAGTCAATATAAGGTTGTCTCCAGTCGTCCGCCAAGTTGTCACTTGACTCCTCCTTAGCCGGCTCCAACAAGCCGGCTTCCTGTTTGGCTTTCTCCTTAGCCGGCTCCAACAAGCCGGCTTCCTGACTGGCTTCCTCCAAGTTGGCAACATGAGTTGTTGGCTGTTCCTTGATAAAGAATAAACCACGACTGACGTGATAGCCAGATGCCTGTTGTGCCAACTCATTCGCAAGCCAATTGTCTTGCCTAGGAACATGAGATATGTGGAAATAATCCAACGTTGAAATCATATCCAGGCATCTATCAAGATAAATGTTGAGAGACCCGCTGTTGCATTGACAAATCTTGGCCACTTGCTTGACAATAAGCAACGAATCTCCATATGCCTCGACATGAGTTACCCCTGCGTCCACCAATATTTCTAGCCCGAATAGAAGTGCTTCGTATTCGGCGTGTGGTGAGATGTACACAATGCCAACTCCTTGTCCGCTGCTGCAGACTGAGCCGTCAAAATAAAGCTTCCACGGTACAGCCGCCAACTTTTGCTTTACAAATGTCGGTCTAGGGACAGTGCCATCCCCAATGCCAACTTCTTCCAGCAAGTCAGCCGATGTAAAGCCTTGTCCCAACTTATCCATGTCATCTGGTTCTTCAATTGCTTCATACATATCGTTCCTTTCGGTCCGATACTCGTCCAGACGCTTCTGCAGCCACTCATCATTTTGATCCATCTACTTGAGCGGCAGCCGATTGCTACCAATCGGCTTTAGAGATACTGGCACGAATCCGTCCCTGGTAGCACTTAGGAAGTCAAATCCGGATAAATCACGCCCAGAAAGGCATGTGATATTAGAATGTTGCCAGTCAACAATCGACTCGGCTAACGCAATGCATGCTGATTCGTCAGCATGGACAACTTCAACTTCGTCGTCAACCCATTGCACTAGTTGCTGGTGCATAGTAGACGGAACACACTGGTTAGCATGAAGTCAATCCCGTCCTAGCAGCACATTGTAGTTTCCTGCACCTCAGCAACAAAGAAGGCGGTAGCCAAAGTCTTGCTTCCTACTGTGAGCTCCAAGCTGATAACGCCTTTGGCTTCTACTCCTTCTCCTCCTTCGAACCCATTTAACACCATGTTTGTCTTCATCAGGTCGCCATCATCTAGTTGTAGCTTCTTGAAGACAGAATATGGCATCAAGTTTACCACAGCGCCGCCATCCACCATCATCCTGGTGACCGTGTCGGGGGGCTGCCCCGGGTAGGGCAAAATGATGTGTTATGAACAGTTAAGGTCTAACCGGATCAAGGTTAGCCGGGTCACTTGGGCCGGATCTCAAGGGGATTCGGTCAGTCCTACTTCAAGCCGGTGTAAAAGGAAGGACCAAAGGGGATCCGGTGAGGTTTAACCGGATCCAAGGGAGAAGAACCGGCTAAGTTATCCGGATCCGTCAGGAAGGACCCGGGTAGGGCAACTCGGATGTTGCACAGGGGCCAAGTAGTGTCAGTAAAAGTCACGGGCACTGTAATGTTACTGACCGGGGCTCAGAAGACAGCAAGGAACAGCCACAGGTTTTCCGGGTCACAAGCCCCTAGGCGCTGACTCGGCCAATTCGGGAAAGGGGCAGTGCCTAGGCTACTGTGGTCTACACTGCCTTAAGCTCAAAGAGGAAAGATAAGCCTGTGGTGGACAGAGGGTGAGCTGGGCTGAGTGACAGTGGCCAGTGTTTGTCCTGTTCTCCTTGTCCTTGCCATTGTCCTCTGCGGCCAGGGGCAAAAGGGTAATTCGGTTACTGTATATATGCGACACCACCTTCTCCTGTGAGAGGATCGACCATTGTAAGCATCATTTCCCCCCAAGCTTCATCTTCTACCTGGAGCTCTCTCCATTGTTCATTATACAGCTCAGGGAGCACTCTGTACTTGTAAACACTTGAGATATAAGAGAGTAGGCTAGAGCTGCAGTAGGGGTGTTACCTCCACAAGAGGGCCCCGAAGCAGGGTACATCGTGGTGTTCTTTGCTGTTCTTGGTTTGCTCTGTTCTTGTTGGTTCTTGCGACTTCTTGCTTCTTCTTCATGCGTGCTACGTGAGCGCGCAAACCCTCCCCGGTTCCCCCAACGCCCAAGCGAGCCCACACTTAAGCCATCCCCATGGCATCTGCCGTGACACCACCACGACAGTTGGCGCCCACCGTGGGGCAAGCAGTGGCGTTGGCTGGGGTTTCCATCCGGACGGGCTCCGTCACTGGTGCCGGCGAGCGGGTCCTCTCGGGCTCGTGTGCAAGCTCGGCGAGTTCAACTTCATCAGCAACAACGCGGGGTGCTTCTCCAACAAGCCCTTCCCCGCGAATGGCTTCCTCATGACGCTGGGCAGCTTCGTCACCTACGTCGCCACCGAGCCAGTTCGCGGTACCCGGCGCAGGTGCTCGTGGCTGCGGATCCTCCCTCTTTCCGCGCAGCTCGCGGAGGGCGTAGCGCTCGCCCGGGAGCAGCGTGGAGGTCATGGTGGCTGGAGCAAACGCTGCTGCAGGCAAAGGAGGTGCCAGCACGAGCGTGCCAGAGGAGCTGGCCACGCCAGTCGATCCAGCTGATAAGCCGACCCGGACAGCTAAGTTCCCTAAGGAGAAACCCGATCCGGTCGGTCCCCTTGGCATGTCAAGCAGGGGTGCTTCCTTAGAGGGTGTCTTGGAAAAGCTAGCTCGGCCAGTGGCTCCTGGAGCAAATGTAGATCTTACTGTAGCTCAGCTAGAGGCAGAGCGCCTGAGGTTGCAAAGAGAGGCTCGATTAGTGATTGAGTCTAGGCAAGAGTTTGATAGAGACCTGAGAGAATACAATGCTGCCAATGGTATCACAGATGGCTTTACTCCTGTAGTGCACCGCTCGCGCAAGAAAGCCGAGTTGCGTAACAGAGGCAAGGATCTCAACGACGAGTTGGCTAGAGCTGCAGGTTCGAGCTCAAGTAAAGCCACTAGTCATAGATCCGGAACAGGCAAGCCAGTGTATAGCTCCCCGGCTAAGAATCTTAGGGCTGCAGCAGCAGCACGAGCCGAATTAAGTAACCTGACCGGGGATGCTTGGCGCAAGCAAGCGGAGAGAGTGAATGAGCTTGTAGATGTGTGCAACAGGCAGAATGAAGCCTACCGGAAAGCTAATCCGGATGCTGGTGGTTCCCGTGTAGTGGTGTCGGCTAAGGCTGCTAGCCAGAAGTCTAAGGGCCAGGCGTCATCTCCGCATGTTGTAGTTGACCGATCCCCAAGTGTGAACTCGGGTAAGAGCAAGCAGCTGCAAACCTATGATGCCGTATATGCGGGCAAGCAGCTAGCAGCTCAAGGAAGAGGCGGACAAAGCAGAAACAGTGGTGGTCAAGGCAATCGGGTGCTGGAAGGGGAAATTCGGCTGGCCGAGGTCAACCACCACGCCATCCCGGACAGCAAGTGATGGCACAGGTGCAGCAGCAAAGTGGTGGCCAGGTGGGCTACCGCTATGACGATGGCAATTCGGCTATGGCGCGAGCCGGATACCAGACGTATGACAATGCACTGGCGTCGAGACTGGGGCCTCGGATGTTGGATCCGGATGATCAGCGTCTCAAGTTGGACAGAATCTACCAGTCCGAGAAGCTGGAAGAGCAAGGCCCACCGGGTCCACCATGTTTTGGACCTCGGATAATGAATGAGCCAAGTGTGCCGTTGTTCCAGCTCGGCCGCAACACGAAGCCGTATAATGGCAGCACCAAGCCACAGGATTGGCTGACGGACTATGTATCATCAGTGCACATTGCGGGAGGCAATCGCCGATGGGCGGTCCGGTATCTCCCGCATATGTTAGAAGGTCCAGCCCGGATCTGGTTGAATAACTTGCCGCCGGGTAGTATCAATTGTTGGATGGATTTGGAACAGGCGTTTAACAGCAACTTCTCCAGCACCTACAAGAGGCCAAACCGACCTCAGCTCCTGGCTGCGTGCAAGCAGGAAGAGAGGGAGACAGACCGAGAGTATTTGACTCGGTGGAGCAACATGCGCAATTCTTGCGAAGGTGTAGTAGAGGAGCAGGCCATTTCATGGTTTGCGCAGGGATGCAGGCATGGTACCCCACTTTGGCAGAAACTCCAAAGAGATATGCCAAAAACCCTGGCAGATATGATCCGGATAGCAGACACGTATGCACTGGGTGATCCAACACAGCCCGCATTGGATGCAGTGGGAGCAAACAGGAGGCAACCGGTTAATAACCGAGTTGGACCATTAAGGCCCAGTGACCGACATGAATTCGGTTACAAGAGGAGAGATCCGGATTACAGATACGGTTCTGATCAAGTTGCTGCGGTAAACATGGACCAACCCGGAGCGGGAGATAGCCAGAGGCAAAAACTGATGGTCCGGCTTGGAGGCCGAATCACGGTGCTTGGCCGAAGAAAGTGTGGGAGGGCCAAGTCCACCTCTGACTTTTGAGTCCAGATTAGATGGGCCTTGCTGTTATCACACCACTGATCCGCGCAAACCGGCTAATCATTCGACCCGGAACTGTAGTTGGCATCACCGCATTCAGGCGGAAGGTCAAAGAGGACCACCTCAGAGAGGTGCTCCTAGACCGAATTTCAGGCCAAACATGCCGCTAACCGGAGCCAATGCAACCCCGGTGAACGCTGGAGCTCCGAGGCCAGCAGCAACGAAGCCGGTTAACCTGGTGAACATGGGAGGCAATGACAATGATGTTGGCCCAAGTAGGCAAGGTGGATACCCTGGGAATGATTACAAGGAAGCACATCAGAGTTATGTGGTTTTCGTGACCGAGCCAACTGACAAGAAAAGTCAGTTGAGAAGAGCAAAGGAGGTGAATGCAGTGATGCCAGCAGTTCCAAAGTACTTGAACTGGTCTGAGCAGGAAATCACGTGGAGCAGGGCGGATAATCCCCGAATCATGCCAAGTCCAGGAACCTATGCGCTAGTCGTGGATCCGACTCTGGTTGGGCCCAAGCTGAATGTGAAGTTTAGCCGAGTCTTGGTTGACAATGGCAGTGCCATAAACATCATGTATCGGGATACAATGGTCAAGTTGGGTATTTCGCCGAATCAGTTGCAACAGAGCAGTTGTACTTTCCATGGCATAGTACCCGGGGTGTCTTGTTCCCCCATGGGTAAGATCTGGGTGGATGTGTTGTTTGGTACCAGGGACAATCACAGACTTGAGAGTCTCGAGTTCGAGGTGGTGGATTTGGAAAGCCCATACCATGCTCTGCTTGGCAGGCCAGCATTAGCCAAGTTCATGATATCTACTCATGTGGCCTACCTCAAGATGAAAATGCCTGGACCGAATGGTGTTATCACCGTTGCGGGAGACTACAAGAAGGCCATACAGTGTGCTACAGTTGGTTCCAACTTAGCCGAATCACTGGTGATACAAGCTGAAAAGAGCAAGATGCACGAGGTGGTGGCAATGGCGAAGTCGGCTCAGTTAGGCGTGCTGGCCATGACCAACCCGGATGGCGGCGCAACCTTTGAAGTGCCCAAGGAGACAAAGAAGATCCCCATTGACCCGGAGAACCCGGAGCGCATGGCCATCATTGGAGCCGGTTTGGGCGAGAAATAGGAAAGCGCGCTTTGCCACTTCCTCCGTGAGAATCGGGATATCTTTGCATGGTCGGCTAAGGACCTGCCTGGTGTTCCGAGGGAGTTGGCAGAGCACTCTTTGTTTGTCAGGCCAGAAGTAAAGCCGGTTAAGCAACCGACTCGGCGTCTCTCGGAGGATAGAAGAAAAGTGGTGCTCGATGAACTGGCTAAGCTACTTGCAGCCGGGTTTATCATGGAGGTGTTGCATCCAGACTGGATATCCAATCCGGTTCTGGTGGAGAAGAAGAAAGACGAACCGGCTGTGGTCAAGGTGTGGCGTATGTGCATCGACTTCACCAATCTGAACAAGGCGTGCCCGAAGGATCCATTTCCTTTACCTCGGATTGATCAAGTGATCGATTCTACTGCTGGGTGTGAGTTGTTGTCTTTTATTGATGCGTACTCTGGTTTTCACCAGATACCACTGAACCCTAAAGATCAAATAAAGACGCTTTTATTACCCCGTACGGGGCGTATTGCTATCGTGTCATGTGTTTTGGTTTGAGAATGCCGGTGCAACTTATCAGAGATGTATGCAGAAATGCTTACACTCCCAAATGGGCAAAAATGTGCAGGTGTATGTCGATGACATCGTCATCAAAACTAAAGAGAAACGTACTCTCCTCGAGGATCTCGAGGAAACATTCGTGAACTTGAGAAAATATCGGTTAAAATTGAATCCGGATAAGTGCACCTTTGGTGTCCCGGCTGGAAAGTTGCTTGGCTTCCTTGTATCAAGCCGAGGCATTGAAGTTAACCCGGCTAAGATCCGAGCCATAGAAAACATGAAATTGCCTAAGTGTCTAAAAGATGTGCAAAAATTCACCGGGTGCTTAGCCTCATTGAGCCGGTTTGTGAGTCGGTTAGGAGAGAAAGCCTTGCCCTTATATCAATTGATGAAAAAGAGCACCGGATTCACATGGACCCCACAGGCAGATTCAGCTTTCAATGAGTTGAAAAAGATGTTGTCCACTGCTCCAGTTTTGGCATCACCTTTGCCAAGTGAACCGATGTTGCTTTACATTGCGGCCACTAACCGGGTCGTAAGTGTGGTTATTGTGGTAGAAAGAGAAGAAGAGGGCAAATCCGTGCAGAGGCCGGTGTACTATTTGAGTGAGGTGATCTCAACTTCGAAGCAAAATTATCCTCACTACCAAAAGATGACATATGGTGTGTACCTGGCGGTCAAGAAGTTGAAACATTACTTCCAAGAGCACCCGATTACAGTGGTGTGTGAAGCTCCAATTGCGGAGATCATTGGGTGCAAAGATGCAACTGGCCGAGTTGCCAAATGGGCGATAGAAGTGTCTCCTTACACACCGCATTATGAGAGAAGAGATGCTATCAAGTCTCAGGCTTTGCCGGATTTCCTTTGTGACTGGGCTGAGATGCAATATGAGCCACCTAAACCGGATTACAATTACTGGAGGTTGCACTTTGACGGTTCCAAATGCAAAATCGGGCTAGGTGCTGGGGTGGTGCTCACATCACCAAAACAGGATCAATTGCGATATGTATTGCAGATTCATTTCTCAGCGTCAAACAATGTAGCCGAGTATGAGGCACTGATCCATGGGCTTAATGTGGCTCGGGACATCGGCGTTCGCCGGATTGAATGTTTCGGTGATTCGGATTTGGTCGTGCAGCAATCTTCTGGAAATTGGGATGCTCTTGATGCCAATATGGCACTGTATCGGTTTCATGTTCAGAAAATTTCGGGATTTTTTGAAGGCTGTGAGTACAAGCATATACCTCGACTGGAAAACCAAGCTGCAGATGTTCTGTCAAAACTCGGGTCGTCTAGGGAGGCAATCCCACCCGGAATATCCTTGAATCATCTAAGGTCCCTTCAATCAAACCTTCGCCTGATTCCGAGTCGATCTTTATTCCCAAGCAAGAATCCGAAGCTATTCCTATGAATGTTGATGTTGAGTATATCGAGGAAGACCCGGGGACTGCATGCCCGGACTCGGGGACTGCTCACACAGATTCGGAAAATGCTAACCGAGTCTTGGGAAAGAGGAGCAGGATGAAGATGATGCTAACCGGATTGTGGGGAATGGACAGAAGCTGATAGAAGAAATAATGGCGGCCAAACCTGTGGAAGAAAATGAGCACTTGTTCCCTTTGCATCCAGTACCAGAGTGGGCTGAAGAGATCATGAAATTCATCGAGGAAGGAAGCTTGCCAAGCGATGAAACCAAGGCTAGGCGTGTCCAGAGGAGATCCAAGGCTATACCATCATCAACAAGGAGTTATACAAAAGAAGTGTAACCGAGGTGTTGCAGCGCTGCGTGGAGCCAGCAGAGGGCAAGGAGATGCTCCTGGAGATACACCAAGGTGAATGTGGACATCATTGCAGTACAAGAGCCCTGGTGGCTAAGTGTTCCGGCATGGATTTTATTGGCCCACTGCTCATGCAGATGCGGAGGACATAGTCCGCAGATGTGAAGGATGCCAGAGATTTGCTAAGCAAACACACTTACCCGCATCGGCACTGAAGACAATTCCTATTACTTGGCCATTTGCTGTGTGGTGTTTGGATATGGTGGGAGATTTCAAGCCGGCTAGGGGCAACATGACACATATGCTGGTGATGGTGGATAAGTTCACCAAGTGGATAGAGGTGAAACCAATCCGGAAAGTGGATGGCCGTTCGGCTGTAACCTTCTTGAAAGAAATCATTTTGAGATACGGATACCCTCATAGCATCATCTCGGATAACGGCACGAACTTTGCTGTCGGAGAGTTTGCCCGATTCTGCATGGATAAGGGGATCCGGTTAGACATAGCCTCAGTGGCACATCCAGAGTCCAATGGACAAGTGGAAAGATCAAATGCTCTAGTGTTAGCCGGCATCAAGGCTCGTCTCATTGAACCATTGTTGAAAACTCCGGGGTGCTGGATAGATGAAATTCCATCAGTTCTATGGGGTCTAAGGACTACACCGAATCGGTCAACAGGCTATACGCCATTCTTTCTGGTTTATGGGGCAGAAGCTGTCCTACCCACTGACATAGAATATGATGCACCAAGGGTGGCAATGTACACTGAAACCGAGGCAAAAGAGGCCCGGGAAGATGCAGTGGATCTGCTAGAGGAAGCAAGAGAGTTGGCCCTGTCTCGGACAGCAATATACCAGCAAAATCTCAGGCGTTATCATAGCCGAAAAATCAGTCCTCGGTGTTTCATGAGGGTGATCTAGTGCTGAGGCTGGTGCAGCGCAGCAAAGGCCGACACAAATTGTCACCTCCATGGGAGGGACCATTCATTGTGAGCAGGGCTATGCACAATGACTCGTACTATCTTATAGATGCACAGGAACAAGAAAGGATGGCCTGGACAGACCCGGACAGGAAACCAAGCGACCTTGGAATGTAGCTCTGCTTCGACCCTTTTACTCTTAAAGGGCGCAATGTATGTATTTCAATTTATCATGAATGAAATCGCAGTAATCCGAGTCTGGACTCGGGGACTGCTTCGTCCTTATGCATGTGTTGTTTATTACTGTTTTGTTTTTTGCCGTTCGTGTGCCGAATCGCTTTGAACCTTGTTCTAAGTTTCAAGTAATGTATGTTGTGTTGTTGATCTCGTGACTCGACTGACAAACACCAAAATGGTAGTCAAGAGCAGAGATGAGGAATATGGGAAACATGAAAATGGACTCGGGGACTCGGTCCAAAACCGATTCGGCACATGTCGTTTACTAACCCCTGTTATTTATTTTTTCGTTTATGTTGAATGATTCTAAACCACAACTCGCATGTTTCAAGTATTGTATGCTATGATTCCTATCTTGTGACTCGACTGTCAAAACACCCAAAGAGGTAGACAAGAGCAAAGATTTGGCAAAAGTAGTAAACAAGAAAACAGACTCGGGGACTCGGTTTAAGATGATCCAACATAAACCTTGTCCGGATCGCGTTAAGCATGATAAGCATAGTCTCGAAAGAACTTAAAATAGTCTATTACATCTGCTCCCGGCATACCGGGGATTTAATGTTTTTGTTAAGTACTTCAGGGTGCAGCGGACTCGGTCGCGGCAGACTCGGTCATAGGAGTTTCGGTTGCGGGAACTTCTGTGGTAGGAGCCTCGGTTAGCGGAGCTTCGGGGGCACGGGCTTCAGCTACGGGTGCTTCGGTGAAGTGGACGCGGTTACGGGAGGTTCTGTTGCTGGAGCAGACTCAGAAGATGGTGGCTTGACTGGAGAGCTTGAAGGATGGGCGGATTCGGAAATATCCGGATCAGGTGAAGCCTGTTTAGTAATCACAGTCAAGTTAGTGGCTGGAATCACAGGAGACTCGGTTGGAGTTTGTTCGGTGAGCTTGGCCGAGTCGGAGGCTGGTACCTTGCTGGATTCTTCTTCTTCATCAGACTCGCCCTCAGAGTCGGCATAATCTTCTGCGGAGGCATCGTCCGATTCCTCTTCTTCAGTCTCTTCCCCATCGGAATAGACCGGAGCGTCCAGATCAAGGTGCTTGGTGCGTGCAAATTCGGCCATGAAGTTGGCGGCTTCTTCACGGATCTTGATCCGGGTAGGGTCTGTAGCCCACGGAGAACCCTCGCGAAATGAGCGTACTTTGGCAAGATCAATTAGCTCATACCAGGACATGATGAATAGCAAAGCTGCGTCAGCACCAGCGCGGGCGGACGAAGACCTCCACTGCTGTAACCGGGTCATTGCTTGATCCAGGTCTCTGATCAGCTCCTCCGCAGGCACAACTTGCCGCGCTTCAGGAAACAAGATTCGGTGAGCCTTGAGACTTGCATTAAGCAGACCAATATGGGAATCCTTCAGAGGAGCAATCCGAGCCTTAAGTGCTGTAATATGATCTTCGATGTCCCATGTCTCGGATAGGGGAGCCTCGGTTAATTTAGCTCTCTCAGCTCGGGCGTTTCGCACAGCCTTGGCGGCTTGAAGCCGGATGCTGGTAAACTCTCCTACAAACAAATAAGCTAATACTGAGTTCAGCAAGAAGGAACACAAGCATATGTGTCGGTTAAGAGCAGAAAGAAAAAAGGGGATTCGGTGAACTTACGATCCATGTCATCATTGAGGCTAGCAAGTTGAGCCAGCCATTTCGTACTGGCCGCTTTATGAGCAGCCAGTTCTTCTTTAGCCGCTTTCAATTCGGCTTCAGATTCGGCAACGGTCGTTTGAATTTGCTTATCTAATTCGGCTCGCTTCTGTAGCCCGGCGTGCAAAGTGTCGCGCTCCTTTTGGAGCGTGTCTCTCTCCGTCCGCAGTGCATTCCGCTCTGCTTTCACCTTGTTCTTCACTTTTTCGACCCGGTCAAGCTCCCGCTGGACTCGCGCTACCTCTGATTTCTCCTCCGCCAGAACACGCTTTTGCTCTTCCTCTTTGCTATTCATCTTGAGGACCAAGGCATCAAATGATTTTTGGAGCTTGTGGTACTGGTTGGCGAGCTGCTTAAAAGATCGCTGCGAGTGCCCGTGCTTTCCTGAAAGAGTAGGAAGCGTCAAAAGAGACTCGGGGACTGATACCCGAGACAAGGTGGAGCCAAAACGAATCTCGGGGACTGGCCGAGACTGACCGAATCGGTTAAAAAGAAACCCGGGGACTGGGGGTCCCACAGTTTTTTCAGTTAAGAAAAAGGTCATGATCGAATTTTTTAAAGATTCAAGCCGAATGACTTTCTTACTCCAAAGAGTATCAGTCGTTCGACCCGAATCTCGGGGACTGGGTAGATACTATTTGATCATGACGAACTAAAAGCAAGATTCGGCAAACTTACCTCGAAGACTTGGTGCGATGCAGTAAACGCAACCTTCACAGAATGAAGAGATTGCATCATTCGGCTAGGACCAGCAGGGTGTGGCGTTGCAGCGGAGAAACCTGGTGCAAGGTCCACGGCGTTCCAGGCTTCAATAAAGTCATTGGCAGTGCTGAGCTTAGGCTTGGCTTGGCCGGATTGAATGGCAGAGGAGGCAGCGGTGGTTTGCTTGACAGCAACCACTTGCTTATCCGAAGTGGAGGAAGTTGTGCCAGCGACACCTTGAGTCGGCTTGGGTGGAGGTGATGCACCCGGGGTCTGTCTCTGATGTTGCGGTTTCTGTGGGTTCTCAGAAGTTTGTTGTTGTTGCTGCTTCTGCTTTTTCTTCTTCTGCTGTTCTTGGTTCAGCAGAGTTTGTGCTGCGGGAGTAGGGCGAGGATCCGGCTTAGGCATGGATGTAGCCGATGCCTTGGCCTTTTCCTTCTCCAGCTCCTTGAGAGGGCGTGGCCAACTCGAATCTCGGATTGGAGCCGAGGTTTCCTCACTCTCCAAGTCAATAACCGGCTCTGAAATGGGAGTCGGCTGAGGAATATTGGCAGTTGTGACACGCGTTGGCGAGGTGGCAGTTCGGTCAGGAGACTGGGTTTCCATGGCCGTACCCAGTGGAGGAATGGGAGAAGAGATGGATGAATGAGTCTGCGCGGTGATGAGGACATCACTGCATAAAGCAAAGCAAACAGTTAACTCGGATAGACATGACTCGGTTAACAGAGGAAGAAAGCAAATAAAGTTAAGTCAGTATTACCCCTTGGTGGTAGGCATCGGCTTGACACGATTCGACTTGGAGCCGGACTTCTTGATTCTCTTGGCTTTAGGGGAATCAGATCCGGGCGCGTCAGTGCGTTTCCGAGATGACCCTTCAGCATCTTGTTTGGCTGGAACACAAGGAGGTGGTTTCCATGAAATCGGAATAGCGTCGATGGGTTCTAAGAGGCAGCAATCTTCATCTTCTTCGTCGGAAATGTGGTGAATGTTTGATTGCTTACCCTTGCGGACTGGCTTGGCACGGGGAATTGGCAAATAGTCATCCGTATCCGGATCCTCTTCGCCCTCGCGCGGCGGGCTAAGATCCGGTGTCCATGCCTTGGTGGAGAGATCTCCGTCTTCAGTAAGTTGACGATCAAACAGCTACAAAAAAGATAATGCGAATCCGGATCAGGCCGGGGTTATTCAGATGAAGTAAGATTGGATTCGGAGAGTGGTGAGCTAACCTGTGGAGGAAGGTTTTCCCGGTAGAATGGCTTTACACCCCACCGCCATTTATCCGACATCTCATTGGCAGCAATGGCGTTTACACGTCTGAAGACGGAAGCTTTGTCAAGCTCGTGCTTGCTGATCCGGGTAGGATCTAGCGCGCACGCATGTGGCATATCTTGTGATCACGCCTTTGAAGAGGGCTGACTCGGCGAGAGATGAAGGTCCGGAGGAGGTCGTCAGAGGTCATACCCTTCTTCAAAAAATCCTCCAGAGTGGTATGCACTGTCTGAAGTTCAGCAATTGTTTCAGCCGGATTATAACCGAAGTTCAGTTCGGCTGTGGGCGGCTCCATACTGAATTCGGGCAGGTTAAGAGCGTCGTGGCCCTCAGCGCTCTTTACGTAAAACCAGGTCCTTTGCCATTTCTTCACCGTGTCTAGGCCGGTGACTCGGGGGAAGATGGACCATTGCCTCGGGGTGATGCTAACCGAACCGCAAGCAGTCAGCTGTTTCGGCTTGGTACCTGGAATGGTGTGCTTGCGAAGGTGGAAGTACTTTGCCCATATATCTACATTCGGCCAGAGACCGAGATAGCCTTCGCAGAAGGAAGTGAAAGCTGATAAAGAGACGAAGGCGTTCGCCGGGAGGTGGTGAAGTTGTAGTCCGAAAAAGTCCAGAAAGGCCCGGAAGAAGTCACTGGCAGGCAATCCGAGCCCGCGCTCGAAATGCGCTATGAATACCACGCGCTCACCGGGTTCGGGGGCCGGTGCGAGTTCTTTTCCGGGTCTGCGGCATATAACTTGCGGCGTTATACGCCGGGTGGCTCGTAGCCATTCCAAATCATTCCGGGTAACATCAGATCCCTCCCATCTGCCGGGAGGAAGTTTGGCCATAACTGACTCAGTTCTGCAGTAAAAAGGCAGATAACCGGATTAGGAGATTCGGAATCCATGACACCAAAGAAGAGTCGGATAACATTGAAACCGAATCAGATCTAAGGTAACTCGGCTAATCTTATCCCGGGTAGGGTTAACCGGGTCCAGTGGGGAAGGTGAGGCGGTTGGAAATCGCAAACATCTTTCCGCGGGTTTCTAGGGTTTGGAAGATCTACAGCGGTGGTAAAAAAGAAAGAAAATCACGGGTAAAAACATGGTTGAACTGCTCCTACGATGACAAGTCTATCTAGGCTAGTCTGGTGTAAAACTTGGAGAGAAAGTATACGGAGTGTGCTACGGCATGAACATGGCTTAGATATGCATCGATCTAGCAAGAACAGGCGTGTGTATTTCAAGAGTACGAACTCGTCACGGTGGCTATGGCGAGAGGAGGAAGAACTTACAGTGCTGGTTCCTCGAAGGAGGAGTTCGACGGAGAAATGGCGGAGATGGGCGCGAGGCGCGGCTCCGGCGGTCTTGCTCTGGTGCGCTGTGCGTCCCCGGCGCGGCGAGTTTGGAGGTCGAGATCGCGGCGGCGACGGCGGAGCGGACGAGTAAGGGAATAAGGCGAAGAAGAAGAGGAGGTTCCTTCGCCCACATTTATAGCCTCCAGCGGTAACTGCCCCCACTGCTGCGCGGTTTTCGGAGTATCGTGCAATAACTGCACCCTGGAATTCTGTGGCCTTCAGTATGGCCGTGTATTCCAAGCACACACGAGGCAATAGAATTCTAAGCGGCGGGGAGGATCCTATGTGCTGGTCAACGGAGGAAACGAGGAGACGTGGTCTTCTGGTCAAACACACTCGAATACCCGGTGGATCCGGATAACGAGCTGACAACCCGGGTTATACGGCTTTGCACAGGCTTTTCCTGCCAAATGTCCCGGAAAATTCGGTGACAGCTAGAAGTGATCCGGTTAGTGATGTTGGTTTTGAATCTGGAACGGCCCTTCAGCCGAGGCTGTAGGACCGTACCAGCTTCGGGGACTACTGTCGGGGGGCTGCCCCCGGGTAGGGCAAAGATGATGTGTTATGAACAGTTAAGGTCTAACCGGATCAAGGTTAGCCGGGTCACTTGGGCCGGATCTCAAGGGGATTCGGTCAGTCCTACTTCAAGCCGGTGTAAAAGGAAGGACCAAAGGGGATCCGGTGAGGTTTAACCGGATCCAAGGGAGAAGAACCGGCTAAGTTATCCGGATCCGTCAGGAAGGACCCGGGTAGGGCAACTCGGATGTTGCACAGGGGCCAAGTAGTGTCAGTAAAAGTCACGGGCACTGTAATGTTACTGACCGGGGCTCAGAAGACAGCAAGGAACAGCCACAGGTTTTCCGGGTCACAAGCCCCTAGGCGCTGACTCGGCCAATTCGGGAAAGGGGCAGTGCCTAGGCTACTGTGGTCTACACTGCCTTAAGCTCAAAGAGGAAAGATAAGCCTGTGGTGGACAGAGGGTGAGCTGGGCTGAGTGACAGTGGCCAGTGTTTGTCCTGTTCTCCTTGTCCTTGCCATTGTCCTCTGCGGCCAGGGGCAAAAGGGTAATTCGGTTACTGTATATATGCGACACCACCTTCTCCTGTGAGAAGATCGACCATTGTAAGCATCATTTCCCCCCAAGCTTCATCTTCTACCTGGAGCTCTCTCCATTGTTCATTATACAGCTCAGGGAGCACTCTGTACTTGTAAACACTTGAGATATAAGAGAGTAGGCTAGAGCTGCAGTAGGGGTGTTACCTCCACAAGAGGGCCCCGAAGCAGGGTACATCGTGGTGTTCTTTGCTGTTCTTGGTTTGCTCTGTTCTTGTTGGTTCTTGCGACTTCTTGCTTCTTCTTCATGCGTGCTACGTGAGCGCGCAAACCCTCCCCGGTTCCCCCAACGCCCAAGCGAGCCCACACTTAAGCCATCCCCATGGCATCTGCCGTGACACCACCACGACAGACCGGCTTGCCATCAATGTGTCCTCTGACATACAGAGGCCTGAGGTGTTTCACCGGCTTGTCAGGTTTTTCGAAGACAACATTTTTTGGTCCAAAGTTGATTTGCGCAACCTCGCCTTCTTTGACAGCACGGAACTCGGCCGGCAAGTAATACACCATGTTGATGTCCATTCCTGTCCGAGTCGGCGATTCTTCATAATCTAGCAGATCTTCATCTGTCAAATTGCCTGACTCATCCATTGTTGACTCTGACATTGCTGGTTCTTCTTCTGCCTTTTCTTCCATTGCGAGGTCTTCACTTGCCGGCTTCTCTGTGGCCGGATCTTGGATTGCCAGCTCCTTTGCCAAACTTGCCATCGCCAAGTCTGCTGCTTCGACTTCGTCAGCCCATGAAGATTAGGTGATAGCCGGCGTAGCTGCCGGCTCTATTTCACCATCGACAGCAGGACTCATGGTAGTTGGTGCGGAAGCCACCATAAGGACTGGCCTAGGAATCCACTTTTGCGCCGGCAACATTGGTCGCTCTGCATTGAATTTGACGTCCCTGGATTGCTCAGCTCTTTCTTCTGCCTTCTCCCGGTTCCTTGCTCTTTGCAGTTTCCGCTTTTGTGTCTTTGTTATACCTGGCGGGCACCACTTTGGCTGAGTATATTTTGGATCCCGGGGTTGAGCTTTCATGGCTTGACTGGAGCTAGCTTCATGATCATTGGTTGCTGGCTTTGGCGCGATAGCAAGTATCGGCTCACTGTTTGCCGGCTCTGTAATCGGGTCATTCAATTTTAGCACATGAGTTCCAACAACCAATAAGTTGTCTGAGACTAATCCGCCTTCTGGCTCCGCCTTTTTAGCACCTTGCGCCTTGATCCGCCAATATGACATGTCTCCGGTATACACAAGCCGGCTTTGCATAGATGGCCGGATTGCCCTGCGTTTGACCTCGTCAGCCGGCCTCTGGTGCTGGCTATTTTCCTCCGTGGATGGTGACCTTGGTCGTTTCCCATACTGCCACTGGTGCGACCTCGACCCGGCCTAGCGCACGTACTTGTTCAGCAGCATGTCAAAAGTTGGCTTTGTCTTCCTTGGTCTATATTCAACCTGGTTTGTCTTCCATCTGCCAACTTCTAGGCTCTTGGGCTTGATAAATCTAGGCGGCGACTTGCCTGGCCATGGTACTTGCCCCCCGAGTGTAGGGTTGTTGATGGTAATCTTGATGACTTCGCCTCCATCGGGTTGCCGGCTCACTATAACTTGTCTTCCTGCCGCCTTGCTGCTGGACACCTTCCTGGGTTCACCAACAACAACATTTGATTTATTAGCGGCTTCGGCTGCCTCTGGCCGAAGTAGAACTTTCTTTCCCTCCAGATCTAGCACGTTTACTGGGAACGGCTGTGTATCAATTGCCATGCCGGCAAAGCTCAATCGTCCGTCGTTGAGGGCCGATTGGATCTGTTTACGAAAGGCATTGCAATCATTAGTAGCATGAGAGAAAGAATTGTGATACTTGCAATAAGCCCGCCGCCTTAATTCATCAGGCGATGGTATAACATGATTTATCCTTATCACTTTATCCTTCAACAAGGCATCAAATATTCTATCACACTTGCCTACGTCAAAGCTGCATTTTATTTCGTCATCCCGATTTTTACGAATCGGCTTTAGATCATCACACATGTATGGTTTGGCCTTGCTGGGCCAAACAAACTCAGCGGAATAAACATCGGCTTCATCACCGGAGTCGGCATCGTTGTCAACAATATTAAGCCGGCTCCTGCTCATCCGATGCGAGTCTTTTGACTCATTGACCCGGCTCTCTTGAGCCAACGCTCTCTCCTGGACTTGGCCAACAGACAAGAATTCATGTCCTTCTAACCTCTCTTTCAGGTAGGACCTTAAACCATTGAAAACCAAGTCAGCCATGTCTCTTTCAGTTATTGCCAAACTATAACATCGGTTTCTGGTATTTCTAAATCTCTTGACGTAATCAGATACCGATTCATCCTGCTTCTGCCTAACCGATGTAAGGTGAGACAATTTTAACTCTATTTCGCCGGCAAAGAAGTGTTCATGGAACTTTTGCTCTAGATGAAACCATGTATGTATAGAATTAGGAGCTAAAGCCGAAAACCAAGAAAACGCAATGCCGGTTAAAGACAATGAGAACAGGCGAACTTTAATGTGATCATGGTTAGCTTCGCCTAATTGAGCCAAATATTGACTGATATGTTCCCATGTTGACTTACTATCCACCCCATTAAATTTGGCAAATTCAGGGACTCTATAACCAGGTGGATAAGGTTGCAGATCAAAGTAATCGGGGTAAGGCTTAGTGTAAGTTCTATGTTTTGGCATCACCCCGAGCTTGTCAAAAGCTATCTGGTCCAATCTTCTCCTGAATTCGGCTAAGGAATCGTCCATAATGGCCGATTGAGCCGGCACGAGAGAAGAATTGGCGGCAGGGCCAGCTTGCACCCAAGTAGCCGAATTTTGATTCGGCATTGACTCATGACCCAGAATCCGCCTTGTCTGACTCGGCTGGCTTGCCGAGTTAGGCATACTCTGGACATGAGTTGGACATGGCAGCGTAGGCACAAGTTGGTTTTCCCTACTTTGACCGATCGATTGTTTGTCCGATGGTTGGTCATGGGACGTGTTTTTCATAGCCTTTTCATGTTCTAGCATAAGGTCGTAAACATTTGCAGTGCCTTGCGAAACATGAAATTGAATTTCGGCTATCTGTTCAGAGGAAAAAAGGCTACTACTTACAGCGGGTTTGTCAATGTTGGCATCCAGCGGTACAAATTCCGGCTCCTTGATCGGTGAGATTATACCTTGCCGATCTACCTTGAAGCTGGATAAGTACAGGTCTTGATCTTCTTGATCCCGCTTGGCTCGCAGCGCCTCGAACTCCTCATCTCTCTTCTTCTTCCACGCCTCCAGACCTTGGCGTTGTTCTTCCGACAACTTCTCGAGAGTTGGCCTGATGATGTTGTCGGTATTGATACCGGCAGCGTCGGTCTTGGAATTGGTCATTGCTGTCCAATTTTCAGATCGAATCGTCCCCAGCGGAGTCGCCAAAAAGTGTGTTGCGCTTGAAACGCGTCACACGAACACGTCCTCGTGTACCCGCGGTGCCGGGGGAGATACTCCGCAACTCGCCCCGCGGGAGGCCTGCTTCCAGCGCGATACGCAAGACAGCAAGCAGGCGCTTTTTAGACCAGACGCCCCAGCCCCTCGGGAAGCCCCGTCTGAGGAAGCCGGCGACGATTGGCTGAACTAAGCCGGACTTGGCCATCAAAAGCTCGGTTTTCGATACCCGGCGAAATCTAGATGAAGTCGCCGAACAACGGAAGCATAAACAAGGGTTTGAGGAGATAAAAGTAGGTTGTATTGATAGGTTGTCGATTGTTTGCTTAATTTCAATCGGCCGTCACCTCTCACATATATATGAGGCGGCTGGACTTCCCGTACAAGTAATGGACTTCTACAAGGCTTACAAATCATAGTCTAAGTCGAATCCATCTCTAAAATAGGCAACTTTTGGCCGGCAACGTTGGCTTCAAACTTGTTGGCTAATTCGGAAAGTTGCCTTTTGCCTTCCGTACTGGCTTCCAACTTGCTGGCTACTGGAAAGTTGCCTTTTTCCCTTCCGTATTGGCTTCAAACTTGCCTTCTTTCTTAGAGACGAGATATCTTGATCGGCTTCGTATTAGACCCGGATTTCTGTCCGGCTTCTTTTAGAAAGTTGCCTCCCATTTTCCAGCCTTGATCTTAGAAAGTTGTCTTCTCGTTTTCCGCCTTGATCTTGACCTTGAAAGTTGTCTTCTATTTTTCTGCCTTGATCGGTGGAAAGTTGACTTGCTGGCTTGTATTTGACAAAGTTGGCTTTATGCCGTCTTGTCTTGACAATGTTGACTTCTTTTCTGCCGCCTTGTCTTGACAACATTGACTTCCTTTTTGCCACCTTGTGTTGACAAAGTTGGCTTCTTTTCAGCCACCTTTATTGCTTCCTTTGACTTAGCTCGCTATGTCTTCAGGCAACTTCGCACTCCCGAATCCAGCTTCCGCCTTGTTCCGGTTGCCGGATTATTGGCAGCCTTCTTCCGGCCATATTTTCTTGGAAAGCTTACCAGATCACCATTTTAGCCTTCTTTGTTGCCTTCTTTAAGCCGCCAAATCCTCCTTGAACCTGAAACTGGCAATCTGCCAAAAACGGGTGCTAACATTATGGAAAAACGAATTTATTCTACAAGTCCGCAAACACTACGCCATGGACCAAATGTAGGGGCAGATTTAAATTCACAATGGTTTTCGAGATTATATGCTCCTGTCCGGATAAAAAATTGATTATTATTTCTGTAAAATATTTCAAAATATATCAAGTTTTCAACATATGTGCCAATTTTCGTGGTGAAATGACATTTGTGGTGCTCTATGCAAAACATAAAAATCAGTGGCCAAAATGGGATTTAAAAATATATTTTGATAGCACAGATTTTGTTTTTCGCACAGAG
Organism: Poa pratensis; assembly: GCA_947311845.1. Classification (NCBI taxonomy): domain Eukaryota; kingdom Viridiplantae; phylum Streptophyta; class Magnoliopsida; order Poales; family Poaceae; genus Poa; species Poa pratensis. Next base: position 24,071,282 of record CAMZMU010000118.1, read on the forward strand.
CACCACATATGCCATTTCATTATAAAATCTGGCAAGTATTTAGAACACTTCTATATGTCCATCCTCATATTTTTTCCATATTTTTTTAAAATGTGTTACTATTTGCTATTTATTTTTACTCGGATAGGAGCATGTGACCCCGGGAGCCAAAACGGCTCCCTCTCACTCCCGGTCTCTCTCGCTCGCGTGGAGGATGGAACATGCATGGTTACACTGACAAAACCTTGTAAGGAGAAGTTACCTTAAAGCAAGCTATGAAGAGTGAATTGCATGTCAAAGTAATATTTTTTTGAGTGGCATGTTGCAGTAATCAAATTGTTGTGTTTTCCAAGGAGAATTTACCCGAAAGGAAATGCTTGGAAGCCACATGACTGTGCCCCATCTCAAAAGGAAATCAAGCAGACGCGCATGTGATCAGCGACATGCTTCCTGTTCCTTACACGTCTTGCAATTCCGGCCATTTAACAAGGACCATTCGTTTGTGCAAGGGAAAACTTTAAAGCTAAAGAAACATAACAGTTCATCGTTCAACGGAAAAGAGATATGTTCACATGCGGCTGCTTGCAGAAACACACAAACAAACATTCTGGCCAAGAAATTCCACTGTGCGGCTCGACCGATCGATGGATAAACAGTCTACGTGGTGCAAGCTGCAAATGTTGTCGAGAATAAAAAATAAAACCGCATCTTATAAAATTGTATTGTATCACCATTAATCTGTGTGAATTTTTACAAACGAAAGAATTATATACACACTTCAACCTTGCTCTCAGCTAACGTCCATATATACGCAACGGCAAACACACGTGGATTCACTGGCGGAGGCAGGGGGGACCAGCAGGGCCCTGGCCCCCTAACAACATTGATTTGCAGCTAATCTTTGTATAAACAGTGCAGTTTTTGAATTATTTCCTCTAATCGGCCCCCCCTAACATGAAAAAATAAGCAATCCTGGCTCCGCCCCTGCGTGGATTATATGCAGCTCGGCTACAGGCCGCCGGCGTCCATGCTCATAAGCTCCATTGCCGTGCCGACGAGCGTGCAGAGGCTGACCCCGTGCCGGCTCACTCCGGCACTGCCGGAGAAGACGTGGAAGCACTCCAACTCCGACGTAGTCTCCGCCACGCGCCGCAGCTCCCGCCCCATTCCCGCCGCCGCCATCAGCTCCGCGAGCGTCGACGAGGAATCCATCTGCAGCATCCCGATCACGAGCTCCACCGTGAACCGTCTGATCCGCGGCACCTTGATCGAAGGGCTGCTGTACCTCGCCAGCACGTGGACCAGCCGGTTGACCAGGTCCGCCTGGCTGACGCCGGCGCGCCCGAGGTGGTGGGCCAGCTCGTGTGGGCCCATGAGCCTCAGCATCCGCGACGCTAGGCCCAGCGACACCTCCAGCATCCTCGGCTTCTTGGTCATGACGTTGCGCAGCACCGTGGCGGCGCCGGACGTGACGGCGCGCAGCTCCGTGAACTGCTCGCCGCCGCCGGAGTAAGCACAAAGGTTGGTGAGGATCCTGGCCGCGCCGACGTAAACGGCGTCGTCGCTCAGCGCCTCGACGAGACGGCCGACGACGGCGGGCGCGGCGTTGAGTATCCGCTCGCAGTTGCGCGGGCTGTCGAGCGCCAGCATGGCAAGCGCCTCGCCGGCCTCGACGCGCACGGCCTCGGCCTCGTCCGTGATGCCTGGCCGGAAGAACATGGCGAGGAGGATGGAGACGACGCTTCCGGTGCCGCCGATCTTCTCGCGCGCGTCCTCGTCCATGGCTAGGCGGGTGAGCACCTCTGCGCCGAGCCTCTGCAGCTCCAGGTGAGCCCCGGCGTGCTGGAGCACGGCGCGGATGTTGCTGACCGTGAACACGATCTCTGCCACCTCCCGTCGCAGCTGCTTCCCCGTGCTCCCCGTCGTGTCGGCGAGCATCCTGATCACCTGCAGTGACCGCTTCAGGCATTGGCGCGCGACGGGGTGATGACGACGGCCGTGGATGGTGAGAACGACGACGCGCCGCCGATGGCGGAGAAGTCGATGATCTTGTCGAGGAGGCCGCGGGCGTTGCCGATCTTGCAGCAGTTGTCGTGGTCGTGCGTGAGCTTCTTGATGATGAGGAGGCCCAGGAGGTTGCACTCCTCCTCGGCCGCGTAGAGCAGCGAAGACACCGACTCGATGGCGCCCGGGACGCCCGCGACGCGGAGCGCGTTCCGCTTCTTGCTGGCGAGCTTGGACACGACGAGCGCCGCGGACGCCCGCGCCCCGGCCTCCGCCGCGCCCTTCCAGCTGAGCATCTCCACCAGCCGCTCCATGACTGCCGGCGACGTGCCGACCCGGCGCAGCGCGGCGTCGCCCAGCCGCGGGCTCCCTGCGACGTTGACAAGGATGCCGACGCCGATGCGCTGCTCGTCGTGCGAGCCTCCACGAGGAGCTCCTCGGCGAAGGAGACGAGGTCCATCCGGAGTCCGTCGAAGATGCTCCCGTCCACGCACCGGGAGTAGGCGTCGTAGAAGAAGCGGCGGATGGCGAGGAGCCCCGGCGCACCGGCGAGGTGGCACTCGCTGGCGACGCGCTCCAGCAGGCGGCCGTGGCTGACCTCCCACTCCCACACGGCCTTCTCGGCGAGGAAAAGCAGCGCCTCGGCCAGCGCCAGCCCGTAGAAGATGTCCAGCGCCGAGCGGCGGTTGGTCCGCGCTTCGACGGCGTCACCGAAGTCCTGCCTGACGAGCCGCAGGGCAGACAGCGTGACGCACGCCGTCGCGGACGCCAGCTGCAGCCAATAGAAGGCCTTCCCGACGTGCCTCGTCAGGAACCCCAGCTTTTCAGCCTCCAGCCCCACCTAGCTGACGCGGATGAGGCGGACGTGTTACTCTTGGGGGTGCCGGTGTCGAGGCCGAAGACGAAGCGGAAGGATCGTGCGACGAGGCGGAAGCTGGAGCGTCCGGCGGCGGAGAGCGACCACGTGGCCTGGTGCTGCCACTCCAGCTCGTGGCTGCGGCTGAAGATGCGCGCGCCCTCGATGAGGAGGATGACGGTGACGGACCAGAAGTCGTCCTGGCCGAGGGTGATGGCGAAGCCGCCGAGGAGGACGACGGTGGCCCAGATGAAGCCCAGCGCGCCCAGCCCGCTGGCCGCCTTCTCCAGGATGGCCAGCCGCAGCGCCAGCAGCGTGAGCCGCCGCTCGGGCCCCGCCGCGGCCGCCCCGTCACCCCCGCCGTCCCACGCGCTGCACGACGCCGCCTCGTGGTTGGCGGCGCCGCCTGCTTCCGCGCTCGAGTGCGGCGGCGACTCGTCCGAGAGCTGCGGCTCGAACGGCGTCGCGGCGAACAGCCCCGGCGCTCCGTCCGGGGTGCTCGGCTGTGCCTCGATGAGCACCCGCACGAACCGGCCTACGTCGGCGCTCACCCTCCACCTTCCATCATCTCCACGATCGAGAAGGCAGCTACTACACTAAACTGATCGATCGATGGTATATACAGAACCTATTCGCTGAGACAGAATCTAAGTTCTTGGTGCGTACTAGATTTGCTACGACGCGTTGTTTTCTTAAATTCTTTGACTCCGTGTAGTGGTACTTGATGTTGATAGAGGTGTGGGTAGAGGTATATATATGCGTCCGGCCGCCATGGATAATCTGATCGAGTGCGGGTTGCGTGGGCGCGGGAGATTTGTTTGCCCGGAAGGCAAGAGACGGTGCCGCATGTGTCGAGTGCCATCCGCCATGGATGGACGGATGCGACGCCATGGATGGACGGGATCGGCTCTCCGTCCGCGTGGTGAAGTGGAGGGGCGGGGCTGGGGGTGATGTGGAAGCAAGGTGAACCGAGAGCTAGGCGCGTGCTGTCGACCGCTCGATCGCACGCACGCTTTGCTTGCTTGGCTGCGCGGATCAAGACATCAAGTAACGCAGCTCGCCCAAGCGTTGTGCGAGATCATCCTGTCAGCAGCCTAAATTGAATCATACACATGGAATTAATGGAGTACCTTCTTGCAGTTGCGGTGAGCTCCGTCACGCGCTGATTACATGGGCGTACGTACGGAGTACGTGCTGTACGATCGGTCGGACACAGTTGTGATCCATGACAGTTGAGACTACAAGAGCATTTCCAACCGGACGCCCCACTTCGACGTAAACGTCCGGGTGGACAGTCCGAACATGGACCGGATCCACCCCTAATCATACCGAATTGGATCGAACCATCACGAAATTCATCCTTGTCCTATTTTCTTGCTCGCGCCGCTCCTTCCGACCTCTGCCGTCGTTCTCATCCTAGCTCCGAACTTGCAGGAGCCCGAGCCGAACACTCTGCATACTTCGTCGCCGACTCGGACACGGTCTCCGCCCCCGGTATGTTACACCATCAGACATACACATCGGCACATCGTCCATCATGTGTTCGTGAAATTGACGGACCTGATTTTTGATTGTTTAACTCATTTTTAGGCATGGACTCGTCGGATGATGAGTATGATTATGGGGAAGTAGACGAGGATGATGATGATTGCGAGATCGATGACAATGAAGATGTGGACATAGTGGTGATGATGAACCTTCTTGAAGAAATGGAGAAGAAGGAGGTGCATGTTCTCAACTTTAGGGGTTCGATAAATGGCAGGGTAGTTGTGCCCCATGATAGGATTAAGGGCACACGGGATCTCTGCAATGACTACTTCAGCCCCAATCCGATTTTTCATAAGGGGTTTTTCCGGCGTCACTTTGGGATGAGCTCAAAATTATTCTGGCACATAGAGGAAGAAGTGACGAAGTTTGATTCCTACTTCTCGTTGAGAAAAGATTATTCGAGACAACTTTCCTTCTTCCTTATGCAGAAATGCACGACATTTTTTAAGAATGTTTGCCTATGGTAAAGATGCCGATGGCATTCATGAGTACTTCCGGATGAGAGAGCGCACATGCAATTAGGCTATGGTCCAATTTGCATCCAATTGTGGTGAAGGTGTTTGGACAAGAATCCGACAAATACCGAGGACACCGAAAAGTTATTGGCCATCGGAGCAGAAAGAGGTTTTACAAGTATGCTTGATTCACTTGATTGCATGCATTGGTAATGGAAAAACTGTCAAACGGATTTGCGTGGGCAGTACCAAGGTCACACCAAAGAGGCCACAATCATATATGAAACAGTGGCATCAAAAGACTTGTGGATTTGGCATGCATTCTATGACATGCATGCCTGGTTCCCACAAAGATATCAATGTGTTACGGCGCTCTCCGCTTTTTAAAAGACTTTGTGGTAGTGATGCTCTGGCCTGCAACTACACCGTTAATGGGCATGACTACACCATGTGATACTATGTTGTCAATGCCGGTGAAGACTAAAACAATTCCTCAATGTCATAATATATGTCGATTTTTCGCTATGCAAGAATCTATTAGGAAATATGTGAGAGGGCATTCAGAGTGCTCCAAACTCTTTTGGGTATTGTTTGTGGAGGTGCAACGATGTGGAATACGGAGACACTGTGGCAGGTGATAACTTGTTGTGTAATTTTGCACATGATTATGTAGGAGAAGGGAGAAGGGCACCCCGTACGATTGAATTTGATAAGCCCAGAGAACATATCCACCTCCCAGACCAAGATGTAGAGTGTGTGATGACTTTCTTGAGATGCCTATTCAATTTCTAGATCAACAAGCGCACGTCAAACTATGCAATGATCTTGTGAAACACATGTGGATCCACCTTAAAAATCAGGGAATTTAAATTTGAATTATGCACTACGCATAATTTGTAATATTTTATGTACTCTTAATAATTGTATATTTATTTGAACTATTTTTGTGACTTTAATAAATCGTATGATCGGCGTGCATGGATTTCTAGATTTGAAGACTAAAATATGGGGTTTGTGATTGTAGAAAGCAACATTTGGAAACAAAAATGATTCGCTACCCATGGTGGTGCGTATGCACCCCCAGTCTAACATCGATTCAAGCCGTATAAACCCATTTTTAGCTTGCATTCCTAGTATAACGTGGATTTCTGGTGTACAAAAGTGGTTTCAGAATTTCGGAATTTTTTTTTTCATGAAAGTCAATGACATGTTTACATTTTGCACAAAAAGTCAAAGTACAATTGACTTTGATAAAAATAACCTTTTCAAAATTCCGAATCCACTTTTGCACATCAAAAATCCATGTTCTAAATGTGGTTATATGACTTGTATCAAAGTTAGACGAGGGTGCGTACGCACCACCATGGGTAGTCAATCCACTCTCCATGTGGAAATGTCTGAATCCTATCCACGGACACGTCCGAACGTGTCTGTGAACCGATAGGGGGTCAATTTGTCCAGTATGCTCTTACACCTTCATTTTCATGCGTGGCGCCAATGTCGAGCTATATATGCCACCCAAACCTACTTGAGGAGTGCGGTACTAGGTTCATCACGCCAATGTCGAGCTATATATGCCACCCGAACCTACTTGAGGAGTGCGGTACTAGATTATGTTAAATATAAATATATTGCCTACCCCCTTTCCATCAGTTCAGACTTTTGGTTTAGATGACTAGTGCAGCAATTCTATATGGTATCAGAGCCAAGAGGTATCGAGTTCGAGATCCCGCTCACGCGGATTAAAAAAGAAAAGAAAAAAAGATCCTGCGGCCCGCTCCTATCCCACGCTAAGGACTAAAATAGACTAGACGTGAGGGGGAGTGTTAAATATAAATATATTGCATAGCCCATTTGCATCAGTTTGGACTTTTGGTTTAGATGGGTAGTGCAGCAATTCTATAGGTTAATCATGCAATTAGGCAAGTCTCAAGTAGCCAATTAGATTGTCGATGGATATACATAACACATTAGCGCCAATGGTTATATAGGAAAGTTTGATGCCTCTCGCCCGGCACGCTACATATATACGTGCATATACTCCAATCATATATAGGCGTATGGATATTTCCCAAAACGGAGATGATATTTTCAGTCCAAGTCTAAATACGCATATGGCCTTAATTTCGCCGACTAATCATTGCGAATGCCAAACTTTTGTTTTCCTTTTTCTTCTTTTTTTCTAGCTTTTGGTCGACTAGCATATTAAGATCGTTACCTGGTCTTGGAAGCAACTGATTCGTGAGCCGGATAAATCATTCATGAAGAGAGGCCGATGCCAGAGAGCGAGATCGAACTCCAATATTGCTTGGGCCAGCAAGCAAATTATCTGTCCTTCTTCTAGAGAAATGTGCTATTGCCTATTCTGTTTCAGGAAGGTTGTTAGTGATGCTTTCTTCTCCAAATCAGAAGTGCGAAGTTTTTAGCATGAAGTGGCAATGGGAACAGAGAGGCCACGGACCAAGATATAAACTTCATTGCTTCGGCCAGCAAGCAATCAAGAAACCCACACGAACGTTCTCCAACTATTATTACAGATATCTTGTGAAGCAGTTAGAAAGAAAAACATCTAACGCACGAGAAATCTAACAATATACTTCTAGAATCTTCTAGAATCAACAGATGATCTACGCCCTCCAACATCCGTACGACTGCGTTTATGGATAGGGTTTTAGTGTTTAGGATTATACCCCGCGCGTTAATAACTCTATAATGTGATGCATGAAATATGAAGCTATCGACGGGAATATGCACGACTCAATTGGTAAAATTAGTCGAGAGGCTAAATTTAATTGATGTGAAATGGTTAGGTATTTGACTAATTAAATGTTGTGCATCCTCCTCTAGTAGCAATGTGGAATTAAGCTCTTTGTACAAGTATTCAGGTCAAATGGCCCTTTATTTTTTTATGGTAATTAAGCTCTTTGCACAAATATTCATGTCAAATGTCCCTCTAAGAATTTTAGGGTTTAATTTATGAACTTGACCCATAAATTCTAACATTTTGCTATTGCTGATGTTGTAGTGGGCAAGTTTAGGCTTGCCATATTCACGATATGAGCAACTTTTCGAAGACCCAAAATCACTACGAGTAGCCTGAGGTAACAATATTTGTGACTTAGATTATGGTGAGAGGTTAGACGATTTAGTTTTTTAGTGCTAATGTTGTTCACAATTATTGATGGCAAAGTGGTTCTGAGTCGCAAAGGGTTGCATACTCTTTTTTTTTAATAAAGTCGCGAAGCCTAACAAGTTAGCCACAAGGGCTATGTATGAGAAAGTAGAAAAAAGTCTATTTTTCACGGTGTTTAACAGCTCCTCCATGACCTAACAAAGTGGGTTCACTAAGTTCATTACTGATTTTATCATGCATACCCTACTTTTGTTTTCTGCATATTTAGTTCAGTTCCTCAAAAGAAGGCTATTAAATTTGTCAGAAGTCACACTACGTAGAGTTTGACCAAACTTATAGATATAACCATTAACATCTACAACAATAAATCAATGTCGTTAAATACATCTTGAAATATATTTACATATGGCATCTTCATAATATTATAGTTATTGATTTTTTTATGTTGGTCAACTTTACATTATTTGACTTCTGAAAAAAAATTATAGACCTTCTTTTAAGAAGAGAAAGTATGCTATGGACCATTTTCAACTTTTGTTAGTACTGACCAAGTTTATAGAAACATGTAATGATATACTTGACATTAAAGAGGTTAATAGTAATTTTGAAAAGTTTGATCAAACGTCACATTGGTTTAAACTTTCATAAAATTTATGTGCTTCTTTTACGAAATCCACTCGGAAAACCGAGGAAATCCACGAGCGAGAAAATCCCGTGTTTCTATAGCCCCTCTTTACTTGGTACCTCTCTTATTTGCCCTCTTTTACTTTGACATCTCTTTCTTGCCACACTTTTCTTTGGAACTTTATTATTTGCCCCCCTGACAGATTGGGCCCACACTCAATTATCGAAATACCCCTTTTCCTTTACCTGAATCGATCTAGTGGAGAACGCTGTTCGTTCCTCCCAGCTCCCGACCGGTCCCGTCCGTCCCAAGCAGAGGAACCAGGCGGCGGCGGCAACTCCACGGCGGCCGGAGCTAGAGAGGGAAGCGGCGGAACTCCCACAGTGGCGGAAACCTCGACGGCGGTAGGTACGACCTCCTACCATAGGGCGGCGGCGGCAACTCTCACGGCTGAGAGCTGAGCTAGGGTTAGATATTTCGGGCTCTGCCGTCCGTCGGGGACGAGCTGGCTGCAGCTCCCCTGTTTTGATTCGATTTGTTGCTCGTCCTTGCTCCTCCTTATTGTCCGCCCGTTTCGTTTTGAATGCACAGGATTGGATGCACATGATGGATATTGGATGAATTTCTGCGGCTAATTGTTCTGATGGCTGAAGTAGACGGAGGCAACGACGTCGGTCCCGTCAAGCCTGTCGCTGCAGTGCCGCGAAGGTGAAGAAATTTCTTTGCCCATTGTAGTGTACAAGCTTTAATTGTTAAAACTAACCCAAAGTTTCCAAACTTTGCTCACTGTCAGTAGGGATCCGTGCGTGTATACAGTAACTGTTAGAGTAGCAGCTTATGTGGCAATATTCGAAGATGGTAGGCAGGAAGCGGTGGAAAAACACGATGTTGTGTTCGAAATTGACATTGCAGGCGGGCTGACATCTATTAAGTTCCACCAAATTTTGGCGGAACATATCAAAATGGGGCCAGGCCAGGTGGTGCAGCTATCTGCACTTGACAAGAATTCTATGACTCTTGAGCCACTTAACTGTGGTGAAGAGCTTATAATACATTTTATTGGGGCTCAGAGAGACTTTGAGAACAAAGTTTCATTTATGTTGGGTGATGTAGTTACCTTGGAGACACCTAATGCAAAAAAAATCTAGCAAGAAGAGAGCTCCCAAGAGGCCACCTGCTCCCAAAAAGCCACCTGCTCCAAAACAGCCTCAAGCCCCCAAAAAGCCACCCGCTCCCAAAAAAACAGCAGCCCCCAAAAAGCAATCCGCTCCCAGAAAAACAACAGCCCCCAAAAAGCCACCAGCCCACAAGGAAAGTACTAACGAAACATCTCCGAATTCTCTAGATTGCGGTGCTACCTCATCGGTTGTTGTGGACAATGTCCCATTGTCTGCTTATGAGATGGGGCGAACAATGGCTAGTCAATACCATGTTGATGATGCAGAATTCTCTATCTTTGAAGATGAGTTGCAGTCCACTGTGCACTCTGAAACTGGTTGTCAAATGAATGACAACAATGATATGTGTGTGTCATCTATGGTGCTTGGTGCAGAATCACCTATTGATTGGAGCCTCATTGAGATAGCTCCTCCTGAACCAGATGATGTTGATATTCCCATATCTGAAGAAAATTTGTGCAATGTGCTTGGTATCGAGGATGATATTGAGCCTCCTGAACCACCTCCTTCTCCTCCCGGTGAAGGCGTGTACATGACAGATGAAGAGGACCAACAACTCTTGGTTGAGGCTGCCATACCTGTTGATGATAGTGTACCCGTCGAGGAGGAGATTTTATATGACAAAGATAACCCCTCTATGTACCTTGGGGCATTGTTTCCTTCAATGGAAGATTTCAGGATGGCTATCAAACAATATGCTATTAAAAGAGAAATTGAAATTTGGGGTTCTAAAAGTGACAAAACAAGATGTCTTGGGCAATGCTTGGCTGAAGGTTGCCCATGGAGGATAACGGCTCGTCTCCGGGCTGATGGGAAGACAATAAGGGTGAAATGTTTTGATGACATTTTATCTATGAAATCTTATTTGTAGACTTCTTTCGGTTATGTTATTTATATCTTGTTTATACATGTTACCAAGATATCCTTTTTTGATGGGCTTATTTTGTTTATACAGGTTACCAAGATATCCTTGAAACACAAGTGCTCATCTACCAGTAGGGTCACAAGCATCATGGCAACTCAAGGATGGATAGCAAGCAAGTCAATTAGCATACTTCAGAAGGACCCTACCATTGGATGCAAAGATTTGCAAGATACGCTAGAAGAAAAATATGGCTTGACATTTGAATATCAAAATGTGTGGAAGGGCAAAGATAGAGCAGAGAAGGAGATTTATGGTAGTATGAAGCAAAGTTTTCAGCGTTTGTTTAACTTTAAAGCGGAAGTTGAGCTGAGATCCCAGGCATCATTGTTGAGGTGGATGTGAAGAAAGTTAACGGTAAAATTCATTTTAACCGATTCTTTATGGCTCTTAAGCCTTGCATTGACGGCTTCCTAGCTGGTTGTAGACCTTATCTTAGTGAAAGGGCAAGTCCCTAATTGTTTTTTGGCTAAGATGACACCCGATTTAGAGAGGACTAATATTATCTATAAGTGTATACTCAGGTTTTAGTCCGCCCCTGTTGATGATGGTCATTGGATGGAGACCCCTCATTTTTGGATGATCAAGTGCCGGTGGTTTGTTTTATGTTCTCTCTTTACTTCTTTGAGTCGATAGGATCACCGCACTATTAAGAGGGGTAACTTGTTGTTCTCTTTGGGGATGAACTCTTAATCACATACCATACATCCCAGTTCCAATACCCATCCTATTCATACACAAAATAAGAGAGAAAGATATACGATTCATTTGGAATATTGATCATTATGCAGAAAATGGCTATCCGGTATAGAATCCGGAATATTCCGGACCTGGCACCGGATTAACCCGGAAAGAATTACGGGTGTGTACCGGGTGGATTCCGGGTGAACTCGTGTCGAGTCCAGTAGCCTCTGGCTAAGCCCGGAATCCGTCCGGTACCAGACCCGGAATTAGTTCCGGATGAATCCGGTACCAGACCCGGAAAATTCCGGAATCCATACCGGATTACCCAGTTTTCTGTGTAACGGTCAGATTCCTAAATGCCTAGTATATAAGCCTACCTCTTCTTCTTCAAGAGGTAAGTCAACCAGCTCCAAACACGAAAAAGGCAAAGCTCTCTCTCCTCCATTGTTGTTGACCACAAAAGCTTCAAGATCTCTCTAGCCCTCCAACCAAACTCAAATCCCTTTTGGGAAAACCAAGAGGAGGTCTAGATCTTCGATTCCACCGAGCCAAAAGTGATTCCCCCTTGAGTTCATCAAGTTGCTTGTTACTCTTGGGTTTGTTGGGAAACCCTAGGCGGCTAGGGTCGCCCGGAAGCTTCCGGGTTGTGGATTGTGCTTCGGGAAAGTTTGTAAAGGTTCGGAGGTCACCTCAAGATCTACCAATAGTGGATTGAGCTCTTTCTTCGTGGAAGAGGCTCAAGGAGAAGAAGGTGAGCCTTCGTGGCGTCGGGTAACCTTCGTGGTATCCCGCACCTCTCCAACGTGACGTACTTCTCTCCCAAGAGAAGGAACACGGGTTACATCTTCGTCTCCGCGTGTCTCGGTTATTTCTATCCGAGCTCTTTCATTATTGTTATTACTCTTGTGATAGCCTTCGTGCTTGAAGTTTTGAATTGCATCATATAGGTTATTTCACCTAGTTGTTAGGCACACTTCGTTTATCCGCATAGCCTAAAACTTGTGAAAAGAAAAGTAAAATTTGTAGAAACCTATTCACCCCCCCTCTAGGTTACCATCTCTATCCTTTCAATTGGTATCAGAGCCAAGGACTCTTTTTAAGGGCTTCACCGCCTAAAGAGTGAGATGGGTGATCTTACGGAGGACGAAAAGCGATGGGCCGCTCGAGAAGCTTCCATCATGGAAACCATGAACAATCGCATGAACGAGAAATTTGAGTCACTTGTGGCTACCGAGGTTGAGAAGAGATTGGCCGCCTTATCTCCTCTTTCCGACATTAGCGATAGTGTCGACAAGAGGCCTAAGGAAGGCACTGCTCTTAAGCCTAAGGAGAACCCCTTGTATAACTCTGTTGGAAATACCTACACTCCACCACCTATCACATTGCCGCATATGATACCCGGAGGTCCACCTCCCATATATGATGGAACTCACTTTTCCTTTTGGAAATCTTCTATGGAATCTTATCTTCGCAGCATGTGCGAGGAGCTTTGGGACATTGTGGAGCAAGGCTATCTACCTGAGGATCCAAGTAGCTTGTCGCCTCATGAGCGGGTGCTTCGGCAACTCAACTCCACGGCCCGTGACAAGATTCGTGTTGCTCTTCCTAAGGGCCTCTACAATCAAGTTCATCGCATTGAATCCGCCAAAGATTTATGGGATAGAATCATCATTCTTCAAGAAGGAACATCCCTCACTCAAAAGACCAACTATGAGTGTGCCAAGAGGGAGATGGATTTGTTTGTGATCATGGATGGTGAGAATCTCAAGGATGCCTACTCAAGACTTGATGTTCTTCGTGTGAGAATCCAAGGTCTTGGTTGTGAGAAGTACAATGATGGGTTCGATGTGAATGATGAGTTCATCAAGAACAAGATTATTCAAATTGTTGCTCCCGACGACAAGCAAATGGCTCTCATCATGCAATTCTTGGACACCAAGAAGGATATGTCTCCGGATGACCTAGTCTCATTTTTCACCGCAAACCAAAGTATGGTGGAGCAAGGAAATCGAACGAAGCAACTCGTCCGTGCCATGAACTCTCCCAACCTTGCATTGAAGGCCAAGGGAATTCGTGTGTTTGAAGAGGAACAAGATGAAGAACATGATGAACAAGTAGAGATGACTTCAACGAGTGAGCTAGATGTGGATCTTGCTTTCTTCACAAAGAAGTGGGGCAAATCTTTCATGAAGAACTCGAAGGATCCAAAAAGGAATTGTTACAATTGTGATCAACCGGGGCACTTCTCCGATAAGTGCCCATACGAGAAGAGAGAAGACAAGCCCAAGTATGACAAAGGAGCAAGAAAGAAGCTCATTCCGAATCCTCTCAACAAGAGAAGAGAAGCCAAGGCCTTTGTTGGTGCCGAGTACATGTCCGATGATGAAACGGAAGAGGAGGATGCTCAAGTTGGAGTAGCCGGTTTGGCTCACGCCGAACCCGGCTCTCTATTCACGTACGACTACACCAAGGACTACGCTCCTACCACCAAGATCCTTCCCAAGTGTCTCATGGCAAGGGTAGTAAAGGAGGATGAGAGTGCTCAAGATGAAGAGGCCGAGTTGACATGTGCCGAACCCGGCTCTCTACTCTCGTACGATTACACCAAGGACTATGTCCCCTCCTCCAACATGACCCTTCCCATGTGCCTCATGGCAAAGGGAGCTAAGGTGCTTACTCCTTCCAAACCTTCCTTACTTGATGCTTGTCCACCTTTATCTTCGCTTGAAGTGGATAATAATGATGAGGATGGAAGTGCTAAAATGATTGTGTTGCATAGAGTTATGTGCTCTCTACGTGGTGAAGCTCGAGCTCAATTCGAGTACTTAATGGATACCGTCACTTCACGGGACGATACCATTGAGGAACTTGAATCCCATATTGAAGATGGGAGACGAAGATTCAATCTTCTTAAGCAAGAGCTCACTAATGAGAAGCATAACTCTTTTACTCTCTCGCAACAAATTGAAACCTATGAACTTGACAAAGTTAAAGATGTTGATTCTATTGATAGAGCACTTGAGATGTCTCAAGTCCTTGATGCATCTAAGAAAAAGCTTGAGGTTGCTCATGCCTCTCTTACTAAGGACCTTGAACACCTTGAGAAAGCTCACAAGCTTATCAAGGATGAATTCATGAATCTTGAGGAGAAGTATGATCAACTTCGGGCTACTTATGACAAGTCTCTTGGCTCTTCAAGTGCTCCCATTAATGTTGAAAATATTTCTTGTGCTTCTAACCCCTTGAATGGTCAAGCCTCACGTGTTGAGGAAAATAAGAAGTTGAAGGAACAACTTGAGAAGGAGCGTCTCGTAGTCACTCAAGGTGAGAAGAGTCTCAATGAGATTCTTGCTCAACAAAAGATGAGAGCTCCACACCAAGGCCTTGGGTACAACCCAAGGAACAACAACAAGAAGAATGCCAATCCTCCCAAGAAGGTGAACTTTGTGCAAGAAGGGCACAAGGAGGTTGACAAAGTCAAAAAGGTTGTGGTGGAAGGGAATGCCACGAGGGGCAATCCTAACCATCACTTTGCGGGAAAATCTAACCCATCCTATGTGCTATGTAAGAGCACGAAAGGGGATGTGTATGCTAAATTTATTGGTCCCCGCAATGCTTTTAGGTGGTATTCTATTTGGGTACCCAAGTCTCTTGTTGCTAACACCAAGGGACCCATTCCTCAATGGGTTCCTAAATCCAAGAATTAATTGTGTGTAGGGATATGCCTCCGGTGGCCCAAAATGGGTGTTTGATAGTGGATGCACCCATCATATGACCGGAGGAAAGGAGTTGCTTGATCAATTCATTGAAGATGTCAATCGCACCTCCTACATCACATTTGGGGATAATTCAAAGGGAAAGGTATTGGGTTATGGTAAGGTGGCAATCACGAAAGACATGTCTCTCGAGAATGTCATGCTTGTTGAATCCCTTGGTTACAACTTGCTTTCCATTAACAATCTTGCAAACATTGGTTATGATTCTTATTTTACTCGTCATAAGGTGATGGTCTTTAGGAGTGATAATCTCGAATTGGTCTTTGTTGGACATGTTGAGGGCGGCCTTTATGTGGCCGATTTCTCGCAAGAGAGCCCTCCTCTCTCAATGTGTCTAATGGCCAAGGTTGACAAGGGTTGGCTTTGGCATCGCCGGCTAGGCCATGTCAACATGAGAAATCTTAAACAACTCCTAAAAGATGATCATGTTATTGGACTAACCGATGTTGACTTTGAAAGAGATCGTGTGTGTAGTGCATGTATTGCCGGGAAGCAAAAGGGAAAGGCTCACCCCTCCAAGAGCATCGTCACCACCTATAGGCCTTTGGAGCTCCTTCACTTGGATCTCTTTGGGCCTTCCAACTATGACACTCTTGGCGGGAAGAAGTTTGGTCTTGTGATTGTGGATGACTACTCAAGGTACACTTGGGTATTCCTTCTCAAGTCCAAGGATGAGACCCAAAAATGCTTCATCGACTTTGCCAAACAAGCTCAACGCCAATATGATGAGAAGATCAAGGCTATTCGAACCGACAATGGTACCGAATTCAAGAACTACACCATGCAAGACTTTGTTGAGTGGGAAGGCATCAAGCACCAATTCTCCTCACCATACACTCCCCAACAAAATGGTGTTGTGGAGAGGAAGAACCGGACAATCATCGAGATGGCAAGAACTATGTTGAATGAATTCAAGTCACCCTACAACTTTTGGGGTGAAGCCGTTGCCACCGCGGTTCATGCAACGAACCGGCTCTTTCTCCACCCCTTCCACAACAAGACCGCCTACGAGCTTATCACCGGGAACAAGCCCAACCTCATGTACTTCAAAGTCTTTGGGTGCAAGTGCTTCGTCAAGAACAAGAAAGAAGACTCGGTAAATTCGAATCTAGAAGCATTGATGGTATTTTTGTTGGATATGCATCGAATTCCCACGCCTATAGATTCTACAATAGTTCCACGGGAAAAATTGAAGAATCTTGTGATGTGGATTTCGATGAGAATAACGGCTCCCAAAAGGAGCAATTTGTTTCAAGTGATGTAGGTGATGGTGATCCTTCACAAGTCATAAAGGCAATGGGCATTGGTCATATCTTGCCCTATGAGGCTCATCAAGCTCAAGATCAAGCTAGTAATGGAGGAGGATCAAGCCCAAGCTTCATGGAAGGTGACTCAACTCAAGTGGAGCCTAGCTCAACTCAAGAAGAGTCAACCTCATCTCAAGACATACCACCACCCACACCACAAGTTGAACAAGCATTTCAAGAGGAGAATCATGTCCAAGAACAAACTCCAAGCCGTCAACCTCTTGACCTTTTTCAAGAAGAAGAACAAGTTGAACCTATCCCTCAAGATCAAGGTCAAGTGGATCCACAAGAACTAGAACGCCTAAAGGGCGAATTTGTTGATTATAAGGGCATTACACGAAGCATTAAAGCTACAAGAAAAGCAAGCGGGATGCAAGTCAACAAGATACTTGGAAGCATTTCAAAGGGAGTACTCACTCGTAGAAAGCTAAATCACTTAGCCAATTTTAGCAAGCATCACTCGTTTATCTCTCGTTTTGAACCTCTTAAGGTATGCGAGGCCTTGCAAGATCCGGATTGGATAATGGCTATGCAAGAAGAACTTGAGTGCTTCACCCGCAATGAAGTATGGTCTCTCGTGGAGAAGCCAAAGGATCATAGGATCAATGTCATTGGGACCAAGTGGGTGTTCAAGAACAAGCAAGACGAGAATGGAGTTGTCATTCGCAACAAGGCAAGGTTAGTGGCGCAAGGGTATGCTCAAATAGAAGGTATGGATTTTGATGACACCTTTGCGCCCGTGGCTCGCCTTGAAGCTATTCGTCTCTTACTTGCTTTTGCCTCTTTTCATGAATTTAAACTTTATCAAATGGATGTGAAGAGTGCATTTCTTAATGGTCCCTTGAAAGAGGAGGCATATGTTGCTCAACCCCCGGGTTTCGAGGACCCCAATTTCCCTAACCGTGTGTATAAACTCCATAAGGCGCTCTACGGTCTCAAGCAAGCTCCACGTGCTTGGTATGAGCACCTTAGGGATTTTTTACTCAAGGATGGGTTTGAGATTGGGAAAGTCGACTCCACCCTTTTCACGAAGCGTTTCAAAGGGGGTGGCATTTTCATATGCCAAATCTATGTTGATGATATCATTTTTGGTGGTTCCTTTGAACGCCATAACAAATCTTTTTCCGAGTTGATGACTAGGAAATTCGAGATGTCCATGATGGGGGAGTTGAAGTACTTTCTTGGTTTTAAAGTAAGGCAACTTGAAGAAGGAACCTTCATCTCTCAAGAACAATATGTGAAGGACATGCTCAAGAAGTTCAGTATGGTCAATGCTTCAATTGCAAAGATGCCCATGGCCACTAATGGACAACTAGGGGCATGTAAGAAGGAGAAGGATGTGGATATAAAGGTATACCGTTCTATGATTGGCTCGTTGCTTTACCTTTGTGCATCTAGACCGGATATTATGTTTAGTGTTGGAATGTGTGCTCGTTTTCAATCCGCTCCGAAGGAGAGCCACCTTGTGGCGGTCAAACGGATCTTAAGGTACCTTGTTCACACTCCAAGTCTCGGGCTTTGGTATCCAAAGGGGTCTACCTTCGTTCTCCATGGCTATTCGGATTCCGATTGGGCCGGTGACAAGGTTGATCGGAAGTCTACCTCCGGGGCTTGCCAATTTATTGGCCGGTCATTGGTGAGTTGGTCATCCAAGAAACAAAACTCCATCTCCCTATCCACCGCCGAAGCCGAATACATCGCCGCGGCATCTTGTTGTGCTCAATTGTTATGGATGAGGCAAACCTTGAAAGACTATGGTGTGTCTCTTGGTCCGGTGCCTCTTCTATGTGACAATGAAAGCGCAATAAAGATCGCCAATAACCCCGTCCAACATTGCCGCACCAAACATATTGACATTCGCCATCACTTCCTACGTGATCATGTCGCAAGTGGTAACATTAACCTCACTTATGTGGGAACAAATGACCAATTGGCGGACATTTTTACGAAACCTTTGGATGAAGCCCGATTCGTTAAGTTGAGAGGTGAACTTGGTATTCTTGATCTTAACAACTTGGATTGACTTACTTACATTTTTTTTCTACACTAGTCATGTTATCTTGTCTAGGTGTGCCGCACATATAGGGATAGCATCTTACCATGTCTTGGCATGATGCATACCTATGTGTGCTATATCATAAAGATCTAATGTCAAAAGAATCCAAGCATCTATCTTTGCGGTGTCAATGACATTTGTGCTCTAACATAGGGGGAGAAATCCCCCGACATCTTGCCTCTCATATTTGGTGGTTTCTCTCTCGCTTATTTGGTTTCGCTTCTTCCTTGTTCGAATCATGTGCCTTGTTGCTAGTTGGTTTTGCTTGTTCGCCCAAGGATCATGCCTAGAACACGTTATCATCTTATCTTGTGTCTCTGCTGCTTATCTAGTCTATCTCTTCACTCTATGCACAAGTCAACTTGAAATCTTTGTTTGGAGGAGTTTCTGGTGGCTCGGTACAGAACCCAGAAATTTCCGGACCTGGCACCGGCCTCATCCGGAATGAATTACGGGTTAGAACCGGGCGGTTTCGGGCGAGTCCAGTACCTTCTGGCTAAGCCCGGAATCATCCCGGAATTAACCCGGAATTGTTTCCGGATGAGCCGGTACCAGATCCGGAATTTTCCGGATCTATACCGGACGGGTCGTTTTCCGGCCCGTTATGTTTCAGGTCGGGGGTGTCTTCCTGTGACCCATTCTTTTCCCCCCCGACCTAGGGCTTCTCTGCCGCCGCCACCACCATCTCCTCCACCTCCGGGTGGACCTCCACCGCTCGGAGCTCCGTGTTGGGCCTCCCCCTCGCTCTCTTCCTCGTTTGGAGGCTCTCCACTGAAGGGATTCGTCTCCGTTGGCCGTGGAGGTCGTTCGAGCTCCTCTCTCCGGACCTCCTCCATTGGTGTGCTTCTCAGCCGTCCTTGGCTTAGTGGCACTATGTCTTCGGGTACTCTCTCTTCTTCCTCTCCCTCACCTTGCAAGTTCTCCTCTCTTTGCTCCAATTATATGAGGATTTGTTTTGTTAGGGTTAGCTTTTGTCTTTGAAGGTCAACCACGTCATCCATGGCCTTCACTCTTGTGTTGTGTTGAATAGATGTTTTGAGTTCACAATCAGCCTTTGCCGAACTCGTGGTACCATCCGGTACCAGACCCGGAATTTTCCGGACCTGGTACCGGGTTGTGTACCGGCCGAGCCCGGATTTTTCCGGACCTGGCACCGGGTTCGTTACAGGCAGGGTTTTGACACATCTTTTCAGGACAGCCGTGTGTTCCTCCACTCCTATGACTTGTGCACTTACCCCTATGCTCGCAACCTTGTTCTATTTCACAGGTGACAGCAGTGACCGCATTGAGTCTCGTGAGCATCGCCGCAAGGGCCCTAGAAGGACTGCTAAGGTTCCACTGCCTGATTCGTGTACTGCCCGTGGTCGTGCCCCTCGCACTAAGACCACCCCTGCTGTTGTCCGTCGTCCTGCTGTTGTCCGCCCTTCCGTGGCTGCTCCCGAGATAGAAGAAGAAAGTGATGATCCATCTGTTGAGGCTGCTGAATCTGATGGTGATGATTCTGTTGAGGAAGTTGTGCCAACCGATGACTTGAGAACTTGTTCTATTGGTGATTGGCGCAAGTATAGGACGGAGAATCCTTACCGGTTTGACCCAAGGACCAATAATGAAGATCTTCGTTTTTGGACTGTCACTCAACAACGCCAATGGGAACAAGTGTACATGACTTTCAGTGCGAAGAAGTCTTGGGTGCCGTCCAGATCCCTCAACTTGGAATGGTTCACTCTCCATGAGAATGATTTCCCTTACATCCGTCAAACACTAGAGAAGATGAATCTTTGGAAGCTTGTTTGCCTCAACACCAACTACTACATACCGGAGCTTGTTCAGCAGTTCTATTGCACTGTCTTTTTTCATGGGGATGTGGAGCGCACCATGACTTGGATGAGTGGTGATGTCAAGGTATCCAGCAACATTCTTGAGTTTGGCAAGGCCTTGGGAATCAAACCAGGTGGATATTGTGTGCACAAAGATGATACCTTTTCAAAGGAGGATCTTGCCTTTTGTTTCCCCGCTCAGAAAAAATGCACTCTTGATACCTCCACTCAAATGTATGTGCTCTACCATCAGTTGGCTGATTTGTTTCGTGACACCATCGTGAGCAAGGCGGGAGATCTCTCCAAGATTCGTGGGTACATGACCAATCTTATGTACTACACCAAGCCTGGCAAGCAAAGGAAGATTGATGTGATGGACTTCTTATATGAGGAGATTCGCCTTGGTGTGATTGATAGGAGAGTTCCAGCTTATTCAGCCTATGTTCATCGCTTCATCAGGCATGCGCTGACTAGCGCCGATGCCGGGGATTCTGTGTACAAGCGGGTTGCCCATGGTCTTCCCATTCAAAGGCATGAAATGCATGCCATTTCCCTACTAGATGGTCCTCTTCCTCCAGGTTTTCCTCCTCCTGAGATACGCTCAACGCATCAGCATGATCCTTCAGTTTCAGCTCCTGGTGCTAGCTCTTCCACTCGTCCACCCTCAAAGAAGACTAAGAAGGGCATCACCAAGTTTTTCACTACCATGTTCTCTGTCTGCCGTGATGCTCGCACTTTTAGCCATAATGCCCAAGAGCTTGCCAAGGAGAATCGCCGCATTCAGAACGCCGACAGGAGGGCTGCTGGCCACACAGTTGTGGATGATGACTCGTTAGCTCCCACTCAGTTTGTGGATGTTCCCATGCCAGACTTTTCAGCTGAGGAGTTCTTCTATGGTTTTGCTCCTGCTCATGTTGATGATGATGAAGATGAAGATGGTGATGATGAGGAGCCCAAGGAGTAGTAGTTGGACGCTAGTGTCTCTATCTTTTCCTCCCCTTTTTGGTGTTTCGATGCCAAAGGGGGAGAAGAAGTAGAGCTCCTTATTAGGTTGTGCGGGTTCCTAGGGGGTTTGCTTTCGTTGTCACAAGCCTTCGTTGTTGGATTTGCTTCTTATTGGCTTGTGATGTCTTATTTGTATCGTTTGAGACTATGTCCTATCGTGTGTGTTTGACTTGGTTGGACAAGTTTGCTAGTGGTCATGGATATCTTTGTAGTAGTTGGACGCTAGTGTCTCTATCTTTTCCTCCCCTTTTTGGTGTTTCGATGCCAAAGGGGGAGAAGAAGTAGAGCTCCTTATTAGGTTGTGCGGGTTCCTAGGGGGTTTGCTTTCGTTGTCACAAGCCTTCGTTGTTGGATTTGCTTCTTATTGGCTTGTGATGTCTTATTTGTATCGTTTGAGACTATGTCCTATCGTGTGTGTTTGACTTGGTTGGACAAGTTTGCTAGTGGTCATGGATATCTTTGTTTGCTTATCTATGTGTTTATCCTATCTTAGATTATCCATGCTTAATGCCTTGTTTATCATGCATATCTTGTCTATGTCACACACACCGAGCTAGTGAGTATTCACATGTTTTACTTATCTTCTCACTCTCTAGCTCGTGTTGCAAAGTTTGTCTCACTCACTTTGCATCATCTCTTGTCGCTCCTAAATATATAGGGGGAGCTCTCCATATTTTAATTGTGTATGCACTTTGCATTCAAAAGCAAAGTTCAACCAAGTGCATACATTTAGGGGGAGCCTCCTTTATATCTTTTGGAACCCGTCAAGAGTATATCTTGTCTATTTATTTTGAGCTCTAATTCGGTTGTCATCTTTAACCAAAAAGGGGGAGATTGAAAGGGCAAGTCCCTAATTGTTTTTTGGCTAAGATGACACCCGATTTAGAGAGGACTAATATTATCTATAAGTGTATACTCAGGTTTTAGTCCGCCCCTGTTGATGATGGTCATTGGATGGAGACCCCTCATTTTTGGATGATCAAGTGCCGGTGGTTTGTTTTATGTTCTCTCTTTACTTCTTTGAGTCGATAGGATCACCGCACTATTAAGAGGGGTAACTTGTTGTTCTCTTTGGGGATGAACTCTTAATCACATACCATACATCCCAGTTCCAATACCCATCCTATTCATACACAAAATAAGAGAGAAAGATATACGATTCATTTGGAATATTGATCATTATGCAGAAAATGGCTATCCGGTATAGAATCCGGAATATTCCGGACCTGGCACCGGATTAACCCGGAAAGAATTACGGGTGTGTACCGGGTGGATTCCGGGTGAACTCGTGTCGAGTCCAGTAGCCTCTGGCTAAGCCCGGAATCCGTCCGGTACCAGACCCGGAATTAGTTCCGGATGAATCCGGTACCAGACCCGGAAAATTCCGGAATCCATACCGGATTACCCAGTTTTCTGTGTAACGGTCAGATTCCTAAATGCCTAGTATATAAGCCTACCTCTTCTTCTTCAAGAGGTAAGTCAACCAGCTCCAAACACGAAAAAGGCAAAGCTCTCTCTCCTCCATTGTTGTTGACCACAAAAGCTTCAAGATCTCTCTAGCCCTCCAACCAAACTCAAATCCCTTTTGGGAAAACCAAGAGGAGGTCTAGATCTTCGATTCCACCGAGCCAAAAGTGATTCCCCCTTGAGTTCATCAAGTTGCTTGTTACTCTTGGGTTTGTTGGGAAACCCTAGGCGGCTAGGGTCGCCCGGAAGCTTCCGGGTTGTGGATTGTGCTTCGGGAAAGTTTGTAAAGGTTCGGAGGTCACCTCAAGATCTACCAATAGTGGATTGAGCTCTTTCTTCGTGGAAGAGGCTCAAGGAGAAGAAGGTGAGCCTTCGTGGCGTCGGGTAACCTTCGTGGTATCCCGCACCTCTCCAACGTGACGTACTTCTCTCCCAAGAGAAGGAACACGGGTTACATCTTCGTCTCCGCGTGTCTCGGTTATTTCTATCCGAGCTCTTTCATTATTGTTATTACTCTTGTGATAGCCTTCGTGCTTGAAGTTTTGAATTGCATCATATAGGTTATTTCACCTAGTTGTTAGGCACACTTCGTTTATCCGCATAGCCTAAAACTTGTGAAAAGAAAAGTAAAATTTGTAGAAACCTATTCACCCCCCCTCTAGGTTACCATCTCTATCCTTTCACTTAGCGTAGACTCAACTGCACTCAATGGTAGATGGAGAGGTCACCTTGCTTCTTGCACAACATTAGATGGTCATAATTGGATGTTCCCTGTAGCAATTGCATTTATTGATTCTGAAACTGAAGATAATTGGACTTGGTTCATGTCACAACTCAACAAAGCATTAGGCCCAGTTTCTCCTCTAGCTATATGTACAGATGCATGTAAAGGCTTGGAAAACGATGTCAAAAAAGTTTTCCCTGCTGCTGAGAAAAGAGAGTGTTTTAGGCATTTGATGGGCAACTTTGCTAAGAAATTCAAGGGAGATGTTTTTAGCAGAATGTGGCCAGCTGCAAGGGCCTACAGGCCGCAGATTTTTAATTATCACATGAATAAAGTGATAGCAGAATCCCCTAAAGTTGATGCATATTTGAAAATGTACCACAACTTGAAATGGATGAGATGCATGTTTGACCCTTCTATTAAATGTGATTACATCAACAACAACCTTGCCGAGTCTTTCAATGCATGGATTAAGGATTACAAAGACTTGCCGGTTGATGAGCTTGCGGACACATCAAGAGAGATGATGATGAAACTTTTTCACAAAAGGAGAAGAATTGGGGTGAAATTGCGTGGACGGATAATTCCGGCTGTCATTCAACAGATCTTCAATAGGACTAGAGGTCTTCATCATTTGAAAGTTGGGAAATTTGGGAATGGGAGTTGTGAGGTGAAGGACACAAGTAAATATAATCCGAGGCATGTTGTGAAGATAGACAAAAAGGAGTGTACATGCTTGGAGTGGCAGCACACTGGAAAGCCTTGTGACCATGCACTCACATTCTTGCTAGAGAGAAGGAACCCCATTTGGGAAGACTATGTTGATGAGTACTTCTCGTTGGAAAAGTTTAGGGCAGCTTATGCCAGAGAGATTGAACCAATGACAGATAGGTCTCAGTGGCCACATGTCGAGATGGAATTTGACATGCAAGCTCCAATTGACAAGCCAAGAGGTAGTGGCAGGCCTAGAAAGAACAGATTTAAGGGATTTCTCGAAGGTGGAGATGGTGGGCCTAAGAAGAAGGAAGAGCCTAAACGCTTGGGTAGCCAAAACAGGTGCAAAAGATGCTCAGTATTAGGCCACAGGCAATCCACATGTCCTTTGAATGGTCCCAAACCAAGGTAATTCATTAAGGTATTTTCCTTTGTTTGTTATTTTCTTGTATACTAATTCTGCCTTTCTTGCTTCATGGACAGGAAAAGGAAGAAGAGAGCGAGACGTTATCCAAATGATGATGAAGATCCCAATTCTCCAAATGTTCAAAGCACTCCTAAAAGTCAAATGATCACCATTCCCACAAGTCTTCAAGGCAGCCCAAGCCCTATAACAAGAAGTAGATTGGCTCTTGCCTTGGCCGAAGAGGAGGCGCCCCACCTAGCTGCATCTAACATCCAGAACATGACGACGATGACTATTCCTGCAAGTCTTCAAGGCAGCCCCAGTCCTATCACAAGGAGGAGGTTGGCACTTGCCTTGGCAAACGAGGAGCCGTCCCAGCTTGCTGCGCCGGCCGTGGAGGAGATGTCTTCAAGCTCAAAAGCCAGAAAATTGACTCCAAAGAGAAGGAAAATGGCTTAGTCATGTTTCCCCATGCTTTTGTGTTGTAATATGCCAGACTTTCGGCTTTTAGAAGTGTCTTTTGGTTGTAATATGCTTATGGGAATGTGAAACTTGAAAACTTAGCTTTTGTGCACTATGATCGTAATATGCCAGCTTTAGGCTGAGATGGTTCAGTCTGTGAAAAGTTTTCATCCCTGTTATTAACTACTTTTCATTGTTATAATTTCAAAATGATGTCCAACTGCTGCCCAAAATTGGCCAAAATGCTGTCAAAATGAACGTTTGGTCGAAAATTCAAAGTTTCCAGAATTTTTTTTAAAAAATCCAGTAATTCAAGTACGTGTATGCAAGCAATCTGGGAAAGTTTCATTCCATTTGGGTGAGTAGTTTGAGAGAACGGTCAATTTGAATGTTCAGTTTCAAATTTTGGCCGAAAGTTAAAGTTTCCAGAAAAAATTCCATTAATTCAATTACGTGTATGCAAGCAATCTGGGAAAGTTTCATTCCATTTGGTGAGTAGTTTAAGAGAACGGTCAATTTGAATGCTCAGTTTCAAATTTTGACCGAAAGTTAAAGTTTCCAGAAAAAATTGAAAAAATTCCAGTAATTCAATTACGTGTATGCAAGCAATCTGGGAAAGTTTCATTCCATTTGGGTGAGTAGTTTAAGAGAACGGTCAATTTGAATGCTCAGTTTCAAATTTTGGCCGAAAGTTAAAGTTTCCAGAAAAAAATGAAACAATTCCAGTAATTCAAGTACATGTATGTAGTACATCTGGGAAAGTTTCATTGCATTTGGTTGAGTAGTTTGAGAGAACGATCCATTTGAATATTCACTTTCTCATCTACTCGAGTTCTGTTCCTGCACGACGTCCAGGTGGGTGGCCATGGTGAAGCGCCGGTGGTGCCACGAGCGACGGCGTCGTGGAGGGTGGTTGTGGCAGGGGCGACGCAACGAGCAGGGAATTCCGGCGGAGGTGCAGCGACTCCTGCGGGTTCGGGCAAGGTATAGGCGAGCGGCGGGGCCTAGGGTTCTTCGTCTCTGTCCCAAACGGGGGAGAAAAGGGGTTAGATGATTTGATTTCAGTCGGTTTACAGCCAGGGGCATTTGTGTCTTCAATTTCATTGCTAAAGCCTGAAAACTAACGAAAATAATTCAAAAGGGCAAATAATAAAGTTTCAAAGAAAAGAGTGGCAAAAAAGAGAGGTTAAAATAAAAGAGGGCAAATAAGAGAGGTACCAATAAAGAGTGGCAAAAAATAAAATTCCCCCCAATCTTGTCGGGTTACGCGCCCTCATTTCCATTCCCCTCCATCTCCGCCGGCGCCTCCTCCATTCTCCCACCCCGCTAGGGCTTATCAACCCAGCACTCCACAGGTAGAAACCCTCGACGCCCCGCCATTTCCATTCTCCTGGCCTCCTTCCGCTCCTCCGGTCTCCCTCTTCCTCGCTTCCTCGGGTGGGTGGCGGCGCCGCGTTTCCTCACTTTCCCCCCCTTTCCCGGTGGTGGCTCACCCGCTTTTCGCTTCCCCTGCAGGCGCGGCGGCGGCGGTGTATGACCCTCGGGTCCTCGTGGTGATTCTAGCTGTCCGCGAGGAGGATGCAGGCCACCGGGAGCGTGACCTGGGCCGTCGGCGCGCAGGCGTCCGTCCTGGGGAGATGCAGCGGCGGCGGGGTGCCGTGCCCTTCCTCCTCCTCTGCCCCGTCCGGAAGGTTCCAGGGGAACGGCGCGGTGCGGTGCTGCGTGCAGGCGCAGGCGCAGGAGAGGAAGCCGCGGGTGAGGAAGACCAAGGAGGAGCGGAGGGAGATGGTCGAGTCCTTCGTTAACACGTACTGGCCGGCCCCGTAACACCTTTCCCTGTCGCTTGCTTCAGTTACTTATCGTTTTGAGTGTATTGTGCGTAGGTCTCAACCGTCGATTTAGCATATGCCTATTCTGGTTGTTGGTGCTAGACAAAATTGTGAGTTTTTCATTCAGCAGTTATAGGGCAAACCTGCTGTGTTTGGAAATTCAGTAACCGGACATGGTTGTCATTCTTGTTATCTTTACCTAGAGAGTAGACTGGATTCATTCATTCTATTTCTTTCGTGGTGTCATTTCTCATTTGTCTGTCACTAGGATTTAGTTCAAACGTTTTGTGCGGTCATTGATAGTTGTATCTTCTTGCAATCCTTTATAGAATGTTTTGTGCTACAAGTCTTGCAATCCTTCAGTTATCGTTTTGAATGTTTTGTGTGTTAGGTCTCAACCGTCGATTTAGCATATGCCCATTCTAGTTGTTGGTGCTAGACAAAATTGTCAGTTTGTCATTCGGCAGTTATAGGGTAAAACCTGCAGTGTTTGGAAATTTAGTACCCGAAACCGGACATGGTTGTCATACTTGTTATATTTATCTAGAGGCTGGATTCATTCTATTTCTTTCGTGGTGTCATCTGTCTGTCACTAGGATTTATAGAAACTTTGTGCTACAAGTCTAGTTTTCTTGTGCTCCGTTTCTTAGAAACATGATACAACCTATATGTTGTTTTTGCCGCGTGATCTGCACTGTATGATTTAACCAGTGTTCCTATTTTTCATTTTAGTTTATTTGATTGAAACCCGACAACGGGAAAGTGTATCTCTCTCTCTTAAACCTCGTTTTGCACCCCAGTTTTTTCAGTTTTCCCTATTTCATTACATGTCTAATAATCCAATTGCAACTGCTCTTCTCCCATTTCAGGTATCGGGTTTCAAACAACGGGAAATTTCCTTCAGTTAACCTTACACACAAGGAAGTTGGAGGATCATATTATATAGTCCG
The DNA here is from genome assembly GCA_947311845.1 of Poa pratensis. Classification (NCBI taxonomy): domain Eukaryota; kingdom Viridiplantae; phylum Streptophyta; class Magnoliopsida; order Poales; family Poaceae; genus Poa; species Poa pratensis. The sequence goes on from CAMZMU010000118.1 coordinate 24,099,179, forward strand.
TGAAATTGTGAGAGATATTATCCAAGAGAACAGAGTTCTTGGCCCTGGTGGCTTGAATGCTAAGACCTTGAGTTTTGAGGACTGCCCTGATCCTTCAGAAGTATCCACGATGCATGAGTTGGGCCAAGACATCATAGAAGTATTAGACATGTCTGACAAGGAGGAACCACTTCCATTGCAAAAGAATTTCATCAGCACTCAGCAACTACTTGGTTCATCTGCTCTCTTGGAGTCTGTTATTCTGAACAGTGTAGTCCAAAATGGGAATGTAGGAGATGCAACATGCTTGGAGGAAAACCTTGAGAAACAAGATGAAGCTTTGTATGAGAAACCAAGGGAATCTGATAACTATAGTTCTGAAATACAAGCCTCTTCACTTGCTTATGTTTCTGATTCACATAAAGAAATTGAGCTCGACACTGTGGGGGATGGTCATGAGGAAATAGCCAGTAGTATCAATGATGAAGTTACTCTTTTCTCAGATCCTAGGACCTTTTCTCAAAAAAATGGTGCACTTCCACACGAGCATGTGATGTTACCCGATGATTGTGATGACACAACTAATAGTGCTGTTGACGAAGCTAATCTTTGCTCAGAAAGTAATGGTGTTCTTCAAACAAGTCAGATCCTTATAGAGGAGCATGAGATATTGCCTGAAACTGCAAGTATCATGACTGGGGATGTTCAGATTACAGATGGCCAATTTATTTCTGCAACATCTGCAAATCAAATGGATGCTTATACCTCACATACAAGTGCAGAAACTGTAGACTCAGTTGTGTTCATTGACCGTCAGGATGTGGATGAGCAACCGCTGCTTGATGCCAGCCCTAATGAGCAAGCTAAGTCAGAAGATCTTGCTTCTCAACCAGCATTGGATGCAAAGGTCAGTCAATAAGTTAATTCTGGTTTCTGCCAGAATTGGTCCGTCTTTACCACAAATTGTGTGGAATCATGTCGTCTGTAGTATTATTATATAAGTGCGTCTTAGTCTTAATGGAACTTATAATCTCCCAAAAAACTGGATCTATCCATCTCGCTTGACCCTACCGTGTTTACTGATTTCTGCTATGGCATCAGACGGCACCATTATGTTTACTTTTTGTTGGACCTCTTTTGTTTGTAATTAATTTACTTTTTTTGGTATGCCAATTCACATTATTCTGCTTCTCTTTAGGGGCTGTTACAAAAGGAAGACCAGCACAACACATTAGAGAAAGATGAAAGTGAATTCAAGAAATCAATATCTGGCATCACTAACGAAGAGCGGGAGGCAAGCAATGCCAAGCATGAACATGGGATAAGCACCATGACAACAATCAGCAGGCATGTCCTTAAGTACTTTGCATTCTCCCTTTAGTTGCATGCTTACTGTTTATAATTTTCTTTATGCATCACAAAAAGCGACAACATATTAGGTAAGTGAAAAATAAAAGATGGTCAACCTATATTATACATATCCTTACATGATTTACACCCTGTGGAGGTATCATTTGAGCCAGTCACTCAGTTCACACAATTGCTCTGTAACATCTTAATGCAAATTGAGGCAAAAGTGGAGCTTTAGGACAGCTATACATGATCAAAAGCTGTAAATTTAGCCACAAGTGACTACCAAATAACCTGCTAGTATATACTCTATTGGTAACTGAACTGGGTATAGGTTAATAGGTAGGTACATTGTTTCAATAGGATCACCTGTTAACCATTCAACTCAAGCATGATTGGAGTTATTGCTGAGTCTAGGACTACATTGTCGTTTCTTATATCGTCATGTTTGGCTGACTATAAACCCTCATTTGTGATATTAACAGTCTAGAACTACTTTTTTCTATTACGATCACAGGTGGTCATATATAGACATGTGCTAAGATATGGGTATGCTGGTCTAGAAACCAATTTTTAATCTTAATTGCAAACTTGCAATATAACACAAATATTGGTTAGAACTACCATAAAACTATGAGTAGATTGCCTGCCAAGGCGTTTTGTAGCACATAATAACCTTGCTTGACGTCTAGCGGGGCCGTTTGGGCAAGAAATACCTTGCCAAATAAGGGGGGCGGAATTGGCTCTCCAGTGTCTTTTTTTTTCTCTCCCTAAGAAAACAGCAATTGTCAGTTAGCACAAGATGCAATAGGCATCTGCATGCACAACCACACCCCCTTGCAGAACAATCAAACAAGGGATGTGGGCAGGAACCAAACTGACTCTACATTGTTGAGCAGCTAGCATACAGTACTCTACTTTTTTCTTAAAATATAGTTCTGTGGATGGTTTTGCTGGAGTAGTATAAAGTTGGGTTTTGCGACTGAGATATTACATGCTAAGTGTAGTTTTGTGAAATATTTTCTTAGAAGTGCAGTTTTGACTAAGAAGATGTTTGTGATACTTACTCTATTACCAATTATGAACCGAAAGTTGTAATCGAGCCTGAGCTCAAGCAAGCAAAATTTCCATTTTAATTCGAATAAATATGTTAGTTAAAACAATTATTGCACCCTTTCCATTTACTTGTCTGGTTTTGCTCAAATCTTGGTTTGGTCAATTGGAATGTGATTTTCGTGGGGCAGAAGCGTCCAGTATCGAATATTTTCTGTTGGAGGAAAGATATATCGTTAAAGGAAAGTCCAAAGAAAGGAAGCCAAAAATTAAACTACATATAAAAGAAAGCAAACTGGTGTATTCACATAACCAGGTGTCCTGAGATCAAATCTTGTTTACTTGCCCAGGAATGTGATTAACCGTGCCACGTTTTTGATAACTCATATTTTAGTTACTACTGTGTCTTTGTTTGATTATTCTTAAACATAAACCATGAAAGCACAGACATGAATGTAACTTTTTTCCATGTTTGCTTTAATGATCCGCAGGAGAACTGGAAAAGGACAGAATAAGAAAGAGGACAACCTATTTTGGCTTATCGTCAGGGCATTTGTTGTTTCAATGTCCAAGCTGTGGGCAAAATGAGTGATGGCAAAATACATTACTTCTGGTACCGCTTGACTCGGATGTCTTCCTTCCTACCGGAGACGAGAAGTGCTTTGTGAAGCTCCATTGTCCCTGATGCATATAGATTCTTCTTGTGCTGCACTTGTTTGGTATCATTGGTTTAGCTTGTAGCTTATTACTGTAGTTCAGGTGTATCTTTTGGTCAACTTACTCTGCTGTGTCAACTTGGCACGACGAACTCTAAAATCTATAGGAGTAGTTTCTCATTTTGTACGATCTGTCTGAGCTCTGGAAGTTGCACTTCGTTCATTTGAGTATCAACATCTCCTGTTGAATTTGTTTGGAAGTATTGAAGCTTGTGCTGCAGCTTAGCGCAGCATTTTACAACTACTCAGATTGGTGCTTGCGTCAGCTCTTGTGACCCTATGCATCTACGCGGATGTACATGAGTTTCTGGCCATATACGAGTACAGAGTTTAAACACAGAAAAGATTTTTTTAGTTGTTTACACTTAATTGCAAGTTACTGCTTGCAGAGTTAAAAACTGTATACAACTACTATATACAAATGTATACAACTTACGTAAAAATACACCAGATTCTTATTTTACTGGGTTTGATTGTCAAAAAGGTCAATGGCCAAAGTACTGCTATAACCGAAGGATGATATATTGACTGTCATTTACTCAATTCAACGAACACAACCTGGGTACTACGTTCACACAAGAGCTTTGATCTGTGACCACGTGTCTACAAACACTGCATCCTTGAATATCCAATCAAACAAGGTTTTTTGTTCATATACGAAATTCAGAGTTTAAGCACAGAAACGAACAAATTTAGTAGATTATACTTAACCTCAAGCTAGTGCTTGCACAGTTAAAACAGGATTCCCACTATATACAGAGGCATACAACCTTCATAAAAATACACCAGTTTGCTGTGTTTGATCGTCAAATAGGTCAAGGGCAAGTGCTGCTGTAACTGACTGAGTTTGTGTATCAATTGATGATCACACAATTCCACGAATGCGAGCTCCGTAATACATGCCCTCATTCTGATTCAAGTTTGTAAATTTGCAAGAGCTATGACTTTTGATCACATTTCAACAAACATTGCATCCTGGAACATCCAATCAAACACATCCCTTCTGATTACACATCTCAAGACATTATTGTTGAAACTTCACCAATCGGGTAGTTGCTTGTCGATTTCAACAATCTCTTGGTTTCCTCATCCATCGAGACCTTATCCTGGCCCATTCGTTCATCTATTATCAGAGGCATCATCTCAGCTTTAGCGTAAGTGCGCAGGACCGAGTTATATATCTCAGTCGTGACATATCCTGCTCCCCGAAGCACAACGAGGAACTCCTCTGCGGCTTCAATGTCACCTTTCTTCTCAATATGCGAAAAGAGAGCCGCGACGAGTTGGGGTTTGGCTCCCATTTCTCCAAGGTTGACAGGGCTATCTTCATGCACTCAAGAACTTTGCCCACCCTCTCATCATTGCCAAGATAACCCCAAACGAATAACTCCCAAGTGCTATAGCTGGGCTTGACTCCTTTTTGCACAATGTATTGAAGAAAACTCTCGGCCTTATCCATGTTGCCATTCTTGATGTAAAATGAAAGGATCGTGTTCGGGATCCTCGAATCGTTCGTTCCTGACTCAGACTCCCATTCACGGTAAACACTCTCTGCTGCTGCAATATCTCCAAACCGTGTGAGCGAAGTAAGAATGCACTTGTACTCGGCGTCGCTGAACTTTCTGAAGGTTTCTCTCATCTTGGTCCACACCCTGTCCAGGTTGCCTCTATCCGACAGGCTCGCGTACATGGTGAGAAGCGACGAGTATGCGGTTCGCTCCTTTCTGGAAGCCCTCTTCTCCATCTCCACAAGCGCATCCCACCCTTTCACATGAAGCCCGGAGTTGATGTAAATGCTAGCAAGCAGGCTGAATGTCATCCAGTCAGGAAGCACCCTGTCATCTTTCATCTGATCAAACACCTTCTCCGCGCTCTTCACGCTGTTCCTCCTGGAGCAGTAGGTGAGCCATATGTTGTACGTGACCAGGTCCGGGATGGTGTACCTCCTGAGCTCCTTGATCATCTCGGGCACCTTCTCCAGCTCGCCGGCGGACATGTAGAGCGACATCATGTGGTTGAACGGGAGCGCGCACTTGAGGTACCCCGCGTCGGCCACCTCCTTCAGCATGGCCTCCGCCTTGTCCCGGACGCCGTGCTGCACGTAGGCGTGCAAGAGCGCGTTGCAGGTGGACGGGCCCTTGGCGCGCTCCGGCATGTCCTCGAAGAACTTCTCCGCGCTGGCCAGGCCCCGCACCTTGGCCACCAGGTCGAGGTGCACCGCGTGGTCCCCCGGGAGCAGCTTCATCTCCTGCTGGGTTTTCATCCACTCGCAGATCTGCGTTCGGCGTGCAGGTCGGGGTCAGGTCGACGGGCAATACGGCAAACAGGTGGTGGGCATATAAGGTTTGATGGCAATGGCGCGCAATGGATAGGCAGTACCTCGAGGGCGTGCTTGAACCGTCGGTACTTTCGGAGCTCGCGGACGACGCGGTTGAGCTGGTACTTCTGCACCGTGCGGCCCTCCTCCGCCCAGCGGCGCAGCTCCACCAGCGCGCTCCGCTTCGGGTAGATGAGCTTCAGCAGACGCTTCCCCAGCGTGTCCCCACCCCCCGCAGAAATCGATCCTCCTCCGCCGCTAGAATTCGCCGGGGCGGACGCGGACAGCAGTCTCGCGTAGCCGCCGGCGTTGGTCGCGAGGCGGCGGGAGAGCATAGCTTCTTCCTTCGCAATCGCGAGACGGAGAATGTGGAGTAGGTTCCGAAAGAGAAACACTGGCCTGGACCCGGAGCTAACGGGCCTGATACGCTCCGACGCCTAGGCCCAGTACGAGGAGGCCCACGTAGAGAAAGCCCCTGGGTACAAAACCCTGATCTGGCAGGGTCCTAGCCGCAAAACCTTCCCATCTTTCTCCGCCGTGCTCCCCCTTCCTTCCTGCCGTCGCCCCCTCCTCCAAAGTCCGAAAACTTAATCCCACCCCGAAACAAATCTGCCCAAATTTTTCACGAAACGAAGGCGAATCCCACCCACCCCGAGCCCAAATTCGTTTGAAAGCAGAAACCCACCAAACCAAACCCATCTCCTGGTTCAATCAATCTCTGGAGGGCGCGGTGGCCGTGGCGAGCGAGAGTCAGCATCTCGCCTCGCCCCCTCCCATGGCGTTTCACCTCGCGTGCCCCATCACTTGGTATGTTTCCTTCCCGTTACACTCCTCTTCCTCTCTCTCTACCGACACCGCTCTCTTCCGCTCTCGTGCTGACGGGCGGTTGGGTCTCTCTCTCCTCTGTGCAGCCGGAGGGTGTGCGACTGCGAGCTAGGGTTCGGGGCGGCGGCGAGGGGGAAGAAGAAGGAGGCCGGGGCGTGGGCGGCCGCGCTCCAGGGCTTCCTCGCGGATCCGTGGCTGCTCAGGCCGGCGGATGGCCCGGAGGCGGGCACCGTGCAGGTCGAGGTGCCGCCGCTCGACCTGCTGGAGGAGGGCGAGGACCAGGCGCACAGGGCCGCCATGCAGCGCCAGGCCGCCGCCGCCGAGGACTTCGCGCGCCGACTCGAGGGCGCCTACGGATCTCCGGTGAGCCCGATCTCCCGCGCGCTTGCTTGCTTCTGGCTAGGGCTTGTTCCTGTTTGGTTTCCCCGTGGTTGCTTGCTTGCTTGTGGCCGGAAGGGCAGGGGTGATTGCTAGGGTTTGTGCCGTGGTGCTCATGGTCATTGCATTTCGGGTTCTGTGCCCGTGACTGTTTTGCTGCCTGGTTAGTTCGACTGTCAGCAAGTTTTGGTCTAGATTGCTCACATGCTGGCTCACAGGTTTGGGTCCTTTTGTTTTGTTTTCGGGTTTATAGGCCGGTGTAGCAGCGCTAAGTATGTATTTTATGGGCGTGCTTGTGGTTTAGTGCCAGCCTAGGGTTTTGGGGACTTAGTAAACAGTTGTTTGTGCTGCACACCGGTCGATTAGATGGAATTGACGTGTGATGTTTGCTTTGTCATTGGGGTGGTGGATGGGGAGACGGTTTTTCGGGTTGATGAGTTTGACTGGAGTATCGGGTTGTACTCTGTGAGGTTTTATCACTGTTCAGGAATTTTGGGGTGATAGGTTACCGGTCAAGCTGATAGGTTTTGGTGTTTAATAATGAGCTCTTTGATAACCGGTGGTGTTTTTGGCGCATATGGAGCTTCTGATCTCTAGATAAGCTTGCGAGCTCTATAAAAGCAAAATGATGGTGTGAATCACTTATTGTCGTTTTATCACTGATTCACTGCACACCTTTGATTTTGTAAGTTAGTTTGTGCTTTGTGCTGCTTTAAACTTTGTGGATGTGCATCAGTGCAAGTGTACATGATTGTTGTGGGATCCCTGGTTCTAGGAATAATAGAGCCATATCCGCGATGGGAACAAGCTTTAGAAAAAGCTCGTGTTATCCTCCACCCACGCGAAAGACAAACACATACGTTTACGTTAGCCATGCACAGACCTTGCCGTACATTGAACTTACCTTTGCAGTAGCGCGATAACTGCTCCAGTAAGATATATGATTTAATCTATAGGCTTCCATGTGTATCCTGTGTTAACTGGTTAGTTGTGGTGTCTTTTCTATACTTACAAATTTAGATAACGAGACGTTGCTTCATCTCAGTTTTAGCAATTAGAAATGATGCAGAATTCAACCAGTAAATAAGATTGACCGTTATTTGTCAATTTATCATTATGACAAATAGTCACATACTCGAATAGTGAAGTTCAAGTTCATAACTAAATACCTTCTCCAATTACTCCCTCCGTTCCTTAAAACAAGCCACACATTTTTCTTTGCAAAGACCAAGGCAGCCCCAGCGGGGAGCAAATTTGCCGCAGCTTGGACCCTTTTGCCCCTAGATAATTGATGTGTAAGCACTTGCTCCTTATCACAGCACTACCGTAATCTTCTCACTGACCGTGCCACAATTTTAATGAGCCTGCATGCAATCCAGCCACATGCCATCCTGCTCGCGCTGCCCAGTCACCTCATGAAAACTTGCCCCGTCCAGTAAGTGATCTGCCTGTGGGAATGAGAAAAGGTAGACGAGGAGATATGTAGAAGAGTGTGGGCGAGAGAAAAGGGTTGACAATCGTGGCATCCGTGGTAAATGAGGAAATTCGATTGCCGTTATCGAAGGGGTATGTACCGCTTGAGGAGAGTTAAGCTTTGGAAGCAGGGTATGCACCGTTGAAGGAGATGGGTGTTGTCGTAAACAATAGATCAGATTTTGTCCCTGCCTTGTTTTTGGAATTAATGGAAGAAGCATACAGACCTAGTTATGGAACGGAGAGAGTATTATTTTATACCTGGACAATAAAATTAAGTTTCTATATTCGATGATATTACTAATAGCATGAAATCTGCAGATCTAGAATACCATGAGTATTCCTGGTTGGTTGGAGTTTCCTAACGCAGACCTAAGGCTTAACAGTGCTACAAGCTCATTATTACTCTTGAATTGCCAGATCATGGTGTCCATGAAAGCTATCTTGTAATTGCAAGTGCTAACATTTGGTTGATCCCACAATCACTGCACCTTTACGTGACGCCGGTGAAACCTAGACTTGCCATTATTGTATTTTTTCAGCAGATGGTTCATTTTGGCATATTGATTTATGTTCAAGTAGCGGCACTAGATGATGCATATTTTATTATCTACTACTACAAAATACAAGGCACATGACCATAGTTTCACGTTCAAGTAGTAACACAAGAAAACTTATTGCTCTTTTTCCAGGAGGCTGAAGGAGATGAAGATGACTCGGACCGAGAAGATCAAGGGAATGCTGCTGTCAAGGTTATGTGCCGCTTATGCTTGTCAGGAGAAAATGAAGGCAGCTCAAAAGCCGCCAAAATGCTTCCATGCAAACAATGCAACAAGAAGTATCATAAGAAGTGTTTGAAAAACTGGGGTGATCATAGAGGTGATTAAAAATATCTTGTCTGGTTGTCTCTTAAAATCACATATTGTCTTTATATCCTTTGACAATTTCTGTTCTATCTAGATCTCTTCCACTGGAGCTCATGGAGCTGCCCCTCTTGCCGCAGCTGTGAGGTCCGTTGTCTATCTGTTAACATTTTATTGTCTTGCCTCAGATATGTGCATTTCCGAACTATTAGAGTTTTTGCGACACCAGAAGTATCGTAAGAATTTGCTAGCACTGTTAAACCTTAGTTTTACTTGTATGCTGGTAGAAAATGAAGTTAAGTCCTTTCTAAGTTGAGTGCACTTTATGCGTATTGTAGCAGATTCCAGTATTCAAGGTTTCTAGTATTTCTGTATTTGTATACGCATTGGTTATTGATCATGTACTCCCACACCAGCAATATATATGTTTTGATCTTGTTTATTTTGAAGATCAGTTCTGCTTGTATGTTTATACGGATGTTTTTCCTTTTTCATGTGACTGTTGTAAAGTAGCATCTTAGCACCATGTAGAACGTTGGTCATACTGTGCTACTACCAGCTTTCCTGTTTAACAAAGAAGAAATAAATCCGTAATCTTTGCCTGATTCTGTGTAAAATGAATGCTTGTCATATATAGGTGTGTCGACGGCCTGGTGATCCCAATAAGTTAATGTTCTGTAAAAGGTGTGATGGTGCTTATCACTGTTACTGTCAGCAACCCTCACACAAGGTACGTATACGGTGATCCTTTCTGGTTCTGTTTTCTAAAAATTGAACCTGTAGTTCGTTATTTCACAGTGAATTATATAACTCTGCAGAATGTTACCAATGGACCATACTTGTGTCCAAAACATACAAGGTGTCACAGCTGTGGATCTGGTGTACCCGGGAGTGGCCATAGCACAAGGTACTAGTCTAAAAGAATGAGTTTGATCAAATTTACTTTAGATCTTTTAAGCATGTCTTTACTACCTGATGTGTCGTACTTTTCTATAACGTTATGAGTTTGGGTGCCCAGGTGGTTCCTGGGGTACACATGCTGTGATGCTTGTGGGCGGTTGTTTGTGAAAGGAAACTACTGTCCAGTTTGCTTGAAGGTAGCCCCTTTGCTATTACTTTTTCTTGGTGTAACTTTGGCCTTCTACGTTGGGATTTATCATGCTGTCTTCAATTTCAGGATGTTAGAAAATGTCTTGTTACTGTCCACTGTATCTCTTCTAATAGTGGCACCATGTTATGCATGAGGTCTAAAAGTGTGGATGCTTGAGATCTCATTCAAGTTTAAGAATGTGTGATAGAATCTTCGCTCACATACACCATAGCGTATTGCAAACCCTTTTCCGTGTTAACTTCTGCTAATATACTTTCTCTGCTGCGTGGTTCAATCCTTTTCAGGTTTATAGAGATTCTGAAGTGATACCTATGGTTTGCTGCGACGTTTGTGAAAAGTGGGTACATATTGAATGTGATGGCATCAGGTCTGTACAGGCGTCTAATCCTCATTCTGTTTAAATAATCACATTCATATTTCTTGCCTTCTCTGGATCTACTGCTTCCTCCCTTGATACTTCAATTGTCTATAAGTTTTTTTCTCTTCTTTGGTTTATCTTTGCAGCGAGGAAAAGTACCAGCAGTTCCAAGCTGACCAAAATCTACAGTATACATGTGCATCATGCCGTGGTGAATGCTCCCAGGTAATATGTACTTCTGTCATGGTTTCTCGTTGCTATGTCTATGTTATCTTACACCCTTGGTATCTTCAGATCAGGGATGCAGATGATGCAGTTAGGGAGCTTTGGAAGAAGAGGAACATTGTTGATCATGAGCTTATGGTTAGTTTAAGGGCTGCTGCTGCACTGCCTTCTTTAGAAGATGTGTCACCCTCGTGTCCAAATTCGGATGATGAAAGACTCAGTGCAGTTGTATTGAAAAATGATGGTAGAAACACACTGAAGTTCTCCTTAAAAAATAACAGCAGTAAGCCTCCATTAGATCAATCTGAGCAAGAGAAGAATGTTCCCAAGAGCTCAGGATCAAACAAAAAGCATTCGAAGAAAAAACGCAGTCAAGGCAATAAGTCGGTTATTGACCCGGATGAGGTTTTTTTGGAGAGGAGGCATGAAGCCAAATCATTGAGTGGTCTCCTGGGAGATCATACTGTGGAGGGTAATCAGGAGAGGAATTCTTTTAAGAATGATGCTAGTGTGCTTATTTTATCTTCAACTCGACGTTCAGAGAAGGATTTGAAATCCTCATCTGCAAAAGCCGCAGCAAACAATTCCGAAATGATACCAAAAGTCAAAATTAAAGGCAGCAAGACCCAAAGTTTGCATTTCAAAGATATAGGCGAGGAAAATACTACCAAGAGTGATGCAGGGAAAGGTACCAAGTTGGTTATTCATCTCGGAACACGTCACAAAAGTAAAAGTGGCTCTCCTAAGTCTGAAATGTCCAATTCACAAAAAGAGCAAGAGTTTGGTTCAATTCATGGTATGTGCCCTAATTTGTGTTGCTTTGCTGTTTACAATTTAGTTTGCCTGATGTAATGTATATGGTATGCATGTATGGTACTAGTAATTTAATTATGAAATTATATCTGTTTTATGGCAATTCCATACTTCCTGATGCCATTTGATTTGACTTGTGGGGTGTTACCATATGCCTGATATGCTAATATTTAATCGCTAATTCTAAATTCTGTCTCCCCAAAAGGATTTGTGGTTGGTCATATTTATCAGCAAACTGTTAGCTGTCTGATCAGTATACCCACATCATCCACCCTTGAGATGGCAGTCCCAGGAAACCATTGCCTGTCTTTCATATACTGCAGTTTGCTCTGTCTTTCCTTTAAGCTTGTCATTTACCCCGATATTGTTTCCATATTAATGTCCGAGCAGCTGGATTCATCTTTGGTAGCTGACATGTCATACTAACCTCTGTTCCAACATAGATAAGTCCTACTAGAATGCATGCAGTCAACTTTCTCTAACTTTGACTATCATTCTATCGATATATAAATATATTGACATAGGTTGCCATGAAATCACATAATCCTGCAATTTTTTTGAGAGAATAATCCTGCAATTTTAACTAATATATTCATACGAAATATAATGGTCAAATTGGCATGTTGAAGACTGCATAGATGCCCTGTATTTTAGAGCGGAGGGATTATTGAATATTAATCCCCTTGTCAGATTTTTTCCATTGATCCTGATTGAAGTAGCTTGGTCTCCTTTTGCTATTTCAGGAGGGAAAATTGATGTAACCAGCCAGTTCAAAAGCTCGAAGAGTGAGAAAAAGGAAAAAAGTGTTATGAAGCTAGTTAGAGAGACTGCAGTACCGCAAAGAAATAGCCTTTTGGGAGAACTGGGTACTTCAAAGAAGCATGTAACCGGAAAAAGGAGCAATTCTGTAGTTTCTGCGATTGAAAATGCAAGTGAGAGTGGTACAAGAAGCAGATCATTTGGACATAAACAATCTATTTCAAACCAGCTGATGGAGAACCAGGGCACTGCTTCATTTCCTGTCAACAATTCTCCTGACAGCTTAAAGCCCTCATTGCTCAAACTGAAATTTAAGCGTCCCCATTTGGAGCAGCCAAGTGGCCAGGTTTCTCAACCAGAGGAGCTAGCCACGTGGGCTTCTCAGCAAGAGGAGTTGAATGTTGCTAAAGGCCAGAGATCAAAGAGGAAAAGGCCTTCAATGGACAAGATGGATGGTTCAGAAGGTAAGCCTCCATCCAAGCGGCATGCGCAGAGCACGGGCGATGAAGCAATGGATGCAACCTGGATACTACGTAAGTTGGGTAAGGATGCAATTGGGAAAAGGATTGAGATCCAACTAGCTTCTGATGGCAAATGGTGAGCTCCCTCTTACCTAATTCTTGTTATCTGTTCTGTGTATTGTGTTTATACTGGTTAAACATCCTGTCTTTTTGTACGTAATTATTGTTAAAGTTATTCATTTTTGCATATCCATTGAAACTTGCATACCTTGCATCAGAAATGGATTTGGTCTTAGTAGCGATAATACCCAAATAATCTGAGTCCTCTTACTAAAGCTACCAGGCTTTTATTGCTCACTAATTGAACTTAGTAGCGATAATACCCAAATAATCTGAGTCCTCTTACTAAAGCTACCAGGCTTTTATTGCTCACTAATGGAACTTGGAGACGTAGTAGTATTGTCCACCACACCTTGTAATCTTTGTGTTTTTGCTGGGTGGCAAAAAAGGGAGAACCAGTGTTGGACTAGATCTTAGTATTGTCTGGCACGTTTTGTCAATGTTATTGTTACTCATATATCTTTCATTTTGGCAGGCATCAAGGGGTGGTATCCAATGTCGTCAGTGGCATGCTCAGTGTTCAGTTAGATAATGGTAGCTCTGAGAACTTAGAGCTGGGAAAGCAGGCAGTTCGCTTGATAGCCCAAAGATCAAAGAGCGGAAAGAGATGAAGCCTTTTTCATCTATGTCTCGGCTCTTCCCATCAGTGCCGTCTGGAAGGCTTCAGCAGGTTGTAACGTCTGAAATGCAGCAGTGCGGACTGCTGCTGTCCATGATGTGGCTCCTCCCTGTTGCGCCACTGCTGACTGCACCAGACATGGAGCGCAACCTCAGCTTGTTGCGCCCGTCGGTCACCGGTGTAGCACATGTAACAGACTTTTGCTTCCTGTGCGGTTTGAAGCTCATTGGCTTCTGTTGAATTATGTTAGTGTAGGGAAAACTGGGATGGTCTTAGGGTACCTTGGATGTAAAAGAAGTGGTTATCCCGATAGCGGGATGTTCTTGTATGTGTACTTGCTGAATGAGTTTTTATCTTATAAAAAAGTTTTTAGCTGCCAGAGTTCCTTGTTTTCTGGTAGGTATTCAACTGAGTTTTTTCCTGCTTTGGGCTTCTGGCTGATTTATCTCGGCGCGAGTATCAGGCTAATATTGCACCACCAAGGTTCATCCTTTTGCATTAAACTTATTGAGAATGTGATTGGATAGCTACTGGTTTACTTGGTAAATCCATATATGGTCAACCAAAACCATCTTGAAGTTGAATATGAGTTGCATGATCACAGATTTGATGATGCACGTGGAGAAACTCTTGGAACGTTGCTTATCACCTTCCACATTGTTTACACCTTCCATATTCTATCAGGGGCCAAACAATAGCCCAACGAGTTTGTAGCACACCAAATGCTCTGTAGCACACCAAATGCTCTCCACATTCTTTGTGGCACTTTAATGTTCTCTAGCAAAGGTACATCTTTTGTCGCCGAACAAAATATCATGGCTTTACAATCCTAGTAATCAAAGAAGCACCTGCAATTTGGAATCGTGATAGTGCTCCATTTTGTTAGACTGTGGAACAAAATATCATGGCTTTACAATCCTAGTTCACCAAGTCTGCCTCAGCAAGCTCCAGGGCCCAAGTCCTGACAACCATGTGATTTTTCGCCGAACTTTTTATCTTGCCTAAGCGACCATGTTCAGGATTCAGAAAGGGAGATAAATCAACTGGTAGTACTAAGTAATTCTTCCCGATGAGTTAACATAAGTTGTTGATTGTACACTGTCTCAGTTCACTGCAATTTGCGTACAGATACAGACTTATGTATACAGCAACAAAGACGATTGTCAGCCAAAGTCTGATTATGACATGTAAAAATCAGCGAAGAATGCAACATGATAAAATGGCCTAATCTATGTTCAGCTTATCCTCAGATTCTTTCTTCCATTCAACATCAATGAAGTGTCACAAAATACGGAAATATTTGGCACATCCCAATGTACCGTAGCCTTTTAGGGAGCGATACGATGGAATGGACTCCTCCCTTCTTCACCCTCACGAGGTTTTTCCTACACACAGAAGAAAGATGTTTTTATGTTGCACAAATTCAGGTATGCACGAACATATTTCTCAGTCACTACGATCAGAAATCCTAAACGCTGAACACTTATGAATCAAATAAGGGTAACATGATTGGAGCAAGACTACCATTTCAACTTCAAGCATTACAGTTACACGGCACGATAACAATCAATTCAACTGTGATATGTATTGGTCCAAACGTGGAACCTTACATACTGCAGGGCTAATTCAACAGGGTTTTTAGTTTAGACATGCGCAAACAATTGGAATGCTTGCCCCATACTTAACAATCTCTCAGTCCGAACGGTCACGACCCTCCACTGAAATTCTCAACTTCGCTCAAAGATTACTCAAGAAGCAATACTGAAACCATATTTCATGCCAAAATACATTCATGGGTGACTGGCACATACATGTCAAAACAATAAACAAATTAATCTGTGGTAAGTTTGCATCGAAAAGGTTTCATAAGGAATTCTAGTCCAGATACCTCTATCATTTCTCTGGTAAACTTTCTTTCTTTCTCTATTTCTCATACCATGAAGTTACTTATATTTGCCTAATGGGGTATATGCAAAACAAAACAAGACGCACTTTGTACAAATAAGCATTGCATCAACCCCTTGGCTTGCACTATACCTAGAGCAGAAGACACAAAATAATTCTGGACTGAAGCTAAATAGGAATAAGTAATTTCTTTCGGCTCCTTGCTCAAGTGGTCTTTTTATTTTGGACATTTAAAGAGGTGCTACATATTTTGCTTTTTCATTAAAAGCGTTTGTTTACTGTTTCCAATTTCAATCACCGCAGTTGTCCTTTTTGTGTAGCCCACGAATGAAAATAATTCGTACAAAAGTTTACAGATCGGGTGTAGGTTGTGGACCCCTCCCACAACAGGGTAAACGAGATAAATTCATTATCTACAGTACCTTGAAGATGGCAGGTGATACAATGATGGGAAGGGTAGATGGACTTATTTCATTCTTTCATACAAAACATGACTGCTATTTTAGGATTAAGTGAATTTGTTTGCTTCCAAGAGACTAGCTGAAACAACAGCATGCATGGGTGAATACTTCTAAGGTGGTACTATGCTGATCACCATAAAATAGGATGACTGACATAATGGAATTGCTGAAAGCTACTAACATTTTCCTTTAACATATAAATAAACTAGGAGTTAACTACATTTTAAAAGTGGCTAACTAAGTACACATTGTCAGGCATGCAGATATAACTATATCGGGTGCATTGTGCATCATGCAAATTCACGGTGGATGTAGACATTGTATCTGTATTCTTCATGCATCATATTTTTCTAGGAGGTAGTTGTTAATTCATCAAACATCTCTTACAAAATATATATTCAAGTAATTTTTCGTGGAGGCATGTAAAAGAGGAAACCCCCAAATTTTTGTAAGTTATAGTAAAAAACTGAAGAAAAATGGCAAAGGTCACTAGGAACCGCTCGCTCACACAAAAATTCCTCACAACATAAACTATTTTGAACTTGATACTGTTGAACGCATGGTTTTTTAGATGGTTTCAAGATGTTTGAATTTTGAAGTAAGAACTACCTTATACTGTGGAATCAGTAGGGTTTGCAAGCGGCGGCCCGCTTCGTCCCGCGAAACGTATCAGCTAGCACAAAATCAATCGATCACTCATGTAAAATTAACACTACGTTTGTACTGTCACGTTGTCCGCCAGCCTGCCCCGCTTGCATCCCTAGGAATCAGCAAAACACAATTCAATTTGTCGAGGATGAATTTCATTGATACTTTGTCAATATAATAACAGAAGTTGATGCATAAAAGTGCAAGCCTTTGATTATGAAGAATTCTCGGTTGAAATCTCTGTGTAGACACATAGTATGCAGTACAACAGTTTCTCACTGAAGCCATCATCTGGCACAGTTATCTTTTTGCATGAACAATCAATTCACTACCTACAGGCAAGAATCATTTTCAGGATGTCTTCACTTGATCCAAAATATAGCTGACCAGAGGCCATAGCATGTGTCAAAGCAAATTCCATACTGGTAGGAATGAAGTTCTACTGTTCTCCAGATAAACCAATTGTACAATATGATGAGGCTTCATTGTGTTCTCTGTGTGTTAACATGTATTTTTCTCTTCGCCCTGGTTTTTGTAATCACCAGTATAGTAGACAGCAGGAATAAACCTTCCACCTTTATCAGCTAACTGCAGATCTTCTGCCAGGTGGAGTTTTTTCGCCGTTGAGAGACCATCAAAGAATTCATGCAACAAGACCTTGTCAGGAGCCATGCACCTATGGAACAAGTCCTTCATCACATCCACCGCTCCTTCAAAATCCTTATTCTTGCAGAAAGTAGATATAACCATCTTGAAAGCGTCATAATGCGGATGGAAGCCAGATTTTTTCATCACATTCAACACCTGCAGTGCTCGCTCTGAATTCTGCACCTCGCAGTGCCCAATAATCAATGCTGAGAAAGTCGAAGCATTAGGTTCAAGCTTGCACCTGTCAAGCTGCTGAAACAAATGCTCGGCCTTTTGTATCTTCCCATCCTGGCAAAGACCAAGAATGAGCGCGTTGTATGTCGTGATATCAAGCTCCACTCTGTTCTTGACCATCTCTTCATGAACCCTCGATGCTGTCCCATTGTCCCCAAGTTTGACATACCCATAAATCAGCGTATTGTATGTTACTGTGTTCGGCGCGACCCTCATGACCCTCATCTCGCTCAACAGCCGATTCGCATGCTGCATCCTGCCCTCCTTGCACAGTCCATGGAGGACCGTGTTATAAGTTACCACATCGGGTGGTAGCCCCTCCCGCTCCATCTTCTTCTTCAGCTCCAGCGCATGCTCCAGACCCCCATGGTCTCTGCAATAAGCAGCGATCAACGTGTTGAAGCTGACCACCGTCCTATCAACCCCCCAATCCGGCATTTCATCAAGCACCTTGGCGGCGTCAGCGACCCGCCCCAGGGCACAAAATGCCCGCAGCACCATGTTGGCGGTGTACACGTTGGGCGAGATACAGCACCGGCGCATCTCCCGGAAGAAGGACACAGCGATCTCGGGGCGCTTGAGGCGGAGCGCGGCGGAGATGAAGACGTTGCAGGACTCGACCCGCGGGAGCAGGCCGTGCGCACGCATGGCGCGGAAGGTGAGCGTGGCATGAGAAAGCTTATTCCGGCGCGCGCAAGCGGAGAAGAGCACGTCGATGGTCGGCACTGCGGCGCCGTGGCCGGTGAGGCGAGCGGTGAGGATGAGGTGGTGGAGGAGGTCAGGGAAGGCGTGGTGCGGCAGGGAGGGAGCAGGGAGGAGAGGAGCTCGGAAGAGCGGCGCGGGGCGAGGGAGTGGAGGAGGAGAGCGAAGGGGAGCGGGGGCGGCGGTGAGGGGAGGAGGGAGGCGAGGAGGTCGTGGCGCACCGGAGGCGGGGAGAGCAGGAGGTGGGAGAGGCGGAGGGGGTTGAGCTGGGGTAGGAAGCGGGAGAGGGAGGATGGCGCGGGCACCGGCGAGGAGTGGAGGTGGGAGCGGAGGGCGGCAACGAAGGCGAAGTCCTCGCCGGCGAGCGGCGGGAGGGTGAAGTGCGGCAGCGGAAGCGGGCGCGGCGCCGGCATTGGTGGTGGCGTTCTGTTGCTGGAGAGGCGAAACTATTTTAGCACTTTCCCGTCGTTAATTGCTAAATTTAAATTTTTGCAATAATTTATCTCATATATCGTCAATCCGATTGCGATTTATTTTCACTTATGAGTTCATATCGACAAGGGTTCTAAAACAAGATCTCATGTTGTTTCGAAAAAGAATTATCACAAATGATTAAGTATAAAGAATGATATCAACCGACTTCAAGCCGGTAACATTTAACTAAGTTACTACAGCCTAGCAACAAAGTGGTTATAATCTGCATATAATCCTCTTAAGTTAATGAATTTAATCTGCAAATTACTGCTAGACAAAAACGTGGAACTCGTAAACATGAGATCTAGTTTCGAAGACCTCGTCACATATTCCGAGAATATGGTAAGTCTGATCATCAATCGTGTTAACACTTCGAGAGCAAAATTTTAACTTAAAAATTTGAGAATCTAGGTGATGTCAAAATTTACATGTATGTAGTGAGAGAAGAGATCGCACCGGACGAGGAGTATTATATGCGGTGTCCTTGCATAGTCATATCCAGTTGTTGGTTGTGGCACCTCGGTTGGAAGGTGAGTTTCTCCAAGTGGTACCCGATCATCCTGTCTGAGTAGGTCACATCATGTCCTGTTCTGGATGGTAGTCAAGGTATGGATCGGAGGGACCGGAGGTCAATAGTCGATATCTCGAGGATCTGTTACTCGAGGGTTGGGTTGATGTAGAGACCCATGCATTTTTATGGACGTAGAATATATTTGGTAGGGAACTAATATAAATGATTTTTTATTGTTAAATAACATTGCAAAACTTAGATTTGATAGTTTTTTTCGTTTTCCCGTTTGCACTTCCAAGCCACAGTTATCAATCAGAAAATGACATAAATACTATAACAAAATTCATACAAATCGAACAACTCATACAAGAAGAACTCCGAAGGATTTGAAGCCTATGAAATTCGTATGAAAATGTTTTTTTAGTGGAATGTTTTTTTCAGGGTTTTGAAAATCTTTTTTTAGCTTATAAAAATCTTCTTCTTTTTTTTTTTTTGAGAATTCACACCCCTTTATTAATCAAAGTTCAGGTATCTTCTTCTGAATCAAAGAGGCTAACATTTCTCCCGAAAGATATCCTAGTAGCACATTAAAGCCCAAGCCCAAACGCCACTTCTAAAAGAGAGAGAGTGTGTGGGGTTAGATCCGTTTGCGTCAGTTCCAAGCCCAAACAGCACACACACTTCTGGAAAAGAGAGGCCATGGGAGAGAGACGAGGGTTTTAGCAGTCCCCTCCAGGGCTCCAAGGGAGAGGGAGAGGAGGCTGCGGCGGGTGTGAGGCTTCTGGTTTATCCATACATCTACCCTTCAAGACCGGGCGAAAGAGGCGCTCTCCTCCTCCGGCGGGCGGATCCACGGAGCCGCCTTTTTTTCTTGATTCCGTCTCAATAGAACAGCTGCAGCCTAGGTCCGTTGGCTCCCTCAGACCCTCACTTTATCTGGATTATTCTTTTCGCTTTGCATCATCGATTGAGACGAATCAGGAGTGAGCTAACTATGTTTGAGTGGGCGATTTTATCTAAGTTCCGTGATTATCCCTAAATTTAGTGTTCCTGAGCAAAAAAAAAGGCAAGTTCTGAAGTGTTCCCCTTGTGTAGAAGGCAAGAACCGGGTCCAAACTTGTCGGTTCAGTAGATAGATGTTACCTCATAGACTTGCATCGAGTTCGTATGTCCGTAGATTCTTCCTTTCTTTTATGTTTCCAGCGATTCCAAATGGGTCTACCCGATCTTGTTGCTCATGTGCTGTGTTGATCAGAGATCTAGAGATTACTTTGGGTGGTACCATAGTTAATGTCGTTGTGAAGATGAACGCGTAGAACTTTAATAGATGCGAAAACAGAAACAATTTTTTTCTACTGATGCTTTGGTTATAATATATGCTTTAGAAATTGGATAATTTTACGTGTCATGTTAATGACTTGATGTCCGAACCGAACATTGAAATTGGAGACTAGTATGTTTGGGAAAAATAATTTTGGCTCTGTTGATGCAAGTTGCCCAGGAGTACCTAGGTCCCAGTCCACCCTGATGACAGGATGTGGTTTTCATGTGATCAGTCATAGCAGTGTAATCTTGTAGACTCATATTTCTGATAGGTTCTTCGTTGTTCCCATTTTGCTTGATTGTTTCAGCATCTTCAGATACTCGGGTGGTAATTTACTTGCTTCGATGTTGTTCCTTCTGAATAAAACATATGTTCTTATCGCTATATATATTTGTTTTTATTAATCTTTCTGAATTGACCTGATTATCTTGGTATGCTTAATTCTGATCTCATTAATTTCAGTCCAGTGCTCTGTGTCTATGCGTACCTATCAAACCTTGAGATTACCAAATTAGACCACTGAATTACTCGATGGAGGATCTCCCAGAGGCACTGTTTGCAGAGGTCATCAAGAGGATTACCCGAGCAAGTGATCTGAATTCTCTTTCCCTAGTGTCAAAGCAGCTCTACAAAACTGAGGCAGATCAAAGGGGTGCTATCCGTGTTGGCTGTGGACTTTGCCCTGCTACAGAAGCCCTGGTATCTCTGTGCGCCCGATTCCCTAATTTGCATAAAGTGGAAATCAACTACTTTGGTTGGACGGCGGGCCACGGGAATCAATTGGACAACCAAGGCCTCTTTGTGTTTTCATCTCACTGCCGCTTGCTGACTAGTCTCACCTTAAGCTTCTGCTCATACATCGATGACTCTGGTCTTGGTTATCTAGCCTATTTCAAGAAGTTAGCGTCTCTCAGGTTGAACTCCACACCAACTATAACTTCAAGAGGGCTTCTCGCTGTGGCTGTTGGTTGCAAGAGTCTATCTGCTCTCCACCTAATCGACTGCCAGAAAATAGGCAGCAACGATTGGCTGGAGTACCTTGGCTGTGATGGATCATTGGAAGAGCTTATAGTAAAGAATTGCGAGGGAATTAGCCAGGACGACTTCCTGAAGATTGGTCCAGGATGGACGAAGCTCCAGAAGTTTGTGTTTGAAATCAACAAAAGATTCTTTATTTATCTGGATTATGCCGGCTACGATCCCTCATACGACGCCCATAGGCCAAATATGTATGATATCTGCTGTGAGAGTTTGAAGGATTTAAGTTTGGCGTGTATTGAAATTGCAACAGGAAAAGGACTTCGTTTTCTCCTGGGTAGGTGCAAAGCATTGGAGAAGCTGTGCTTGGAGTATGTCCGGGGCCTAAACGACAATGACATTATTGCGTTATCCCAGAGATGCAACAACCTTAAAAGCATCTCACTTTGGCTGGATCCTCATTTCTATGCTGGTGATTTCCGGACGGCATTTACTGATAACAGCCTTAAGGCTCTAGCTCTCAGCTGTCCTATGCTTGAGACTGTTGAACTCACATTTGCAGGTTGTGTTCCCGAATATCCATCAGAAATTGGCTTCACACAGAAGGGTCTTGTGGTGCTCATTCAGTCCTGTCCTATTCGTGTTCTTGTGCTAAATGGCGCCAACTTCTTTGATGTTGAGGGGATGGAGGCTGTCTCATCCGCGCAAACCTGGAGACACTCGAGCTTGTGGATTGCAATGCAGTAACTGATGCTGGGATGTGTTTCGTCGCACGTGCTCCATGCTTGATAAATCTCACACTCCGGTTGTGTGGAGGTGTGACTGATTGTGGGGTGGCCGAGTTAGTGCATGCACAGAAGTTGGTGTCTCTGATCATTGAAGGCTGCCGTAGAGTATCTCTGCAAGCTGTGAAGGGGGTTGCCAGATCAGTTCAATACTCTCTCGAGTGTGCAAGCCGTGGCCATCTACAAAGAAAGTTCTTATAGTCGGGTGATGAAGTGGCCTCCAAAAGCCTTCTGTTCAAAACATTCGGTGATGTCAGCAAGTTGTTGCTGAGTCCTGAATGTGCATCATGCGTTGATGTCCCTGTCATTAAAACCGTTCTATTTCTCGTCTTCTCCCTATCTCTCTGAACTTGTTTCTTACTTTTACCTTTTGGTGCTATGATTTGCCTGAGTATGAGAGTAACAGTGGTGGATTTTGGACCGGATTTGATGAATGTAAAACTTAACATCTCGTACCATCGGTGTTACTTTTCTTGCTCTGGTAGCTTATTTTTCCTAGCTTGCTGTTTCCACTCTCAGTTACCTACACTTGTCTGTTAGGTTTTTCTGTCCAATTAGTAAACTTTATGAAACTGATATTATGGAAGTGATTGGGTAGACCTATGTATTTTCTTATGATATTTTTATGCTTACAAATTTCCATTACATCAATTGACTAAGTTTGCTGGTCTGTACATAATAAATCTACATTACCAGGTCTTCACCTGTTGTGTTTCAGTTGGCAATCACAACAGGCTGTCAGATCGACCACCACAGTGATTTGGTAGGCGGGTTGGCTACTAATATGTTTGAAGTTTGAGCTGATGATGCTGATTGCGCTGCTTAATTTACAGGCAAATCACGAGCATGAGCCGTAAGTTACAGCTAGCGCACTGCTAGCTAACCCCTTATCTGGTGAAACAAGCTGAACATTTTATTCGACACAGGAGAAATAAGCATTGTTTTAGAGTGTGAAACAAACTTAAAAAAGTATTTGCGTATGAAACATTTTATCTATTTAACCAAGTTTAATAGTTGCACAATTATTTTACTTTACTTGACATACATGAACATTTTCATGGACGGTGGAATATTTTTATGCGAAAAGTCTATAAATCATTTTTTTGTTAGATGATCCAAGATCGCGAAACTTAGATTTGGATCGTTTTCTCCCTGCACGCGCTGCTGGCCAGTTTGCACCTCACGGAAGGGCATAAATAGTGCAACATAAGATACGCTGTGACGAAATGTAGTACAGTACAAAGGAGAGAAATCAGTTTTGACTCGTAGGTGTAAATGTACCCACTATTTAAAAATCATAATTCAAAATGTCAAGAAAATCAAAACAAAATTTCGGGTGTACATCCAGACATTATATGTTCGCACACAAATTTTCGTTGATTTTTTTGTGGCATGTGTAAGAAAAACAAATTCCGTTACACCAAAACTATTTTCACGAAACATTTTTTTGTGTTTTTTACATAGGCCACAAAAATATCTTTTTTTCGAGAAACTTTGTGTACGAATATAGAATTTTGAAATGTACACCCGGTATTTTTGTTTGAATATATTTGACATTTTAAAATGCATTTCAAATGTATTTTTTACAATAGGTGTATCTAGACCTATGACCTAAAACAACATTAATCTTGATAGGAAATTTAGAAGATTATTTTTCTTCCTGCACTAGCAAGTTATATACTTAAACTGGTTGTTTGTCTTCGATTGGAACAATTGCTGTCTCATGAGATCTCTGTTGTACTTTTAGAGCATGAGAATTAATTTTCGTTCAAGTTATTAGGTTTGACGCAGTGCATGCTTGTATTACAAGTTTGGTAAACTTTGTTATAGTAGCGGGCATTATGTGTAGAACAACATTTTTCTTTCCATTGTTAATGTAATGCATAACAATTTTCCGTTTACATCTAATCACTTGGTGCAGGTTTAGTAGAAAGACTAGACAATAGAGTAACTTGTGTCGAGTTTTATCAGCTTATAATTTTTACCTGGGTTGCTGCAGGGAAATGCATATAATTTCTCCAAGTGCGTGAGTGAGCTTATTGGTGTCGATATGTTCGTCGATGCCGTCCTCAAGACCTTGGAGCTCTGATTCCCCGAAGAGCGGTAATGGATGATTGGGGGAGTTCTTATCTGATTACGTTAATCATCACAATTGCGCTCAGATCTTACTTGGGCAAACCTTAATGCTTTGGAGATTCATAGCTTGTACACCTTTACAAAGTGGAAGGTTCTCTTGCACAAAATACAGTAGCTACCTACATCATACTAATAGTTGTATAGAAATGTTTGATGGTTTAAACCTTTTATTCTAGTCTACGATGGTTTTTGCAGCCACGAGATTGTGGGTTAGTGTTCATGGATATGAACTTGATAATGATGATTGAGATTCACTAAGTTTGGCCTGAATTACTGTTGCTTCCTTTATCAAGGTAGTTGTTCGTTTTCTGAAATTCCGTTAAGAAAATTGTATTGTGTTGATCTCTGAGTTCTGGATGTCACTGCTAGGTGCAGATTCTCTTACTAATTTTTTTCCCAAATGGTTTCCCATTTTCTGATGGGTTTAGAGAGCTCACTACTCCTCTTAATGATGTGTTATCTGTATAGGCAGAAAGAGGTTTGTGTTATCCATAGTGTTTCAATTCTCTTCTTTTATAAAACAAGTTAAATGTCCGTACGTTGCTACGGGTGAGGGTGACACAAGTATTCGAGTCACTTTGTTTCCTAATTAGTTCACATTTCTTACGTTTATATGCATATAGCTCATTAACATTTCGCCTCTTATGGTTTTCGGATCGATAGGTGTTGCAGACTCTAAGACACAGGTTCTGCGACTCTCCATATAAATCATAAACAAGATAAAATGGGAATAATCTAGAGATATTTATAGCTTGTATTTGTAAATGGGAGGCTAATTGGCGACCAGCCGCTAGATAAGGGACGACACGGTGTTTTCTGACCGCATAATGATAAAATCATCGTAGCCCCAACTATCTCATCTTTCCCGCCTGAATTAGCATTTATTTTGTGGCGACAAATGCTTGATTCTTGTGGTCCCCTCGTAATGTTGGCGTCTTATTTATACTCCCCTCGTATTGTTTTCTCAGGTGCATTATATTTGCTGTATATAAAGGCGGAGTCACAGATCACACGGGAATGCGAGATACTAAGGACGTGTTTGGTTCATAAATGGTAACGTCATGTCGCAGGGTGTATCGTGAGTGGAACAGACAAACTCTAGTTTTGTTTGATACGGATTTGTAATGGAAACAGTTTCCGTACCACTGTTTGGTTGAGCATGCTGCACTATGGTAACACGTTTTACAACAACAACAACCACAGAACAGAGAGGTATACAAATCCCATCTTTTTCTAGGACAAACTACAAATTCGAAAGGGAAAATTCAAACTGACGGCCTTTTTGTAGAAGTGAAACCCTTCCTCTCGGGCGGCTCGCGCAGGCCGCTCCAGAGGACCCCCGAACCGTAGGAAAAGCCCAGCCCGCCGCATCTCCCTGGCCGCTGCCGCCGCCGGCGCCGGCAGTGGCGGCCGCGCCCGACCGACAAAGGCGGCGGGTGGGGTGGGCGCGCCCCGACGAGCTTCCTCCGCGCGGAGGTGAGGCGTCAAGCGGGCAGCGCTGGAGGTGGTCTCTTCGGCGATGTGCGCGGCTGGGAGGAGCTGTGGAGGAGCTGCGGCGTTCCGGGAGGCTCGGTGGCGGTTCTGGAGGCGGTGGCGGCGCCCGGAGCTGCTGGTGCGGGAAGGAGATGCGGCGCCGCATCGGGCCCGATCTGGGCCCATTCAGGGCCCAATCTGGGCCAAGCGGGCTGTAAAGTTCCTTCGTCGCTGATGCTGTTTGGACTCGTTCCGGTGCTGCCGGCGCGGCGGTGGCGTCTGCAGGCTGTTGACTGCGTGGAGGACACCAGGCAAGGAAGCTAGGGTCGTTCGACCAAGGTCTGGCCGCCTCGAATCTGGGACAGGACAGGGGTCCCGTGCCCTCCTTTTCGAGCCCTTTTGCCCTTGCGCATGATCTGGCACCGCTGGTAGCCGCGGGGGCTACTAGTGGTTGATCTGTGGACGGAGTCCTCCCTCCTCTTCTCGCTTCTGTTCAGTGGTGCACGGAGCTCGGACGCCGGGGCGGCGACCCGGGAAAGTGGGAGTCCTTTGGTTGGCGGGCGAGCCAGGGACTCAGGTGCTGGTCGGTGACCTCGGACCACGGGGGTGGCGCGGTGGCTGGCGTGCGACTTACGGTGACGGTGGCCGAGATGTCGCTTGTCGATGTTTGGTGCCCCGTGTAGAGGGCGGGGAGAGTTTACCGGGGGAAAACCCTTGCCCGAGATCTTCTTGGGATGCGGCGGCGGCGTCCACGGACGTCGTTCCCTTCTTGAAGGCGTCGTAGCGGCTTCTCTCGGCCCTTCTACGCTCCGGATGAAAATCCAAGATCCTCGGATCAGGCGATGGCGGCGCTCTGGCGTCGTGTGCTTCTTGAAGACGTCGCCTTGGAGTTCACGGCGGGTTGCTTTCCAGGGGTGCGGTGGCTATCTTCGTCGAGCTCCCTCAGGCAAAGCTTGTACCTTGTTCTGCACCTCGGTGTTTCTTGCGCAGGGACCTGTTGATTGAGCCTGTCTGCACGCTTGCGGATAGTGGCGGTGATGATCCTATTGGTGGTGCTCCGTGGATGGTGGTTTTGGTCTCGGCGGTGTGCCGTGTGTGTTGGTGTGCCCGTGCCCGGTTGTGCTCCGGCCCGACACCTCTGCCCGCCCTGCTTGCTCTCCCTCTTCGGCATTGCTCGCCTTTGGTGGTTCACCTGTAATCTCGTCGGTAGCCTTGTCTTACTTTGTGTGTGTGCAGTGTTTTGTTGTAAGCTGGTTTCAGCACCATGTACTCTGTCGCCGTTTTGGCGTTATTAATTTAACGTCGGACCTTATGGCTTTCTATCTAAAATTCAAACTGACCATACTACAAATACGCAGTCAAATAAGGGAGATTTGAATAGATAAAATCCAGTCTTGCAAATCAGTTTCACCATCAATCGTTCCTATTTCTCTCATCTTGAAGCACGAGCTCTGACTGCGCTCGGCCCGACCTCCTAGCTCCCGCGACCCAGCCCTAATCCTAGCCGCCGGGCCGCCGCCGGCGCGCACCGCTCCTCCCCGTCCTCCTCTCCCCTCCTCTCCGTCCCCTGCCTCGCCCCCCGCGCGGGCGAGCAGGGGACCCCGTCCCGCGGTCGCCTCTCCCTCCCCTCTCCCATCCCCTCCCCTCGCCGCCGTCGGACGGTGTCGCCGACCGAAGGCCGGGCGCTGGCGGTGGCGAGGCTCATCTTCTCCCTCGCTCGTGGATCCCGGCGCGGGTCGGGCAAGACGGCGTGGGCGCCACGTTGACCAAGGGCGCGGCGGCGCGGCCGCTCCGGCGGCGGCGTGGATACTTGGTGGTGGTGGGGCGGATCTGGGACGGCGGCGGCACGTGTGGCCGCAACGACTCAGGCGACGCGGGCTGTGGCATTTTGGGCGGAGGTCTCAGCCATGGACGCGGAAGACGGGCGGCGGGGATGGCATCGACGTCTCCACTAGAGCGACGGAGAAGATCGGGGCAGCCCAGCTCCGGGACGGTGGCTGGCGGAGCTGGCCGGAGGCGGCGGGCTCTCGGCCTAGATCTAGGCCCGTTTGGGCCCGATCTGGGTTGGGCGGGCCTGCTGCCCATGGTTTCAGTGGCTCCTGGTGCGCCCGGGAGCCCTTCTCCCGACCATGAGTGGATGGGGCGCTGGATCCGGTTCAGGAGGGACTAGATCCGGTGACCGCCTAGCAGCCTCGTTTACTCGGGGTCTGTGGGTGCGACCGGCGGGTGCGTCCTGCTAGTCGTACCCCCGTTGTACTAGAGCTGGTTGGCTTGGTCCTTTTCCTGTCCGTTCCGGTGGAACTGCCGTCTTGACACCCGCTTCTCCTTGGGGGCGAGACCTTGGATGCCGGGGCGGCGGCCCCAGAAGGTGGTCTGCGCGGACGATTCCGCGGGGAGTGACATGGCAGTGGTGATGGTCGTCTTCTCGGTCCACGTGGGTGGCGTGGAGTTGGCAGAGGGAGATCCTGGTGCTGGCAGTGCTTCGGCAATGGTGGCTCCCAGATCGCGTCTTGGAAGCCTGACGCGGGGCTTTGGGCGGTTCACGGTACCAGTGTGGTAGGAAGGTGTTTCCGAGCGAAAGCTCTGCACTCCGGCACGAACGGCGGCGACGCCCGCGGGTGTCGTAACCCTCTTGGGGGCGCCGTTGTGAGTACCTTCTCCGCGCTAGGGCTCCGGGTGAAAACCCTTGACATTGGTCTCGACGGCGGCGGCGCTTAGCGTCGTCACCCTCTTGGGGCATCGTCGTGGAGTCTCGGTACCTCTCGATCTCGTGCCGGGTCCTCGGCAAGTCTGGTTTCCTGTTCTTTGTTGTTTATCTTTGATCTGCCGTGTAAGAGGATTTCCTCATCACCTTGTATCGGTTCGGCCGTTGGGCTTTATTTATAAAGCGGGGCGAAAGCCTATTTCGAGAGAGATTTCTCTCATCTTCAAAACTTCCTCGTCAACCTTTCTTCCTTCTCTCATCTGCCAATAATCAACAGTAAAATAAGGGAGGAAGAACCCACATAACAACTCATAGGAAGCATGAGTTCCCGACCGATATCTGGAGGCAGAGCTTCCGATCGGCCGACCGAAAAGAGGAGGAGAAGGGATCTGGAGAAGTAGCACCACGTACCTCAAGATTGGTGACCGGTGGACATGGAGCCGCTGCCGCTCCTCCTGTCGTGCCCTCACGTGGCGTCGCCGATGGTAAATAGAGGATGTCGAGGAACGGGTCGCGGCCGTTACCGCTCCCGGCACCGGCTGCGGGATTCGGTGGAAGAGGAGACGATGGAGATCAAGATCCAGTCGGGGGAGAGTCTCGTCTCACCTAGTAACGCTATCTATTACCCAGGGGGGTGACCGTTATCGGGCTAAAGTAGGGGTGGGATTTGATTACACGGTATCTGTTTACATAACCAAACATGTTTAACGATATCGGCTACCAGTGTAAACGAGTTACGTTACGAAACGACGAACCAAACACGTCCTAATTGGCAGCTTCAAACACCTTAGCTACGGAAGCAATGACCAGGCGACAATGACGCGCAGCCTGCTGAACCCAAGATCAAAATGGCCCTGGCAACATGCCCCTCTCCTCCAGTGACAATACGGCGCTTCAACACTGACTTTCCCGGTGCCAGTGACGTCTACCTTTCCACCTAAGGAATCCAGGAGCACCATGTCTTCATCAATGCTTGCAGTGCGAGCTGTGAAACGCGCCTTGAAATCATGTGATCCGCTGACGACGTTGACTTTGATGGTTGCTTCCACAGTTTCACCGAGATGTGCAAACCTGACCTCAATGGTGCTATGCTCGTCCTGCACCACCTCTGTTCTGGCGTAGCTGGCCTTGCTCATGTGAGCAATATTGTTGTATATAAAGGCGTTGTAGCATAAAGCCTTGTCTTCAGATGGTGATTCTTCGCCTCTAACTTTGAGGTCGATCTCAAAAGCATGGGGATCCATCAGCAGAACCGCATGGCTGGGACCTGTAAGTTCCAAGACTGCATCCTGTACAGATTGGAGAACATAGGAATGAGTCAAGGTCCTCAGCCGCGCATGTCGTAGAAAAGATTAGCAACTAGGGCATCAGGAAATAGATATATTTCATTGCGCTAAAAGTATGTTCAATATGGCAGTAGGAAGTAGAAAAATTTGTCCCAAAAAAATTGAAACACAACCCTAGTGTTAGAGAATACTAGGTAACAATAACACGCCTTGATCTAAGAAATGTCATAAGGCTCTTTAGTGCATTTAGAACAGAAGTTTGAATCATGCAGATCTGAACCAATGAAGAAAAACAAGGATTTACACGATTTATTGCCATTTCCAACCAGCATCCAGATACCAAACAAAAGAGGTATTCATTCTAATATGGATAACAATTAACCAATACTACAGAGCTCTATGCAAAACCCTGAGAGAGAAAAGTTATTTTAAACTAGAGTACAGTTGATATATAACAAGGTGAACCTGCAGGGAGGTAAGGGCCTGTTTGGTTACCCGCATGGATTTTTGCCATTTTGCATCCGTGGCTCACTAGGGCCTGGCTCTGGAAAAACGTGGCTTGAGTCATGTTGTGCATGTAGTTTGGTTACCAACAATGTTCTAGCCAGTCCCGTTCGGCTAGATGCAAGATTTTTTAGCACGGCGTTTTGTTTGTATCTGTGTTTCATGCGTTCTCACCTCTTTCCTACATGATGAGCTTACCTCACACCATCACGGTGAGGTTGAAGAACAGCGGCACGTCCTAGTCGTGGGGTGACGACACAGCGCGGTGGCGGGGCGACGACTGAGGTTGAAGAACTCCTAAACCAAGCACAACCTAGCAGCAGCAGCAGCGACATCGACGCTCACGGCAGCGGTGAGCGGCGGACTACATGCAGTCTAAATACGTGCATAGCTCAGTATAAAATCTGCGCGTATACAACCACCGAAAGAGAAAACTTACAACACGAAAGTTGTGCGGAACTCTGAGATGAAGCTGAACGTCAAAGGATATCTCAAACGATCGATCAAAGACGACGAATTTGATGAAATTCATCTGAAAAATTTCCGAACGTTGGTTCGAAATTGACAAGTTCTGGTCAACAAAACTTGAAACCGAGTAGGGGAATGAAACCTACACATCCATGCACATATATTTCGTGTAGAAAATTTCTTGAATCGATGTATATTTGCAGCAGGAGGATGTCGGCAAGAATGAAAGGTGAAGTACGAACTCTCTAAGTTTCAAAAAAAAGTACGAACTCTCTAGCAGACCCCTCGAAACGCGCGGAATCTCAAAATAACCGCCGGATAAGGTCTTGGAACCTCCAAAACGCAAAGACCAGAAACCTCAAATCGCGCCGACCCGTAAACCATTTTGAGGGGGCCCTTGAATCCGGCCCTCCGAACCATGAAAGCGTAGTTTTCGCCGCCAAACCGAGGGGGCCCTGCATATGGTGAAAACAGTTGGCGGGAGGGAGTATTCACCACGCGACTTTGCCCTCTTCCCCATCTCGCCGCCGCCAGCCCCGCCGCCTTCGATTCGCCCCTTTTCCCGGTCGCATCTGCAGGCGCCCCGCCACACGCGAGTCGCCCCGTCCGGGCACGTACCCCGCCGCCGGTTTCTCGCTCGCCCCGTCCGTGGAGATCCATCTCCGTCCGAATCTACGCCGCCGCCGCGGATCTGTCGGTGAGTCCATCTCCGATCGATTTGGGGTTGTTTTCGGCTGTAGTACCTCCTAGTGATTATGCGGCACACGTTTCAGATGGAGTTGAGCCCGGAGGAAGAGTTTATGCTCTCCGATTCGTCCTCCGACGACTCTGATGTGGAGATGCTGTTTGAAAGCCGTCAGCAGCAGATGGTGGTCGCCGTCCTCGCCGTCAAGGACTTCGAAGATCGGTATGCAAAGGCGCGGCAAGGATCGAAGGTTGGCCGCCTTTGCATACCTCGGAACCGCTACTATGGCAACGAGCTGCTCATGCGTGATTACTTCGCCGACATACCGACGTACCCGGCTCACATCTTCCGGAGAAGGTATCGTATGCGCCGATCTCTTTTCGTGAAGATAGTAGAAGCTTGCGAGGCGAATTGTCGCTATTTTACCCGTCGAAGGAATGCCACGGGTTTGCTGGGATTCAGCACATACCAGAAGATCTCCACCGCAATGAGAGTCATTGCCTATGGCGTCCTGGCTGACTATGCCGATGAGTATCTTCGTATTGGTGATGATACCACGATCGAGTCCGTTCGTATGTTTGCCAAAATGATAATACGTCTCTTTGGCAAGACTTATCTTCGGGCACCAAACGAAGAAGATATGGTGAGGTTGATGGCGGCAAATGAGAAGCGAGGTTGGCCGGGCATGCTAGGTAGTATAGACTGTATGCATTGGACTTGGAAAACTGACCAAAGGTATGGCACGGGCAGTATTGTGGCAGGGGAGGCGATGCAACAATTGTGCTTGAGGCCGTTGCGTCTGAGGATGTATGGATTTGGCATTGCTTCTTCGGTTTGCCGGGCACACTGAATGATATAAATGTGTTATGTGTTGCATAGGTCTCATCTACTATGTAGGCTAGCTGCTGGTATTGAATTATTGTTTAATTCGTGTGATTCAAACTTTTATTGTAATAAACTATTGGTTCTTATTTGTAAGGTACTATTGTTGTATAAGAATATTTATAATTTAGTTCTTATTTTTTCGTTATTGAGTTTTTATGTCAAATAGATCATCTATGTTGAAATGTTGAAATGCTGTGGTTTACAGTTTCTGAACGAGGCGTGGAAGAACAGAAACCGTAAAGCCGAACCTCAAAACAGAATATTCTAGTTCTCAGTTCATGATTTAATTTCTAGTTCTCAGTTCATGATTTTTCTCTAGCTACGATCGATCTCCCCGGCCGGCCATGATTTAATTTCTAGTTCTCAGTTCATGATTTAATGCCTCGCCTGATCGATATGTTTAATTTCTAGTTCTCAGTTCATGAGTTTGTACATGTTTTTATGCGCATTTGTCTTCAGTTCTGTTCCTTTCATTCAGCGCGCGAGAAATCCATCTCTGACGGCGAGGTTTACTAACCGTCTCGAATCGTTTTGTATGGGAGACAACAGAGAGTTTCAGCCATCGCATGTTATATTAGAGACGGCCAGAAATAAGAACCGCTTGAGGAGATATGTCCCAGACGGATGATTTTTTTTTCGTTTGACCGGCTCTAGGTCCCGTCTGCAAAGTGAGGTTTTGTACTAGTGGCAAGTTCCCTGAGGCATTTCCCCGAACACCCTTAGCACATTCGAGCACGCAACAGACCGGCTCGGACAGTCCACGATCTGCTTCCCAGAGTACTCGGAACACCAAAAATTTCACCAACACAACGTGCAGAAGCAAATCGAGACATGGAGAGAGGGATCAGGAGACTTGCATGATGCGGAGAGTCATCTCCGGGAGCGGCAATGAGATGTCGACGGCTGCGGACGATGTGGGCACCTCCGTCGGCGCCGGCGCCGCCATAGTCTTGAATTTGTCCTCCCCGCCTCCGCCGGGGACCCTATTCCAGCTCCAGCCTTCCGATCCCATGTCCCTGCGTCCACGCTTCCCCTCCTTTCCCGCCGGCCGGTGCGGTCGAGGAAGCTCGTTGTCTCGCCGACGTACTCCGGTGGGAGTCTCAACTGTGATTTGATTCGATTGGATTTGAGCGGAGGCTCTGCCACACTTCTCTACCGGTGATTTGCTAGCCTTCGCGGCCGACTTCTCTGCCGGCGGGGGTGGGGAATTTTTAGACAGAATACATGGACGAGAGGGGCCTGATAGGTGGGGTCCACCAGCACTGTAACGGTGTTTAACAGCCGTTGTCACGTCACTGCCATGTCAACGACCACTTTAATGTCCAAAACTGTTCAAATTCTCCTCAAAACCGCCCCAATTCTAAAAAAACACTATCAGGGGGTTATTCATCCGGCTTGTACATTTGAGGGTTGAAATTATATGGTTTTCAAGTTTAGGGTGAATGTTGTCCATAGCCCATAGGTGATACTCCGTATTTGAGACTGAAAACTATACTTTATGTCCGCGGGTCTCTTGAACCAAGCCCAAGCCCAACACATTAGGCCCAAGACCAAACGCCGAACATACACCACATTAGGGGCAAGCCGCAGGCCCGCAGCAGAGTGGCGACGCGAGCAAGACGAGGGTTTTCATACTATCCCCTCCACGTCTCCAGAGGAGGAGAGAGCCGAGGCCGCGGCGGTCAGGCATTCCTTCGAGACCGGGCGGAAGCAGAGCTCTCCTCCTCCGGCCGAGCAGGTCTGCGGGGCCGCCCTTTTCTTCATTCCGTCTCAAGATAACAGCTCCAGGTACCTCGGTTCATTGGCGCTTTAAAAATATCCGTGGTTTTTTTTAGCTTTGCATCATTGATTGAGACGAATCAGGAGTGAGGTAGCTATGTTAGGGCGGTTAATTTTATCTCCTGTTGCGTGATTATCCTTAAATTTAGTGTCCCCGAGCGGCAGTGGCGGAGCTCGAAAGAAATATTTGGGCGGGCCAGACTAAATAATAGCACAATTTTTTTGTTGCCTGACTAAGAAATTGGAGAAACAAATTGAGTGAAAAATGCTATTAAACTGGTAACAACTTCCTCCGTTCCACAATATAAGATGTGTTAACCATTTGCCACATGCACATGCATGCACATGTATTTAAACATATTTTAGTTTATGTATGCACTCTTTTTAATCCGAATCTAGACAACATGTGTATCATCTAAAACATCTTATATGTGGAACGGAGTGAGTAATAATTTGTGAAAAGAACGAAAATTGCACGTGCCAGACTACGAAGGTAAAGGACCCAAGCTAAGAAGCAAGCCAGCAACCACTTCTTTTTTGTGTACAGAAAAATGAACGACATTTTTGTATAGAAAAATAGATTTGTTTATTAGATAAATAAAAAATAGAGGAAGCAGTCAAAATAGCACACCGTGTCTTCTTGGACTCTAATTTTAATGGGCTCTCACTACCCCAGTACGTTGTGTCGGTACTAATGTGGGGCTCATTTGTGGAGCTGAATCGATGAAAGGCCAGCCTGTTTGGTGCTTTGCTCGTGCGCTGGGTGCTAATGGACTGGACTATAGATACAGAGTATAGATATTTTGGCAGAAATCCTGGGCGGGCCACGGCCCAGGTCGGCCCCAACGGAGCTCCGCCAGTGCTGAGCGGGCAGTTTCTTTGTGTCCCTCTGCAAACGGCAATAAATCGGGTCCAAATGTGTCGGTTCAGTAGATGGATGTTATCTCGTAGACTTGCGGTCATATGTCCGTAGATTCTTGAATTTTCTCAGAAATTCCAGATGGGTCTACCACCTACCTGATCTTGTTGATCATGTGATGTACAGGTTACTTTGGATGGCACCACATTTCATGTTCGTTGTGGAAATGAACACGTGGATCTTTGATAGATATGAGAAAATAATCAAGTTTTGTGTCTATTTGTGGTTTGGTAGATATCAGAAAAAAAACAAGTTTTGTGTCTATGCTTGAGAAATTGGATTTTTTTACTTGTTCTGCTAATGACTTGATGTCCAAACTGAACCTCGAAATTGCAGACTAGTCTGTTAGAAAAATGCTTGGATCTATTGATTCAACTTGCCCAAGAGTACCTAGAACCCAGTCCAAACTGATTAGATGATTGGGCTCCTTTTGTTTCCTTGTGTGGACTAACTTTTCTGATCGGTCCTTTGTTGTTCCCATTTTTCTTGATTATTTCAGTATTTTGAGGTACTTGGGTGATAATTTTCTTCGATGTTGTCCCTTCTGCATAGAACATAATTTTCTTATTAGTATACATATTTGTCTTTAACAATATTGCTGAAGTGATCTGACTATCTTGACATGCTTAATTCTGATATCATTAGTTTCAGTCCAGTCCAGTGCTCTCTGCGTACCTATCAAACTTTGAGATCACCAAATTAGAGCAGTACATTTCTCGATGGAGGATCTCCCGGAGGCACTGTCCGCAGAGGTCATCAAGAGGATCACCCGGGCAAGTGATCTGAATTCTCTTTCTCTTGTGTCAAAACAGCTCTACAAAACTAAGGCAGATCAAAGGGTGCTGTCCGTGTTGGCTGTGGCCTTTGTCCTGCTACAGAAGGCATGGTATCTCTGTGCGCCCGATTCCCTAATTTGCATAAAGTGGAAATCGACTACTCTGGTTGGACAGCAGGCCATGGGAATCAGTTGGACAACCAAGGCATCTTTGTGTTTTCATCTCACTGCCGCTTGCTGACTAGTCTCACTTTAAGCTTCTGCTCATACATCGATGACTCTGGTCTTGGTTATCTAGTCTATTTCAAGAAGTTAGCGTCTCTCAGGTTGAAGTCCACACCAAGTATAACTTCAGGAGGGCTTCTCGCTGTGGCTGTTGGTTGCAAGAGTCTATCTGCTCTCCACCTTATTGACTGCCAGAAAATAAGCAGCAAAGATTGGCTGGAGTACCTTGGCTGTGATGGATCATTGGAAGAGCTTATAGAGAAGAATTGCGAGGGAATCAGCCAGGATGACTTCCTGAAGTTTGGAACAGGATGGACGAAGCTCCTGAAGTTTGTGTTTGAAATCAACAAAAGATTCTTTTTTAATGCTTATCTTGATTATGACGGCTATGATCCCTCATACGACGCCCATAACCCAAATATGTATGATATCAGCTGTGAGAGTTTGAAGGATGTGAGTTTAGCGTGTATCGAAATTGCAACAGGAAAAGGACTTCGTTTTCTCCTGGGGAGGTGCAAAGCACTGGAGAAGCTGTGCTTGTAGTATGTTCGAGGCCTAAACGACAATGACATGATTGTGTTATCCCAGAGCTGCAGCAACCTTAAAAGCATCTCACTTTGGCTGGATCCTCAGTTCTATGCTCGTTCTTACCGGACGGCATTCACTGATAACAGCCTTAAGGCTCTAGCTCTCAGTTGTCCTATGCTTCATACTATTGAGCTCACATTTGCAGGTTGTGCTCCCGAATATCCATCAGAAATTGGCTTCACACAGAAGGGTCTTGTGGTGCTCATTCAATCCTGTCCGATTCGTGTTCTTGTGTTAAATGGCGCCAACTTCTTTGATGATGACGGGATGGAGGCTGTCTCATCCGCGCAAAACCTGGAGACCCTCGAGCTTGTGGATTGCGAGGAGGTAACTGATGCTGGGATGCGTTTCATCGCACATGCTCCATGCTTGATTAATCTCACACTCCGGTTGTGTGGAGGTGTGACTGATAGTGGAGTGGCTGAGTTAGTGCATGCACAGAAGTTGGAGTCTCTGATCATTGCAGGCTGCCATAGAGTATCTTTGCAAGCTGTGAAGGGGATTGCCAGATCAGTTCAATACTCTGGCGACTGTGCAAGCTGTGGCCATCTAAAAAGAATGTTCTTCTAGTTCGGGTGATGAAGTGGCCTCCAAAAGCCTTCTGTTCAAACCCTTCTCTGATGTCAGCAAGTTGTTGATGAGTCCTGAATCTGCATCGTATGTTGATGTCCCTGTCATTAAAACCGTTGTATTTCTCGTCTTCTCCCTATCTCTCTGATCTTGTTTCTCCCTTTCACCTTTTGGTGCTGTGATTTGCCTGAGTATGA
This sequence comes from Poa pratensis, assembly GCA_947311845.1. Classification (NCBI taxonomy): domain Eukaryota; kingdom Viridiplantae; phylum Streptophyta; class Magnoliopsida; order Poales; family Poaceae; genus Poa; species Poa pratensis. The sequence continues at coordinate 24,136,463 of CAMZMU010000118.1, forward strand.
GAGTATCAGTGGTGGATTTGGGACCGAATTTGATAAATGTAGAACTTAACATCTCTTAGCATCGGTGTTACTTTTCTTGCTCTGGTATCTTATTTTTCCTAGCTTGTTTCCACTGTCAATTACCTACACTTGTCTGTTAGGTTTTGCTGTCCAATTAGCAAACTTTATGAAACTGATATTATGGAAGTGGTTGGGGAGACTTGTGTATTTTTCTTATGATATTTTAATGCTTACAAGTTACAATTATATAAATTGTCTTAGTTTGTTGGTCCATAATAGTATCATAGATCAACATTACCAGGTCTTCACCTGTTGTGTTTCAGTTGGCAATCACAACAGGAATTGGAACCCCTGCTCGGTTGACTACCAGAGTGATTACACATGAATTAACATCTATTATAAACTTGGTAGGTGGATTCGCTACTAATATGTTTAAAGTTTGAGTCGTATGATTCTGATTGCGCTGCTTAATTTACAGGAAAATCACGCGCATGAGCCGTAAGTTACAGCTAGCGCACTGCTAACAAACCCCTTATCTGGAGGAACAAGCCAACATTTTATTTGGCACGGGAGGAATAAGCAAACATTTTATTTGACACACGAGCAGTGTTGAATTAGAGTATTGAAATTCTCATCTTAGCCATTTGCGTACAGTTGATGCAAGTTGCAAAATTGGTTTGTACCTATGATGACCATATATGGATTTGCTCTGATTTAGCATTTGGTCACTGAGAGTTTTTAATTCTTGGTTGAAGCTACCCACTCCCTATAGCTAATTCGACTAATTTGTGTAGTTGGTTCAGTTGTAATTTTTCTTGTCTGATCCTCTTGTAATTATGGTACAAGTATATACAAAATTCCAGCTGTACATGAACTATCCAGAGTTGTGCGTGGTACTGGAAGAATTGACCACTTGCAGTGTTTCCAGGCTGAAGCTTTTGCTGCGTATCAGGGCCTTATTGTTGCCATGCTACTGAAGAACACTCTCATAAGCTGCATCGATGACCTCTCTTCCTTTGGCTGTCACTGGTGAGAAAAATTCTCATCAGAGAAGTGAGTTTATATCTGTAGTTGTCAAAATTGTCTGATATCCCCACAAAAAGAATGTCCCATATCTTATAGCAGTGTGGCAGATGCACTTGCTACACATGGATGTGGTGGTTGAGTGGCTTTGATTTAATCATGAATTTATGTCCTTTTATAAGTTCTTTTGTGGCGAGTGGTTCTACTTCGCAAACCAGTTAGTGCAGTTTATTTGCATTTAGAAAATGTATATGCACTTGATGACATGTATATGAACAGTTTTAGAGCGGACGTTGTGGCTGGGCCGAGCAAGGAGTTGGCGGTCAAGTTTGCCACGGAGGTATGTGATATATCTATTTTGTCAAAGACTCTTAAAGGATGCTGAGTAGTTTCTCCTAAATAATTTCTTTGACACATGTGTATCGGGTAATCTCTCTGCCTTTTTTTATCAGATCATGCTTGAAGCACGGAATTGCATTTCTCCATCTTCTTAGGTGCTTTCACATCCATTCAGGCACATATTGACATATTGTACTTTCATGATATAGATGTTTTATGAAAGTACAATACTCTATTACAATAAAACTTCATGAACAAATGTTTTGAAAACTATTTTGAACGCAAAGGTTTCTCCCATATTTTTAATTGGAAGTATGAAGTTTGTAATAAGTTGTTCTTTTTAGTAGTTTGTGTTAGACAGAGTATTGATATGACCGATCAATCTCATTATATGTACCTTTTGTGAAGTTTGGAGGACACTAAAAGGTCCTCACTTAGTGGATTGAACAAGTACCTTTTTAGGCCTCAAGGAGAAGAAGGCTAGATCCGCCTAATCATGTCGTGTTTGATACCGTAACATCTCTAGCCAACATTATATTCTTATCAAGGATTTCCACTTCGTGATACATCACTTCATCATCATGTCCCTTTCGGTTATCTCCTTCAGTGTTATTATTGTGTCTTGTGTTAACTAGCTTGCATATATGGTGTTCTACCTTCCTAGTTTAACCTTTCCACATAGGATTGTATCACCTAGTTGCATTTTATGGAACTTTTGTATTCCATACTGTTTCTAAATTAACCAAAAAAGATACAAAATTGCTAAGAGCGACGTCCATAGCTTGAGGCCTTGAGCTTGCAACCATAACCGAGAAACAACACACGGCACACGCAAGCATCACAAGACACCCACCAACACCAGAACAACCAACTTGAAGAGATCACCATTTGCACCGGAAGATGCATGCGAGAGGAGCATGAGGAAAGGTGCAAGGAAAGAAAAACCACAACCGTACGAAGAGACAACACACCACGTTGCCACCCAAGCCAAACAATAGAAGGGGCGAGAGAGGCAGAGAAAGGGAAGGGTTCTTCCGAGGTGGTAGATGCAACAATCCGGGAAAGGCTGGGCCACTTATCCACTAGAGAAAATGATGTAGTGTAAGGATGCGAAAGTGGCATCCCACTTATCTAATATCTGTACATGGATGGTACAAATTTTTAGACCAAAATTTTCTACTAGGCATGTACAAATATTGGATTAGTGGGATCCCACTTTCGCGTCCCTAATGCAGTGGAGGTGTAGCCCACTTATCCGTCGGAGGGGTGAGAAGATTTGGCTCAGAGCTTTTTTTTTGCGAAAAGGAATTTGGTATTAAAAGGAACACCAAATAGTACCAAACATGTCAACAAAAACGAAAATTACAATGAGATCCTTGAGATGCCATTCGTATTCGACCTCCAGACCGTGTCGACGACGCGCTGCCGCTGCCGCTTCTCCCAGAGTCGGCCCGACATTGTTGGTTGCGGACGGGAAGTCGTCGAACGGGTCAAAAAGACCACTTCTGTCCTAGAGCCTGTTTATCTTAGCTAGAATCAAGCGGAGGCACGCCACCGCGAGTCCAGGAGGGAAGCAAGCCTCCTCAAGGACCCTATGAGAGGCTGTCACCACATGCCAATAAGCTCCGCTCTTGTTGACGCATGTTCGGTCGAACCGGCCCTTCCTTGATCCGGAGGCGTTGTTCTGGCAACACAGAGCTCATATATGCATGGGACTCTACCGTCGACTAGCCGTCATTAGCAAGTCGCGTCCATGATGGCCTCTATTGTTTTTTTTTAAACTGGGCAAGAGGCTTGCCTTTTCATTGATATAGAAGAAGTGAATTGACCCGTTTATAAGGAAAACTGGCCGAAAACCGGATACAACAACACAACGCACCACGCCGGCCCCGAGGCCACGCACCACACAAGTCGACGACCTAACCGCCCAAGCGGCCAAGGACGACACCCATAACCCTCAACGCAACAGCGGAGGCGAAACCCGGAGCCGTCGCTTCGACATCCATGCTGGCCACGGGCCACGCTCCACACAGGTCGACGCCGAAACTGCCCAAGCAGGAAAGGCCGACACCCATGCACCTCAACGCGACGCAGCGGAGGCGAGATCGGAGCCGCCGCTCCGACATCCACGCCAGCCCCAGGTCCCTCTGACCACCAAACATCCCCACAGGTCCCTCTGGCCGACGAAACATCCAAGCCGAAGCCCCAAAGGGAATACGACGCTTCTGCGCCGCCCTCGCCCGATCCAAGAAGGATGGCCTCTATTGTAGCCGCCCAAATATTGGGTCATTACGCTCGAGGACAGAGTGTCTAGCAAGAGAGGTGCCGAAGGTAGGGAGAACTAGGCAACATGGAAGCCTCGCTGCTGCAGGAATTTTGAGGCTTAGCCCTCGCTTGGATTGACTGTTTTAGGCAATACCGGCGTAAATTTCACGGACGTGTGAAGGTCATGCGGAAATTCCGGCGTGAGGCAGGAAATATTACAGAGCCGTAAAACCTCCTGACATACCAAGCGGGGCCTTAAGGGTTTCTATGTTATAATTTATTCTTTATTTATAGCGATTCTGCATAATTACCCTATTATGTCGCATATTTACTCTATCACTAAGGAACATTTTTTTGAATAAAATATATGTAGCATATATTTTGGTAAAACATGTTTGGACGAGAATGTGGGCCTCTATAAAGAGGAGAACCTGCTAGGTGGGTCGAAATTAAACCCCATTGCCCCTAAACTCTCCTCCGACGAGAGCAACAGCCCACCTCCGCCTCCGCGCAACGAGATGGCGGCGTTCCACTTCTTCGGCAGCGGCGTACCGGCGCGGGTGCTCTGCCTGGAGGCCGGCACCGACTGGTGGGCCGACGTCCCCGCCGTCGTGCTCGCCCACCTCCAGCACGCCTTCGCCCGTGGGAAGCCCCTCACGCGGTTGCCCCTCGGTGACGGCCGCTGGCACGTCTTCGACTTCGCCCGCATGCTCCGCTACGACGAGGCAGTGCCCGGGGCGCCCAACGCTGCCCCGCTCGCCTGGTACGACGAGGCCGGTGGCGCCTACTTCCCGCACGGGCACGGCAAGGCCCACCTCCATGTTCAGCCCAGCGAGGCCTTCACGGTCGACGAGCAGGAGGCCATCGACATCGTCCGCAGGTGGACCATGGACACGGCGGTGGTTACCGGAGCGGAGAGATGCGTCCATGAGGACGCAAGGCTGCGGATCTTCCGGAACACGGAGCGGGTGGCCCGGGGGAACGTCAAGCTCGGCTGGTACGGCGCCTCGCCGGTGGATGTGAAGATGGCCGCCAGCAAGACCTTGTTCCGTAGGCCCAACTGGAGTCTGATCGGGAGCCATCGTGCGCACGGCCGCGGCTTGCACCTCTCGCCGCTCAGGTTCACGCATCTTAGGTGAGCCGTTTCGTTCTTGGATCTTCCTTCCTTCGTCAGTGCAAGAATTGGGGGCGGTTCTTGTTCTTGCAACATGAGTTCTTGATTTTGCTGGGCTGCCCAGAGGTTCTTGGTTTGAGCAAATGCAGCGTACTCATGGTCTGTGCAAGAACTGCAAAATGTTCGAATCATCTAAGAATCGAATTGATAGGTTGGTTCCAAATTTGTTGTGATTTATGATTTGTCCTGAGTACGGACGTACGATATGGTAAAAAAAATCGAGATAGTCCTTGATCTCATCTGACGAAATGCCAAGCAGTAATAGTATTGCGAATTTGGAAGAAGATTCTAGTCAGACTGGGAAATCTGGTAGAGTTGGTTGATGCTATTCGATTTTGTTTCCATTTTCTGTGCTAGTATGGGTCTATGGGAGACTGGAGTTGTTTGTCTAAAGTTTGGCTACAACATCTTCAGTTTTGATTTGTACAAAAGAGTGTTTTGGTACAAATTTGCAGTAATTACGGAGAAAATGTGTCCTTGAGCAAATCAGATAGTGGTAGTATTCACGAGAACCGCAGTTTATTTTGCATCGTCTCACAAATTGACCTGATGAGTTTGTCCACGATAATAAAGGAATTGTTGCTAGTTTTGTTTGGATGAAGTTGAGCATGTCCAAATTTGAGTCGGTTACATGTCAGATAAGTTCAGAGAATTGGCCAAGCAAGTTGAGTTCTTAATTTGAAATGAACGGCAGACAGTTCAGGAAATGTGTACCATGCAAAATTTAAGCGGAGAAACCAGATAAGCTAACTTGAAATGTTCATTTCAATTAGCATGGGCATAGCTGAGGAAGATCACAGAGGTGAAGCGTCGGTGTTACTGTGCCGCATACTGCAGGGCCGGCCAGCGGTCATCCATGCCGGATCAAACACAACACATAATCTGACATCTGCTGGTGGTGTTGACTACCTGCCCAATCCAAGCTGGTACGTTGTATCGGCTGAACACATGAACGTGTGCGTTGTCCCATTGTGTGTGGTGAGGTTCGTGAAACGCCCTGCGCTGCCGGTTCTAGGTACTTGCCTGAAACCTGAAATGCTGTGATATATATAACTGGAGTTCCCAATGGTCGTCTAATATCATTTGGTCTCTTTCTTCCTTTGAAACTTTTGGTGTTAGGACCACTGATAACATGCACTCCGGTGTTCCTCGACATGAATAAATTGCGGAGGGAGATCAAGAGGTTTCTGCCATCTTCTCAGTTACAGGATTTGGACAGATACTTCGACAGTGACACGGTAATGCCCAGCCGCTAAATTTTTTTCTTCAAACATTTCTTTGGATTATTCTGATGGATGTCTGTTGCTTGCCACATTTCTCTTTCTGACTAAGAATGGAGAAATTTCTCAGAAGAATAGGAGCATGGCATGCAACTATTTCTCAGAATGGTTGGGAGTGACTGTAATGTTTGCAGGACTAGCAGAGAGACAAATAAAGAAAGAACATGCATTAATCTTGATAAGAACCTTAGAGGAATCTTTTTCGTTGTGCACTAGCAAGTTATATACTTAAACTGGTTGTTTATCTTCGTTTGGAACAATTTCTGTGTGCAAGAGATCTCTGTTGTACTTTTAGAACATTAGAATTAATCTTCTTTCTAGTTATTAGGTTTGATGCAGTGCATGCTTGTAGTACCAATTTGGCATGTTTGTGTTTGTGGGAACGATCGTTGCCCTTCTGGGTGGAGTAGTACTCCGTATCATATACGTATGGTACATATATTCTAACATGGCAAACCTTGTTGTTATAGCAGTGGGAATTATGTGTCGAAAAACTTTTTCTCTTTCCATTATTATCATAATGCATAACAATTTTTCTTTTACATCTGAAGCACTTGGCGCAGCTTTAGTAGAAAGCCTAAACAGTAAAGCAACTTGTGTCGGGTTATCAGCGTAATTTTTTTACTAACTTTAGTGGAAAGCTTAAACTGGATGTTTATCTTCTGTTGGAATAATTGCTGCGTCATCAGAGCTCTATTGAATTTTTAGAGTATTAGAATTTATTTTCTCTATACTTATTAGACTTGATGCAGCACACGGCTGTAGTACAAGTTTTCCAAGTTTTGGTTATAGTAGTGGGCATTATCTGTACAACAAAATTTTCTGTCCATTGGTAATGTAATGCATAGCTGTCCTGCTTCGTGTACCTGATAAAATAGTATTAAATTTTACTATGAAGAAGGAAAAATAGCTTATCTTCTTGTCTTCTTTTACACCAGAAACACTTGATGTAGATTTAGTAGAAAGCCTAAACAGTAGAGCATCTTGTGTCAGGGTTATCTGCTTGGAACTTTTACTAGCTTATCATAGGTTTTTTGGATTCTTAACCAGTTATTTATTCTTCAATAATCTATGCAGTGTGGTAATCTTACTACCATAGCTATGCTTGCGAGTCCTGATTCTTATCTGGTTTGCTGCAGGGAAATGCCTATAATTTCTCCAAGTGCGTGAGTGAGCTTATTGGTCTAGATATGTTCGTCGGTGCCGTCCTCAAGACCTTGGAGTCTGATTCTCCGAACAACGCTGGTGGATGATTTGGGGAGTTCCTATCTGATTGCTCTGTTAGTCATCACAATTGCGCTCAGATCTTACTTGGGCAAACCTTGATGCTTTAGGAGATTCATAGCCTGTACAGTTCTCCACAAAGTGGAAGCACAAAAAAACAGTAGCTACCTACATCATACTGCTAGTTGTATAAAAATGTTGATCAGTTTAAAACATTCGTTCTAGGGACTGTTTTTGCAGTCATGAGATTTGATTTTGGACTATAGTTCATGGATATGAACTGATAATGCTGGTTGAGATTCAAAATTTTTGGCCTGGATTATTGTTGCTTCCTTCATCAAGCCAGTTATTCGTTTTGCCAAGTTCCGTTAAGCAAATTGTATTGTTTTGATCCCTGAGTTCTGGATGTCATTGCGGGTTGCAGAGTCTCTTAACACACTTTATTTCAATTGGTTTCTCATGGGATGTAGTCATGTAGAGATCTCATGCTTGTCCTCTTAATGATGACCTATCTGTATTTGCCAATAGATAAATACTCCCGCTTAGAATTAATTATGAACAATACAGAAGTTTGTGCTTTACACCATCTCCAGCTCCAGCGCGGGGTATCCGCAGTTGAGAATCTCGTGCCTTAATTTTCTTCTGCAATTCATGGAAGGATTCAGGTACACGGTGGTACTCGTGAAACATGAGTCCCCTTGCCCACTCGTTATGATGGCAGTACGTGATGAGATGATCGGCAAGGGTGAAGGGCCGCACGGATGGGCCAATCCTCTCCTTCAGGTCATGTATCTGGCGCGACCCCGCAAGCTCTTCCGACGCACCAGTGCCTAGCTTAGGCAGCACCGCGGGGCGGAGTGGCAGAGAGAAATAGACGGAGTTTGGGCAGATGGATGGCAGGTCCATGGCTGAGACCGACAGACATCGGTCAGCGCCGAGGAACAGAGCCTGGTAGCCGAGAAAATTCACGGGGATCAGCTTCCGGCAGCTCAGGTCCACCTGAAAGATCTTGTATGCGAAGTTTTCGCAGTACTTTGGATGAGACTGGGCAGTTGTGTGCTGCAGCACAAGCAGCATACAGCCACGGGACTCGACGAGGAAGCTGGAGTATGGCTCGACGTCGACAGAATAGACCATGAATGAGGTGTCCGGAGGGTAGACCATGACGACCCGTTGGGAGTTGGACGAGCGTGACGACCTCCGGCTCAGGGTGGCGTAGAGCCGGCCTTGAAACGGCAAGATGTTGTCCAGCTCGAAGCCATGGTGGATGACCTCCCAGCCTTGTTTCCCTGGCTGCGACCAGAGCACCGCGGGTGTATCGGGGAAATGAGCCACCACCACAATGGAGGAGGTGGAGGAGAGTCCCCAGCCGTGTGCCTGGCAGACGAAGGCGCTCATGGTGAGCATACAGCAGCGGTACTTGACCGCCTGGTGGAAGGCCGGAGCGAGGGGCGGGAAGTCGACCGCGTCGCGCGTGAAGGGGTGGAGCACGCGGACGGCGGTGGTGCGCGTGTTCAGCAGGATGACGAGGCCGTCGGTGAAGCCCACGATCCTGTGGCGCCGGAGCTCGGGAAGGGCGACGCGCAGGCACCTGGCCGTGCGCGTGTGGAAGAAGGTGATCTCGCGGGCCTCGTCCGGGGCCTCGGCGTCGCCGTCGCAGAGCGCGACCCAGCCGCGAGGGCGGAGAAGCGGCTTCCTCAGGCTCAGGTTGGCCCTGCGCGGGTTAGGCGTGCTGGCGCGCCAGCCGGAGCAGACGGCGCGGAAGGCGACGTAGTCCACCACGCCCCCCGCCGCGAACACCCGCCAGGAGACGAGGTGGGCTAAGTCGCCGGGGACTGGGAGGGACGCCAGCCGCTCGATTCCTGCGAGGCCGGAGCAGGGGTCCGCCGGCGCTTGTAGGCGGCGCGCTGGGGACATGATGGAGCTTTGCGCTTCCGCCCCGTCGCCTCCGATGCACAACGAGGCGCTCTTCTCCCCATCCCGCTCGAATTGGTCGAATCAGATCGCAGAGTTGGCCAATGAGGTGCAAGATTTTAATAGCAGAAGAGGAATAGGAAGGAGGGAACGAAACGGATTCAGAGAAGCAAATTGGTAAATTAAAAAAAAAACAAAAAAAATTGGCGTTCTTTTTTCGTTTTTTGAGGAAGACACAGTTTTCTTCTTTTTTGAGATCGAGGGAACTTTTTTCGAAAAAAATAACCCCACGGACACTCGGTTAGGCTATGTTTGTTTCTAGAGTTTTTATGGAGATTAATTGGGATAATCCCCGCAGGGATTGTGTGAATCCCCAAGCTTCACCAAATCCCTATCAAATTCCCAATCCCCAATCCACTAGGGAGGTGTAGTGTTTTGTGTATTGAAGAAAATACACTTGAATTTTGGGGATAAAACCGATAAATACACTAGAAACAAATGGTATTTTGGTGATATGTGGGGATTCAGAGTTTGACCGGGATAATCCCCACAAATCCCCGTAAAACCTCTAGAAACAAACAGGGCCTTACGTGTGATTGCAGATGTATGTCTCAAATCGGCTCTGTCTGGCGCGCCGGGAACGTCATCCTCGTACGGGTTTTTCTCTACTGGAGTGAAACCCTAGGGCCACGGCTGCGGATGGTGTTAAAATTTGGGCCCATTTGGGGCAGCCCAATAAGCAATTTCTGAAATCTCAAATTGGCCCATGTGTATGGCAGAATTTGGGAGTGCAAAGTGGTGCTAAAGTTTAGTCCCACATTGCTAGTTGGTGGAGACAAACACCACCTTGTATAGTGGAGTGTTGTACCACATGGTGTGCTAGTTGAGAATAGAAGGCTCTCTCGTGCGCACTCCTCCTCCTCCTCCGCCGCCGTCCGTCCGTCTCGTCACGACACGCCGCGGGTTGCGGGAATGAGCCGAGCCGATGCCTATATTTTTGTTGTTCAGGAAAATCGAGTCGCTAGCGTACGCGTACAGTTTAGCCAGTTCGGGTCGCTCCCGGATCGTGGGCTGCTGCACCGACTCGAACGTGTGCGACGTGGCCGGCCCACGTTGTACCCGTTAGGGTTTCCCGAACCGCACTATATATTGCCGTGCACTGCGTGCGCCGTCAACAACGAACCAATCTAGGTTTTGCCAATCTCGTGCCTTGCGCCGCCACCGTAGTCTACTCCATCCGTGCACCGGCGAACGGGACAGCAGGTCTCCGGAACCACTTGTCCTTGTGATCCTGTACGGGAGAGGGCGAATAAGGTTTTTGGGAAGCGCTCCGCGCGACTGCTTTCAAGTTCTTCATCACGGCTCGACTTCCTGGACGATCTCCGGGTCCGCGGGCGACTCGTCTCCAACGTCGTCTTCTTCGAGCTGCTACCGTCGCCGCTCAAGCTGCTGCCGTCGCTGCTCCAACGACTACTTCATCTACAATCGTTCGGTACGTTCGTCACGTTCCGATGGCTGTGTTTGTAGATGTCTGCTGCTGTTCATGTTAATTAATACGTCTAGTATTTTCGAGTTAACATGTTAGTAGCTCTTGCGATCATGTTTATATTCTGGAATTAATCATGGAAATTATGCCTAATAATCCAACAATCCAAAAACCTTATATTTGTTATAGGCAATTTCCTGAGTTAAACATGGGACATCTATCTGATGCGCTGAGGCCGGACAAGTTTACCGGTGTGGACTTTAAGAGATGGCAGTACAAGACCACACTGTGGTTGCGATCTCTGAAAGTGTTCGAGGCTAGTGAGGGTTTACCTGAAGGAACTATATCTGACGAGGATCAGAACAAGTTCAAGGAAACCAATACTGCCTTTGTGGGACTCGTTCTGAGTGCTCTTAGCAACAAGCTGTTTGATGTGTACATGCACATTACAGATGCCAAAGAGCTCTGGGAGGCACTGAACGCTAAGTTCGGTGTAGCAGATGCTGGCAGTGAACTGTACATCATGGAGAGCTTCCATGACTTCAGGATGGCTAACAACCGTTCTGTAGTCGAACAGGCTCATGAGATACAGTGCATTGCTAAGGAGCTTGAGCACGCTAAGTGTGCCTTACCTGACAAGTTTGTGGCTGGATGCATTATTGCAAAGTTGCCCTCTTCATGGAGGAACTTCGCCACAACTCTCAAACACAAGAGACAGGAGATATCGGTTGAAAACCTGATAGCGTCTCTTGATGTTGAGGAGAAGGCTCGGGCTAAGGACACTGCTGAGAGAGGTGGTGAAGGTCAGTCTAGCGCCAACATGGTGCAGAAGAACTTTCACCATGGCAAGAGCAAGGCAAAGAGCAAGCCTTCCTTCAACATGCCTACCAAGACTACTTCTTTCAAGAAGAAGAAGAAGATGCTGAACAAATCTGAGCTAAAGTGCTACACTTGTGGAGAGCCCGGACACTTCTCTGTGGACTGCCCAGATCGTGCAGACAAGAAAGGGAAGAAGCATGTCAACGTCGTGACCGCTAGCAATGCTGATGGGTACGGTAATTTACCGATTGTGCTTTCAGTATTTCAATCTCCATGTTGGTGGATTGATACGGGTGCTAATGTTCATGTATGTGCTGACATCTCTATGTTCACTTCTTATCAGGTCGCAGATTCAAGCGTCTTAATGGGGAATGGATCACATGCTTCTGTTCGTGGTGTTGGCACGGTAGATCTGAAGTTTACTTCGGGGAAGATCGTGCAGCTGAGGAACGTGCAGCATGTCCCTACTATGAACAAGAATCTTGTTAGCGGCTCCCTTCTATGCAGAGATGGGTTTAAATTAGTCTTGGAGTCCAATAAAGTAGTTGTGTCAAAGTTTGGACAATTTATTGGTAAAGGGTATGAGTGCGGAGGCTTGTTCCGCTTTTCATTATCGGATTTTTGTAATAAGTCAGTAAACCATATTTGTGGCAGTGTGGATTCGGATGCTAATGTTTGGCACTCTCGTTTATGTCATGTTAATTTTGGTTTAATGAGTAGACTTTCCAGTTTGAGTTTAATTCCTACTTTCACCATTGCCAAAGGTTCTAAGTGCCATAGCTGTGTGCAATCTAAGCAACCTCGAAAGCCTCACAAGGCAGCCGAGGAGAGAAACTTGGCACCTCTAGAACTCGTACATTCGGATCTATGTGAGATGAATGGCGTGTTGACAAAAGGTGATAAGAGATATTTCATGACTTTAATCGATGATGCTACTAGGTTCTGTTATGTATATTTGTTGCACACTAAAGATGAAGCTTTAGACTACTTTAAAATTATAAAGCTGAAGTAGAAAATCAATTAGAGAGAAAGATCAAACGTCTTAGGTCAGATCGTGGTGGCGAGTATTTCTCCAACGTATTTGATGAATTCTGTGAGGAACATGGTATTATTCATGAGAGGACGCCTCCCTATTCGCCCCAATCAAACGGGGTTGCCGAGAGGAAAAACCGCACGCTGACCGACTTGGTGAACGCCATGTTGGACACTGCTGGTTTATCTAAGGCATGGTGGGGGGAGGCTTTGTTGACTTCGTGTCATGTCCTGAATAGAGTTCCTAACAAGGATAAAGAGAAGACACCTTACGAGGAGTGGTCTGGGAGAAAACCATCACTTTCTTATTTTCGTACTTGGGGATGTTTGGCGAAAGTCAATGTTCCAATTCCTAAGAAACGAAAACTTGGACCGAAGACAGTGGATTGTGTCTTTCTAGGTTATGCTCAGCGGAGCATTTGCTATAGATTTTTAGTGGTTAAATCTGAGATACCTGATATGCATGTTGATACTATTTTGGAATCTCGTGATGCAACATTTTTTGAGAACATGTTTCCTATGAAGGATATGCATAGCATTGCTAGAATTTCTTCTGAGATATTTGCTGAACCTAGTACATCTGTTGATCATTCTGAACAACCACATGTTGAGGAAGTCCTTGAGAAGGATGACAATGAATCAGCTCCCAAGAGGAGCAAGAGACAGAGGACTGAAAAATCCTTTGGTGATGATTTCATTGTGTACCTTGTGGACAATACTCCCACGTCCATTGCAGAGGCATTTGCATCTCCTGATGCTGATGACTGGAAAGAAGCTGTCCATAATGAGATGGACTCGATTCTTTCTAATGGAACTTGGGAATTATCTGAACGACCCTACGGCTGCAAACCTGTGGGTTGTAAGTGGGTGTTCAAGAAGAAGCTAAGGCCTGATGGTACTATTGAGAAGTACAAGGCACGGCTTGTAGCCAAGGGCTACACCCAGCGCGAAGGCGAAGATTACTTTGACACCTATTCACCTGTTGCTAGACTCACCACCATTCGAGTACTACTTTCCCTGGCTGCCTCCTATGGTCTTATCGTTCATCAAATGGACGTAAAGACAGCTTTCCTTAACGGAGAGTTGGAAGAGGAAATCTATATGGATCAGCCTGATGGGTTTGTAGTAAAAGGTGAAGAGAGAAAGGTGTGCAAATTGTTAAAATCTTTGTATGGGCTGAAGCAAGCACCTAAGCAATGGCATGAGAAGTTTGACAGAACTTTAACTTCTGCAGGCTTTGCCATTAATGAGGCTGATAGGTGTGTATATTATCGCCATGGTGGGGGCGATAGTGTTATATTATGCTTGTATGTTGATGACATACTTATTTTCGGTACAAGCATGATAGTGATAAATGAGGTCAAGTCTTTCTGTCAAAGAGCTTTGATATGAAAGATCTGGGACAAGCTGATGTGATCCTGAACATTAAGCTGATTAGGGATGAGAGTGGGATTACGTTAACGCAATCACACTATGTTGAGAAGGTCTTGAGCCGCTTTGGTTATATAGACAGCAAGCCTTCTCCAACACCCTATGATCCCAGTGTGACACTCAGAAAGAACAAAAAGGAAACGAGAGATCAATTAAGATATTCTCAAGTGATCGGTTCACTCATGTACCTTGCGAGCGCGACGAGACCTGATATCTCTTTTGCTGTGAGCAAGTTGAGCAGGTTCATGTCTAACCCGGGTATTGATCATTGGCATGCACTTGAAAGGGTCATGCGCTATCTGAACGGTACAATGAGTTATGGGATTCACTATTCAGGGCACCCTGCGGTGCTTGAGGGATACTGTGATGCGAACTGGATCTCAGATGTTGATGAGCTCTACGCCACAAGTGGATATGCATTTATTCTTGGAGGTGGCGCAGTGTCATGGAGGTCTTGCAAACAGACCATTTTGACGAGGTCAACCATGGAAGCAGAACTTGCTGCTTTAGATACAGCTTCTGTTGAGGCAGAATGGCTGCGTGAGCTCTTGATGGACTTGCCGGTGGTTGAGAAACCATTACCGGCCATCCTTATGAACTGTGACAACCAAACGGTTATCGAAAGTGAACAGTGCTAAGGATAATGCGAAGTCATCAAGACACGTCAAAGACGCTTGAAGTCTGTCAGGAAAATGAGAAACTCCGGAGTAATAACTGTTAGTTATATTCAAACAGACAAAAACCTGGCAGATCCCTTTACGAAGGGACTATCACGTAATGTGATAGATAGTGCATCGAGGGAGATGGGGTTGAGACCCGTGAGCGTTACACCATAGTGGTAACCCAACCTATGTGATCGGAGATCCCGTGAATTAGGACCTGGGAAGAACAAGCTAGTGGTTTAACAGAGGAGAGTTATTTTATAACCCTCTCCGTGGGAAGATGCATAACTCTCACATTCTGTAAGGCAGGTTGGCAATATGCCTTAATGTGTTTCTGTTGGCTATTCGTAGCAAAGGTGCTATCCTACAGAGCGACCTTGAAAGAACACACCTATATGAGTCCGACTGTTAAACGTCGCAGTCTATGAGATTTGGGTGATCTCTAGTAAGCTCATGAAGAGACCAGGGAGTATGACGCATATGCTCCACCCGCGGGGTAGGCTACTGGCAGCCACGTACTGGTTATGACTTTGAGTGAAGTCTATTGGCACCAAACTTGCAATTCAAGGTTCGTCCATTGTTCAAGTTGCTGGTAGATGTAGCTTGAAGCTCTAGGCGGAAGTTCAACTTAACAGTCTCTGCTGAAACACTGGTATATAAACAAGAAACGAGGTTTGGCAAAATCTCTAAATGGGAATTTGAGATCTGGTGGGGGATTGTTAGAATTTGGGCCCATTTGGGCAGCCCAATAAGCAATTCTGAAAATCTCAAATTGGCCCATGTGCATGGCAGAATTTTGGAGTGCAAAGTGGTGCTAAAGTTTAGTCCCACATTGCTAGTTGGAGGAGACAAACACCACCTTATAAGTGGAGTGTTGTACCACTTGGTGTGCTAGTTGAGAACAGAAGGCTCTCTCGTGCGCACTCCTCCTCCTCCTCCGCCGCCGTCCGTCTCGTCACGACACGCCGCGGGTTGCGGGAATGAGCCGAGCCGATGCCTATATTTTTGCTGTTCAGGAAAATCGAGTCGCTAGCGTACGCGTACAGTTAGCCAGTTCGGGTCGCTCCCGGATCGTGGGCTGCTGCACCGACTCGAACGTGTGCGACGTGGCCGGCCCACGTTGTACCCGTTAGGGTTTCCCGAACCGCACTATATATTGCCGTGCACTGCGTGCGCCGTCACACAACGAACCAATCTAGGTTTTGCCAATCTCGTGCCTTGCGCCGCCACCGTAGTCTACTCCATCCCGTGCGCCGGCGTGCACCGGCGAACGGGACAGCAGGTCTCCGGAACCACTTGTCCTTGTGATCCTGTACGGGAGAGGGCGAATAAGGTTTTTGGGAAGCGCTCCGCGCGACTGCTTTCAAGTTCTTCATCACGGCTCGACTTCCTGGACGATCTCCGGGTCCGCGGGCGACTCGTCTCCAACGTCGTCTTCTTCGAGCTGCTACTGTCGCCGCTCAAGCTGCTGCCGTCGCTGCTCCAACGACTACTTCATCTACAATCGTTCGGTACGTTCATCACGTTCCGATGGCTGTGTTTGTAGATGTCTGGCTGCTGTTCATGTTAATTAATACGTCTAGTATTTTCGAGTTTAACATGTTAGTAGCTGCTGCGATCATGTTTATTATTCTTGAATTAATCATGGAAATTATGCCTAATAATCCAACAGATGGCGCTCAAACGATGACTCGCCCGACGTCGTCTGAGGCTGCGAGGGGAGACTCCATCACTCCTCTCACCCCTTCTCGCCTGGCGCCCGCTCTCCTGCAGCTGCCTTCGTCGCGTTGAATTTCGTGTCCATCTCGTCCTCTCGCCGCCTAGATCGCCACTATTCGCGGTGAAGTTTCTCCCCTGCTTGAGTCGTCCTCTGTCGCCGCCTCGTTCCGTGTCGTGAAAAGAGGTGGCATCAATTGACAAGGTACTCGTCGACGATTCATCGAACTCGACCTTGAGGCGCCAAGAGAAGAGAACGAGACAAGGTGGGCGGTATTGATGGAGAAGACTGTCCAAATCCTTAAACCCCATCCCTGCCATTTCTTGGTTGTGCTGGTTCAAGAAGCTCCAGCTCGAGAAGTCAAAAGTTACTGTGAAGAAAAGAAAAGAGGACTTCATTATTTTAGCGACCAACGTGACGAACATGGATGTAGAGGTGAGGGCGGCGCACATGATGTATCGGGCCACCTTGCAAGAAATGGAAATTGCTAAGGCAACGAAAGCGACATCTACAGCAGTGTCGGGAGACCCGATTCCGGCGACGCCACCGCCAACATCTTACATTTGATTTATCCTTCATTCCTTCTATGTTTGTGTGGTCGAACTTCACAGTGTTTTGCTAGCCGAGACTTTAAATTTGTTGCCGAGATTTTAAATTTATGGCCGAGGCTATGTGTTTTTTTATTTGAGATTGCAAAATAAAAAGTCAAAAATCTTTTTGGGGCCATATTGGGGGCGCTGCTTGGGAGAGACGCCCCCAGTACGACGACAACATGCTCGATTGCACCAGTAGATCTCGTCAGTTGGTGTTGCCGGATAGTTTATTGGCGGCACAACTAGAGATGCTCTTGTGGTTATTGCAGTTGCCATCAAAACAAACTCTAGTCACTATACCTAAAGCTACACTCGCTACGGTCGTTAAAGACAACTTGCAGTGATTACATAGTCACTAGTTCCCGTATAACTCCTTATTTATTTATTTATTTATTTATTTATTTATATCTTACTCAGTTTGACTGGAAAAGTAGTCCGCCTACTCTCCTATATCCATGCAAGGTCCCACATGTCATTGTAAAGGGTATTATGGTCTAATTTCTACGGAAAAAACTTAATGTAAACCACGTCTGCTACTTCACTTGGCCGGATCGTCAAAAAAAGAAGTTCACTTGGCCGGGAACTTACGTTACTTGCGCTACAGCATTGTAAACAGATTAATCGCTACAGCATGCACAAGTAACACCCAATACTTACGAATGTGACATGATGCAAAATACATATGTACTAGGGATAGTTAGCGCGGCAATGCCGCGCGTCCGTCTGATAATTTTCGAATATATTTTTTAGAAAGAATGCATATGAATATTATTTGAATTAAGAGAAGTTTACGATTAGGAGATTTTTCGAGATTGTTAAATTTGTCGTGTTGAAATGTATTTAAATTTGTATTCTTTGAAAGTTTGCAAAAATGATTACATTTCGGAGGTATTTGAAATCATTTAATATGTGGATTTGAAATTTGAGTTGGAATGGTCAAAATTTTAAATTTGGTAACGTGTATATTTTAATTTTTTGTAGTTTTGAGAAGTCGTGAATTTGGAAGAGGTTTGTATAATGACTAAATCTGTTGGGATTTACAGAATTTTGTTGGAATTAATTTAAGTCTATAATCGAAGGAAAATACTTTTTGTGAACATTTATTAAATTCAATTTAAGTTCTATTCGTAATTACAGGTAAGTAGTTTTATTTTGGCCATGATTTTCTTAGTTTCCAGCATAATCAAAAGAAATTTACTATTGGTACTACTAAATGTTTTTTTAATATGGTTGAATTATTTATCGAATATATATACAGTGCAATTTGTTTTGCAAGATGCTATTTTTTTCGAATTTTAGAATGTCTTTTTGTGTGGAAAGTTTGGTAATTTGCAAAATTTAGAAATTTTTGATGTACTGTTTATATTATTTTGAATTGTAGTTTTGAATATTTGAATTTTTTGAATTTTAGTATTTATTTATAGTTGTTATTCTGAATTGTAGGTTGGAATATATTAATTGTAACTGTTTTTTTATAATTAAAAAATTTGTAAAATTTTGACATATTGTTTATATTATTTTAGATTGTTGTTTTCAAGATATGAATTTTTGAATGGTAGCATTTTTTTGTAATTGTTGGTATATTGTTTGTATTATTTCGAATTGTAGTTTGGAGGGTATATATTTTTTTAGTTTTAACATTTTTTATAATTGTTATTTTTGAATTGTAAGTTGAAAGTTGTTTTTTATGTTTTTTTTTGAATTTTTGAATGCTTTTTTTGTGGAAAGTTTGATAATTTTTAAAAGTTAGGAAATCTTGGCATATTATTTATATTATTATGGAATGTAGGTTTGAATGTATGTCTTTATGTGAATTTTAGTTTTTTTTAATTGTTATTCTGGATTGTAGATTGGAATTTTGATAATTTGCAATATTGTTTATATTATTTTGAATTGTAATTTTGAAGATATGAATTGTTTGAATTGTAGTATTTATTTATAATTGTAGTTTTGAATATATTAATTTTAACTGTCTTTTTATAATTGGCATATTGTTTATAGTATTTTGAAATGTAGGTATGGAGATATGAATTTTTTGAATATTACCGTTTTTATAATTGTCATTTTGAAGATATGAATTTTTTAGATGCTATTTTTTTTGTAACTGTTGGTACACTGTTTGTATTATTTTTGAATTGTAGGTTGGAGCCCATATATTTTTTGACTTTTAACATTTTTTGTAATTGTTATTGTTGAATTGTAAACTCTGTTTTTTTTGGAAAGTTTGATAATTCGAAAATTTTAGAAAATGTTGGCATATTGTTTATAGTATTTTGAAATATAGTTTTGGAGATATGATTTTTTTGAATTGTAGTGTTTTTATAATTGTTATTTTGAAGGTATCAATTTTTAAGATGGTACCATTTTTTTTGTAATTTTTGGTATACTGTTTATATTATTGTGAATTGTAGGGTGGAGGGTATATATTTTTTGAGTTTTAACATTTTTTATAATTGTTATTTTTGAATTGTAAATTGAAAGTTGTTTTTTCTAAAAAAAAATTGTTGAATGTTTTTTGTGTGGACAGTTTGGTAATTTGAGAAATTTAGGAAATGTTGGCATTTTTTTGTATTATTTTGAAATGTAGTATTTTGAAATGTAGGTTTGAATGTTTTTTTTAATTATTTTATTGTCTTCCTAGCAGTTAACAGTTTTTTTTAAAAAAAATGGTAAAAAAAAACATTCTGACATGTCTGGCCCACTGTGACGTCATGCTGACGTCACAAGGGCTGGATCTGCCCGAGGCGCGGCCGAGGCGCCTGCGGCGGCGCCGAACTCACCGCCGGCGAACGCCGGCGTTGTTGGACACGGGGATGGTCGCGTTCGATCCGCCTCGACGTGGGGCGGCCGCAGGCGGCGGCGCCGCCCCCGTTTTGGTCGCCGGGCCGGCCACGGCAGCCCGCGGATGCGGCGGCGGAACCGAGCTCGCGGCGGCGACGATCCCCGCGCGATGACGGCGTCTCGGCCGGCGAGCTGCGGCGAGGAGGAAGGGGCAGCGACGGCGCAGCTCCTCCTGCCCTTAGATTTGAGGGAGGAGGGCTGTGGCGGCGAGGGAGAGCGTCAGCGCCGCCGGCGACACTGCGGCCGCGCGAGGAGAGGAAGTAGAAGCTGCGGTGGTTTTTTTGCATGGAAGTCCTCAATGTTTTTTGAATTTTGGTATGGGTCCTTTGCGGGCGTTTTTTTTGCAAAACGTCCACTGTAGCGCGACGTGGCGCAACGCTATTGGAAGAAATCCGGTTGCTACAGTGTTACTGTAGCAGCACGGTTTTTGGCGCGATCCAGGACGTCCGTTGCGTAGATCTGACGTTAGGAAATTGGGGTGACGTGGACGCTCGATTTGAAGGTGATTCTCACCAACTTTTATATATAGGCGAATATTAGGAAAAAAACAAAGGAAAACAACCAGATTAGGATATATCGTACTCTATTCAAGTTTTTGTCCGTACATATGCATGTGGATATGTTACATTAACGCTAGCATATAAATTTCTCCAAAAATGCTTTCTCCTTAGAGCTATAATATACACTATCAGTCCACAACTTGTTAGAGATGTGCAAATTAGTCCCACAACTTGCGAAACGGGGAACCAAGACTCCACAACTTGATTGAGCGAACAAATAGGTCCAAAATCATTCTGGAGCTGACACGTGATGTTGTCAGTTTTGCGGAGAGCCCCCTATATATTTTTCTCTAGCATATGTGGACTGAGGCATGACTTGCACGTGGGTCCCACGTGTCAGTAGGTGAAGAAATAGTTAAAACATAAATTCGCACGGGAGGGGACTTGAACTCAATACCTGTTGGCTGTTGCCCGCCCGCGCAAGCAATTACCACCACACCACATAGTCATTAACGATTTATAGGACGTCATTCTTTTATAGAGCTGTCGGCATACAAATCTGATTGCTTCTGATGCTAACTTGCTACAAGCAATTCAGACGTGCAAATCTAGCTTGATACGTATACTAGTACTGTACTAAAAGTCTACAACCCACTTCGTGCAAATTCAAACAAGCAGCGCTGGTCCTCGCTCTCTTCAATTCGGCACGCGTCGGACGCGTTCGTCACTCCGCCTGCTCATCCCGGGACCTCGGACGTCGCCGGTCATGCCGACACCTCTCAGCGTGGTCACAGTGCTAAGTACTCCCTCCGTTCTAAATTAGATGACTTTCTATTCATTCACATGTGGATGTATCTATACTTGTAACATGTCTAGATACATCCGCATGTGGACAAATGAAAGTCATCTAATTTGGAATGGAGGGAGTAAGTAATAGCGTGACGTCCCATATAAAATCGTGAACGACAATGTGGTGTGGTGGTAATTGCTTGTGCGGGCTGGCAGCAATTCTTACAAGTTGTGTGACTAATAATGTATATAACTCTTCTCCTTATCTGCACTATTATTTGCTCCATGTGTGAATTTGCTAGTTGTGTCTAATCCGTTACATGTGGTTAGTTATGCTGGGGTGAACTCACTAATTAAACTCAACTGGAAATTTCTTGATCATCTAGCATATTACATATGTATACGGATGCATATGAGGAAGTTGCTGCGATTTAAGTTATTCACAGGCGGGAGACTACAGCACCTCGGAGATGGTCTCCGCCGCCGCCGGATTGGGTCCTTGTCAATACTGATGCTGCGCTGTTCGACAGTGTCCAACGTATGGCAGCTGGTGTGGTCGTTCGTGACAATTCTGGACACTGTTTATTGGCCGTCAGTGAGCCTCTGCCGGTTTTACATCGCCAGAATTAGCAGAAGCTTTGGCTCTCCGGCGTGCTGTCTCGTTGGCTTGTGAGAAAGGCTACGCCAATGTTATCTTTGCCTCTGATTGCCTGTCTTTGATTCAAAGAATTAATTCAAATTCTGAGGACAGATCTTTAGTAGGTAGTGTTGTGGCAGATATTAAACTTCGCCGGTCTGTCGTCTACTGCCTTCCAACATGTCCATCGCTCCCTCAATAGTGCGGCACACATTTTGGCTAGAACGTGTGATGTATCTAGTTCAGGTTTCATCATAGATTATGCTCCGGATTGTATCCGGGAGACTTTGTATTTTGATATTAATTAATCAGTAAAGTGTTGTTTACCCTTAAAAAAAAGATATTGTTCTAGGTCTTTGTCCGTTCTTCCATTATTCTGCTATTCTACTCCAGTTCCTTCGCATCCTCTACATCCCGTAACTAACTAGCTGACAGCATCCTTGCGTGATATGCATGCTAAATTAACGGGGAAAAAAAAACTTGTCTGCTGCTTGTATGGTCGACAGTTAGGAATAGGACCAACCCTCTCTTCCTACTGTTGTTAATTTGTTATCTGTAGTCTATGAGTAGTTGTCATAGAAGTAAAACGGTAGCTTAGTTAGCAGAGGGGCGCGAGGCGCATGTAACCGAAGCTTTGTAAAACTCTTTCCAATCTTAATGACATGACAAACAACTGAGGTTGCATGTTCTTGAAAAAAATGGCAGGAAGGCTTCGCATCAACAATCTTACAACTTACAAGACACCAATGGCAAATTCATCACAAGCATTTGTGACCCTCATATGCCTTCTGCTTCTGTACACCAGCCGTCAAGTCCATGGTATGTTTATCATATACATTAAGATCATTAATCTTACCATCCTGGATCCCACAAGATCTTATTATGTAAAAAAAAAAATTTAAATTGGATCTTCCACCAGTTTAGGAGTTTTCGTCTATAATATTGAGTTTGAATTGTGCCATCAAATTGGATCTTGATGTGGTCTGCGCAGCTAGTTTATTAGGTTATCAACCACAAGAAGTAAGATTACATATGCTATACATGATGAACAGGAGGAGTTGAAGCCAAAATGATCAAGACAGTACAGCCAGCAAGAAGGGTTTTGCACACAACTTATTCACCTCAGACAACGGTAACAAGACAGTGCAACCTATGCCACTGCAGCCATGACAACGATAAAACTTTCTATCTCACAACATGCTGCAGCGAGGCGATCTGCAATGATCCAGCAGAGCCAGACGGCACTTGTGTTTCTCACAGAATCGCATGTGGCGGGTGTGATGAAACCTGCAAGTAGTAGTATAGGATGCTCATGAAAAATGGATGTTGGTTTTTCTAGATCAAGCCAAAAGAATAAATCACAATAGATTGCCTTGTGTTAATGAATGCGCACCATGTGACCATGAACAGATCAGAACAAAGAAAAAAAGTTTTCTTACGGCTTCCAGTGCAAATTATCCATCCGTTTCCTCCCCTGTTTATATTGTCTATGTCTTCAGTCTGATGAATGAATTTTTCTATGGCCTTGCTCATTTCTTCTGTGTGCAATATGATTTTTTTCTCTTTTGTGAACTCGGTGAAAGTGAGACCGAATTACCGGTTAACAAAATCATTGTTTCATACACTATAGGTCTATAGCAGTGACATGGATTGTGTTTTTTGGAAAACCACAGGCGTTTGGGCCTCTTCAGATAATTAGTTTTTCATATGTACGAATTTTGGAAAATTCCAAATGTAAAGGCAAAGCACGTCAAACCTGGGATGTATGGCAAGAGTTGATGTAGAAGTAGAACAATCAAGAAAGTGGCTGCCCTTATTTTGGGTTAACGTTCTACCATAATTCTTGAAATGGTTTCTAACCCCGGCATTGTTGTTTTAGCTCCTCATTGCGGCACTCCCAGACACGTAATTCTTGCAGAGATTTGGGAAGGCCTGGCGTGTATCAGTGTATAAGATAGAAAATACTAGCCTCGAGAGAGGGACTTAGAGTGACAGCAACTAGCAGTGAATTAAGTCAATGGATTCCCAGGTTTCCCCTTGTAGCTATCTATGGCATAATCATAACAAGAATATATTAGATAGAAAATGCCAGTGTGCATCAAAATTCCAGTGTGTGTACAACTGTACATACATAACAAAGCGAAGTGATAGTGGCTACTACGCTATGTCCTGGTGGCGGTGGTGCCGGTGCCGTCGCAGGCGGTGCAGGAGCGGGTGGATGAGCAGCGGTTGCAGTAGGTCCACTTGGTGGGGAGCCCCGCGGTGTAGCGGGTGGCCATGTTCTTGGCCGCCCTCCTCGCCTTGGTTGCCGTCTCTTCCGCCACCTCCTTGAACACGAACCCCTCCCCTTTGCACCGGGGGCACAGCCCCGTACCCCCGCAGGCAGCGCACGCTTCCTCTTTTACCTGCTCTTGCTCCGCAGGTGCTGCCTGCTGCTTCTGGTCTCCCGCAGGAGGACGGTGGCGGCGACCCCGACCGCTGCTACTCCGGCCACCAGCACCGCCGTGTCCGGCAGCGCACCAGGGCGGCTGCGACGACAGCGCGCGTTGGATGGACGACGTGTGATGGTGGAGGTCGTGTGGAGGAGGAAGCGGCAGCTGCCGCTGCCTGTGGAGGAGGAAGAAGGGAGGAGGCGGAGGTGGAGGCAAGCAGCAGGAGGTTGCTGCTGCCATGGCCATCTCTCTCTCTCCTAAAATATCATTATCCTCACCCTTTTTGCCAGCAGTGACATGTACCAGTTGAGTGAGCAGGGATCAACCAACGGACCAACGGACGGCCCTGCCGATCTATCTATCTACGCCTATACTCCTTCTGTTCGGTAAAATCAGGGCGTATAATTATTTTAAGTTAAACCATTAAAGTTTGATCAAACTTTCAGAAAAAAAGATCAACCTCTACCTGTTTATAGTATTTGGACGCGTCGTCCGTAGTTTGTAGCGCTCAGTCGCCACGTCATATTTAGACAGCGACGTCTCTACTTGTGAGCGCTCGAACGGGATACAGAGCGCACCCGATGGAAAATTTTGGAGCGAAATTACTGCCGATTCCCTCCCAGCAGAATCGTAGTCCTGAGAGCACCCTCGCCGCCTTCTCTTCCTCCTACCCGCAGGGGCGGCGCCACTACCGGGGCGAGCAGGGGCGGTCGCCCCGGCTCCCCTGGGGCGGAGCAGGGACCCCCTATTCAGCTCTCAAGCGGCGACGGCGCCATTGACGCACTGGAGAAGAGCTTCGCTCTGTTTCGTCGAACAGAGCAGGCGAACAGGTAAGTTGGGCCGTTGGGCCCAACCGAACAGACGAGAAAGTTGCCCAATTTAGCTTCTTTCGACTGCACCCGACCTGACCTAGCTTCTCGTCTACTCGCAAATTCCCCACACGCCGACGCCGCCATCG
This sequence comes from Poa pratensis, assembly GCA_947311845.1. Lineage (NCBI taxonomy): Eukaryota > Viridiplantae > Streptophyta > Magnoliopsida > Poales > Poaceae > Poa > Poa pratensis. The sequence continues at coordinate 24,161,579 of CAMZMU010000118.1, forward strand.
AGCAGAGCTCCCGCCGCCAGCCCGTCGCTCCTGTTCCACCACCGCCCCGCCGGCCGCCGCCCTCCCCTGACTGCCGCCGACCCGCCGCCCACCTCTGGCCGCCGCCGACCCGCCGTGGCTGCCTCCGGGCTTCGGCTCCGGCCTCCTCAAACTGAGCGGCGATGGATTTCGATTCGGAAGATAAGGAAGCCTGGATGGAATTGGCGGCGCAGGAGGAGGCAGCGATGGAAGAAGAGGAAGCGGCTGCAGCAAGAACAGCGGAGCTGTCGACAAACCGCAAGCTGACGCGCGACTCCACGGCCAACACGGAGCAAAATGAACAGCAGGTTATCTATCCCCTTTGGTTTCAGTTTTCTGTATCTGTTTTGAAGTCCAATGTAATAGAGCTGAACACTAAATTTTGATAATGTAGGAACCTGAAACTCCACAAGCTAGTGTTCCTGAAGTGTTTGATGTAGCAAATGTTATTGGGGATCCTGGAATTCAGAGGCCAATTGATATGGTGGCTGCCAATTGTCCAATTCAACTTGCAGGACTCCATGTTAGTAGTTTTAATGTTTTTCTTATGTTATTTGTATTTCATTGTGGATTACATGTGTTGAAAAAAAAATCGCCGGTGGCACACCTTTTACTATTCGCCCCCCTCTTCTCAATTCCTGGCTCCGCCACTGCCTACCCGGCGACCGCGCCGCGGCCGGGAGCAGCAGCACGGGAGACCCGCCGTTCGCCGGGCTGCCCCGTTCCCCCCTCCGTTCACCGTGCTGCGCCCTTATCTTCCTCCTCCGCGGCGACCTCGCCTTGGACAGGAGTAGCAAGTTGAGCAGCACCCCGTGGGCAGCAGGTGGAGTAGCATCACATCGGGGGCGTAACGATGTCCTGCCGATCCGGAATTGGTGGAGAGGAGACGGCCATGGCGCGGCAAGGGCGGCGTGGTGTTCGGCACGACGACGGCCGTGGCACACGATGTGGCAGGGGCAGAGAGGCCGCATCGGCTGCGTAGTTCATGGCGCTCAATTTTGCCTCTGTCGCTGCGCCGGAGTCCAAACCACCAGTGTTGCTCTGTTCACGAGGATGAGGACATCGAACAGAAGTCTTCCATCGATATTTGGGCCTTGTTTGGGCCATACGTGAGAGTGGGAGAGAGGGAAAAGAGTGGGCTAGATTGGATTCGACCCGACATGATTTTAGTGAGTTGTTGTTTATTTTGTCTCATTGTTGCATAAGGGCACACCAAAGTTGCGTCAACTCGTATCAAATTTGCTTTTATTTGATGTTAAGTTTGCCTACTGATATTATGATGTTGGTTCATCGCACAACAAACAGTGGTAGACAATTTTACAACCGCATTTGGAAACTTCTCAACGAGTAAAAGCAACTACACTAAAACTAAAAGCAACTTTGGTACTAGGCCAAACAACTTGAGTGAATGAGGCAACTTCACGACAACGGTAAGTAACTCTGGTGTGCGATGAGCGAACCTCCAACATCGTTTAGAAACTCCAGAAAAACTAAAAGCAAGACGACAACAACTTTGGTGTGCCTGAAGCAACTTCACAACAATGGTTAGCAACTTTGGTGTGCAATGCGGCAACTTCGTAACAACTGTAAGCAACTTTGGTGTGCTCCTGCCTTGGGCTGGAGTACCGGGAGCCGCTTTTGTGTATTGTGGGACAACTTAACAATAGCAGTGAATAATTTTGATGTACGATGAGGCAACTACACAACGACGATAAGCAACTTCATTTTATGATGAGGCAACTGCACAACAACGGTAAGCAACTTCATTTGTGATGAGGCAACTGCACAACAACGCAATCAACTTTATTATGTGTTGAGGCAACTACACAACGACGGCAAGCAACTTTGTTATGTGCTAAGGCAACTACACAACGACGGCAAGCAACTTTGTTATGTGCTGAGGCAACTACACAACGACGGTAAGCAACTTTGTTATGCGATGAGGCAACTACACAACGACGGTAAGCAACTTTGTTATGCGATGAGGCACCTACACAACGACGGTAAGCAACTTTGTTATGTGCTGAGGCAACTACATAACGACGGTAAGCAATTTTGTTATGTGCTTAGGCAACTACACAACGACAGTAAGAAACTTTGTTATGTGCTGAGGCAACTACATAACGACGGTAAGCAACTTTGTTATGTGATGAGGCAACTACACAAACACGGTAAGCAACTTTGTTATGCGATGAGGCAACTACACAACTGACGGTAAGCAACTTTTTTATGCGACTAGTAAGTTTGCACGTGCAACTAAATAAAACGTGTTGTCTTTTAAATGCATTTCTTTCCTAATGAGTTGCTTTTCATGTAAATTGTGCTCATCAAGATCTTATTTGTAATGCAAAATGCTACTCCCTACGGTCCGTATTTAAGAACATCACAAGGCCAAGAATAGTAACATAACTGAAGCAGCATAATCTCCAAAGATGTATGTAACATGTAGGTTTCGGTTCACACGTTTCAGGATCCATACAGGCGTAGTGTTTAAAACTTTTCTCGAATTAAATTGTATCTATTACACAAGTTTAAACTTTCATATATGTACGAAAGTGAACGAGTGTAAATCATTACAGCAAATTCAGGGCGACCATTCTATTCTCTTAGTAGAGGCACATTTACAGCTGAAACTTTCATTAAGCCCCTCCGTCTAGAGTTGTCTGAAACAAATAAGACAAGAGTTCTCAGAAGAGGTGGCTTCTGATGTTTGCTCCAGTTGTGCCTGATTACATACAATGAAACACATGACTCGTTATGACTAAAAATGAGTTCATGTGTGCATTAGTAGATGAAACTCATGTGAATGAGAACGTATGCAAATTGTTGATCTCAATATTTTGTTGCATAACAGAATAGTTCCATGTATAGTGCATCGCTAATAAAACCAATACAAACTAAGCAGACATCCGTTCATGTTTTTGTGCAGAGTCAGAGACTCAGAAAGGAAAGTTTCGAAGAAAGGAAATCATGGTTAAGTAAATCAAATGATGTGAACTTAAAATTCTTGTACCAGACGACTTCAGAACTGAAACGGAAATAGTGGGGCAAAAGATCAATTATCTTACTGCCAACCATTGATAGCATATCATTATTACTTTGATGACCGATCATAAAACATGAGATAGCAGAAAGAACATGACTCGCTTTCAATCTGAGATCTTTTGCGCAATCAGATTAGCAGCCTTAGCTTTAGATCTATACATCTAGCCTTTAATACCCGCAAGCACATACAGAAAATTCATCCTAATTTAGTATCATGTAGGTTGAAAAATTTAAGCTGCCAATTCTTGTAAGTTTCTATCTACCTTCATCGTAGAAAATGCATGTTGAATCTTGATCTCAATATCTACCAGATATAAAGGAATGACATTGGCAATCGCGTCTCTTGGGTCTGAACTGCTAGAAATTCAAGTCCACACAAAATAATAACAGTCATGTATATTTCAGTTCAATTATCTATGACATCAACGCGGAAGCAGCAAACTACCGTGTAGCACATCATGTACTATCAATAACTGACAAAAAGGATGGAAAGTGACCACATTTTCAAATGTGATAACTATGCAGTCCATATATGCACCAAATATATCCTGCATTTTGCATGATGCCTCACACATTATAGAACTATCATTAACGAACCCAGGAACCTGCAAAGGTTGATCGGACAATACAATTATGTAAGCTATATACTTCTGACATCCTCAATCATATTTTCCACTTTTCCAATACTATGTATCAACTTTCATATTAGTTTGTCTTTTGGAAGAATATTCATGTGCAGAACGGGAATATTCTTCCAACTGAACACTGAATGTTTTAGCTGATAGCATTTGTTTTTAGCTTGATAGGAAATCCGAGAGGTATTGCAAAAGCATAAGACTGAAAAGGATACATTTGCCAACTGGAATTACCTGAAGGTAAATGTAGTTCTATATAGGACAAAGGAAGTGATCCTGAATCAGGAAAAACACACTCGAGGATGGTTAATTTCATAGTATACAAGAACCAAATGCTAAAAGAAAAAAATTAGCAAGCATATATGGAGGAATCATAGGTACATAATTTCCTTCACAAAGATGCAAGGACCATAGCGACATCATTCGAGAGTATAAGAACAAGTGAACAACAAACATCAAGAGTGTTAGTATTGCAAACAACTTCACTCTTGTAGACAGAACATGTATATCATACGTTATGATCTTACGCTTCCATCTCAGAGACATAAACTTCAGAAGTAATATTCAATTAAATCTTGTCCAACCCCAAAATACAAAACTTATGCAACACCTCAGTGTGAGCGCATGGACCCATGTGTGCAACTCATCTCACATCACCAGCATCCTCTGCTTACCTCTACTGGTCGGCCAAGGTGAGCTGTGGTTGAGACCCTGGAGCACGGAGTGACACGCCCCACGTCGTTATCGATGCCTGCATATTCATAGTGATGGAGGGCCTGTGTGGCCACAACCATGGAGGGAAGGGCCTGGAGGGCGTCGTGGGTGCTCGGCGTAGTTCATGTTGTGCGTGCAAAACGGGTGCTGCCTCCATGGCAGACTGCCCTAGCATCCTATTATACAGAACTATACCACAATCAGAAATCAAATGGACCAGTTAAAATAAAGAAATTATGAAGCATAAAATTCTAAAATAATATGGAGTGAATACATGTGAACAATATAGACTGCATGTTTTGATCTGATGATAATCACCTCATGTAATGTGATATCTCTTGTCTATACATGTGAACAATAGACTGCATGTTTTGATCTGACGATAACCACCTCATGTAATGTGATATCTCTTGTCTAGCTAGTAACAAATATATCTAAATTATAAAGTTATAACACTGGATTCGTTCTGTCAACACATAACAGAGTTCAGCTAGATTAAATTGGTATTAACTCAAAGAGCTTAGTCTGCAATCATCAAGATTAAAATAGTATAATTGATGATAAGAATAACCAAGCAATACATTCTTTCTAAATTATTCGGTAATATAAACAGAAATGAATCCTCGCCACAAATAGCAACCACTCGATATTAGGATCCTTGCCGCAAATCCAAAACATGGGTCGTATTTCCTCCAATCCAAACCATCAACCAGACAGAGCAGAGGAAGGTGGAGCAGAGTAAGGCGCCAAGAGGTGGGGGTTGATTGCAGATGTCTAACATGATCTGGAGAAACCTGCGGCGCGAGTCTCGGTGACAGACACATGGACGGTCACGGCGACTTCAGATTGCTCAGGGACGGACGCGCGCCGGCTCGGACGTAGGGGCAGACGCGTGCAGCAGTAGTTTGCGGCCAGAAGCGGCAGCGCGTATAAGGAAGCTGTTGGCGTGATTTCAGGAATTATGTCGTGGGTCGTGGACTCGTGGCCTCGTGTGATTGTAGGGGACGCGGAGCGACAAAATTTGGGCAGAGTTTTCGCCCGCCAGCGTAACAATGAAATCACAGTCGTTGATTGACCGGATCGGAGGCTTCTGGTAACCCCGTGTGTAACAATCGGTGTGGCTTTAGCGAAATTTAAGTTCGCTCTTTACTACACAACGACGGTAAGCAACTTTGTTATGTGCTGAGGCAACTACACAATGACGGTAAGCAACTTTGTCATATGATGAGTCAACTACACAACGACGTAAGCAACCTCATTTTGTGATGAGGCAACTACACAACGACGGTCAGCAACTTTGTTATGTGATGAGGCAACTACACAATCACGGTAAGCAACTTTGTTATGCGATGAGGCAACTACACAACCACGGTAAATAATTTTGATGTGCGATGAGGCAACTTCACGGACATCGGTAAGAGAACTCAACAAAAATTTAAGAAGCAAGTTTGGTATGCGGCGAAGCAAATTTGTGTGTGCGATGGAGTAAATTCACAATAGCGGTAAGCAACTCCACAACAATTAAGAAACTTTGGTACGAGGCGGAACAAATTTAGTGCGCGGTGAGGCAACTTCATAACATTGGTAAGCAACTCCACAACAATTAAAATCAACTTTGACAAGGGGAGCAACTACATAACAAGTAAATGCAACTTCGATAAACGAGAAGCAACTTTGGTGTTCGATGAGACAACTTCACAACCGCAATAAGCAACTGCATAATAACAATTAAAAGCAACTTTGGCATGAAGCGAAAAATAAACTTTGGCTACGATGAGGCAACTTCACGATATCGGTAAGCAACTCAATAACAATTAAAAAACAACTTTGTTATGAGCCAAAAACAACTTTTTTATCTAGTGAAGCAATTTCAGAACATAAGGGAAACCATGTATAAGGTAGGGGCGATGGTTTAGGTACGCAACTTCTGCAGACCGAAGGAGTTGGGGGAGGCACACCAACAACCTTTGAGGCGACAGTGAGAATCAGCTCATCTCATCAGCGTTCGTAAATAATTTCAAAAGCAACGTTTATTCTCTAGGAAGCAACTTTGTGCGCGACAAAGAAACTTGATTCAGAACAACGGTAGGCAACTTCACAACCGCAGTAAACAATTTTGGTGTGTGAGCCAACTTCACAACAGGGGTAAGAAAATTTGTTGTGTAATGAGGCAACTGCACAATAGTGGTATCGCAACAACTAAAATCAACTTTGGTACGAGGCAAAACAATATTGGCGTGCGTTGAGACAACTTCACCACAATGATAAGCAACTTTTATGTGCAATACAAACTTCACGACAGCGGTAAGGCAACTTCAGTACAAGTAAAACCAACTTTGGTTCGAGGTGAATCAACCTTTTTGTGAATTGAGAGTACTTCATAATAGCGGGGAAAAAATTGATTTGCAATGACGCAACTTCACAACAACGGCAAAATAAGTCCACAACAATTACAAGCAACTTTAGTACGAGCCGAAACAATTTTGGTGTGTGTTGGGGCAACTTCACAACATTTATAAACAACTTTGTCACTCAACAAATTTATACAACAATAGACAACTTTTATACTTGGCAAAGCAAGTTTGGTGCATGACCAAGCAAGTTTATGCATAACAGAGGACCCTTGTGTGTATAATCGTAAGTAGAAGGTCTAAAGTGCAAAACAGCCAAAGAGATAAGGTTCTTCAATCTTTCTCCGGTGTGGTTCCTAGGAAGCATGTACATCCCGATCCTAGGCAAATCGCAATGAAGACCCGGTGGGTGTCGCCGCCATACCTATGGCGTACTGGCTGCAGCCGCGTTGGACTGTAGAACGTCGACCGCCGTCACGTCGGGCTGGAGTTCGTCGGCCGCCACGCTGGGGCCGATCGCTATAGGCGCGTTGGGCCAGGGCTCTCACGCCTGGAGCAGCAGTCGCCCGGAGCTGGCAGCCGCGGAGGGTGCCGTTATCGGCCGCCGGCACGCCGCGATGGACCGCGGTCGCTAGGATCCCTCTGCAGTTCGCCGTTGTTGCTCCCCTCGGCCTCTTCCTCCGGCGCGGCGACAACCCGAACCTGGTCGCGTTCCTCCCAGCGCCCGGAGATGGCTTCTTCGACGCCCGGAGCTGCAGGGGTTCGTGAAGATAGGCGGCCGCCGCACCGGAAAGGGAGCAAGAGAGACTGGCGGCGCCCTTTACGAGGAGGACTTGTAGCCAGGGAAGCCAGGGAATGGACGCCCTTGACACGCGGGCACACAAGGTAGGACCGGGTCCGTGTTGCCGCCGGCGGATGGAGGCTCGGCTGCTGCTGCTGAAGACCAGTGTGACGTCGCCCCGCGACACCGCGCCGAGTAGGACTTGGAGCCGGGGAGCCATGTGACCGATGCCCTGAACTCTATGGCCGCGGCCATGGCAGGGCTTTGACCGAGGGGTACCTTGAAGGCCGGAGCTGCGGGGGCGGCGAGCAGCGAGCCGGTGTTCGTCGGCGCCTAGGACAGAAGGGGACATGTCGGGGCGGCGGTCAGCAGGTGCGCACGTCGCGAGGAAGAAGGTGCGGGTCGGGGTTTTTTCGCCACGTGAGCGCGCATCGGACGGCTCGCTCAGTGGGCGCTCGAGACGTCCAAATAGCGCAGCTGCGCTTTGTGGCGTTTGCATAAACATGATCAAAATTCAAATGGTTCAACTTGAAAAAAATATACGTCTATTTATAGAACGGAGGTAGGAGAAAGTGAAACCGACGAATTGGTGCACCCGATTTTGTTTCACCACCCAAGATATTTTCAAAAAATCCGAAAAAGTTTAGATAATACAAATACTGTATCTAGCAGGTCATAAAATTTCAAATCAAAATTCATAACACATATCAAGAAACAAAATAGACAAATCCGATAATGTATAGTGCCGAAATACAAGGTGGGCTTTAAATTTGGCCCATCGTCACTATTGATAATGAATTGCCATTTTCATTGTTGATGTTGTGTTTCAAATTTAGATTTAAATTTTTACGACGATGTATAATTATGTTATTTTAGTGTCCAAACTTTTTCATATTTTTTGAAAACTTTTTAAATGGTAAACCGAAAACGGATGCTCCGGGTGCACCAATTGTCCAGTTTCACAGGATACGTTCTCATCAGAGGTAGTATATCCCAAGCATAGCAAAGGAGCTACTCTCGAGTCCTTCTGTTTTTTTTTTGAACACAAGGAAGGACCCCGAAGGGTCCAGAGCTGCCATTACTCGGTGGGATAACAGTTTACACGGAGGACCTCAAGAGAAGAAAAAAGTACAAACAAGTCCCCTACTTTTACAAAAAGGACCCCTACTAAAAATTGGAAAAAGGAATTGGGTTCCTCTCCACCGAGGAAGAAGATGCTCTCTACGCTACGGCCGCCTGCACCGATGCCGGGGACGAAACCACTTGGCATCAGGTCGACGATGAACGCCGCAATGGAGTCGCAAAAGGGCCTCCAGTTTGGCACACCGGCCAGGAGGTTGAAGACACTGTGATGCACGAAGCAGCACAGCACGGAGTGGCCCCGTTGACCATGGATAACAGCGGCGCATCTTCGCCGCTGTTGATGTACTCCGCCAGAAGCAGCAGTTATCGATCCCGACCATTTAGGTTGATGCAGAACGGCGCTCCACCACTCCCCTTCTCCATCTCCTCGATGGCTGAAGGAAGGAGGACGAACCACAGCTCCCATCGCATCCGCACGACCATGAGCACTCCAGGCCTTATTGAAAGAGCCGCTTGATGTCTTTGTCGGCGTCGGCTCTCTCCACGAGAGCACCACCGGAGAAAGGACCTTGCAGAGCCAGGGTTGGCCTGCAAATCCCCACTCCAAAGCTCCGATGCAGACCTTATTTTGAGAGATGCCCGACTCCCTCTCCCACCCATGCAACGCCGCCTGCCACCATCGGAGAGCAGTGCAGAAGAGAGAGATCAGGACGCCATGGATCCGGTCACCGAGGTCCATGAACCTACTCTCAGTCGACACATGGCCAAACACAAGAAAACAAAGACCTAATCTAGACCTAACCCTATCTACAGGAAGCCGAGCGCCTCTCCCGCCTCCGCTCCGACCACCATAGCCGCCGGAGAAGAAAGGGGATCGGGCCGGAGAGAGAGAGTTCCTCATGACTCTCAACGGGCGCACGCTCGAGAGCCTTCTGGGGAGACTTTTTCTTAGAGATGTTCCGCTTCTATTTGGTTGGGCTTAAAACAAATTAAGCTAGCAGATTTATTGCTGATTATCTTTTTGCTACTACTTCTGCCTACATCTTTTAATTATTGTGTTCAGTATTTGTGTAAAAAATATAGTTGTCTTTGATTTTTTGAAACGAGGCAAAAGATTTTGCCTTTTCAATGATAAAGTAAAGCAGAGCTTGTCAGTTTATAAAGGAAACTGACTGAAAACCGAGATAACACATAACACACCACCCCGGTCCCGAGGCTGCGCTCCACATGAGTGAACGACACAAAAACACCTCAACGCAACACGGCGGAGGCGAACATCAGCCGCCGCTCCGACATCCACGCCGTCCCTAAAGGCCACACACCACCTAGCCGATGACCAAAACGGACAACACTGACCATACAAGCAGGTGAAGCACCGACACGAGAGGTGAGGGGCTACACAACGATGCCTTCAACAAGGGAGCGACTATAGAGAGTGTTGCCACCGCCGGCACCAACCGTGGTAGATGCTTAACCCCCGTTGCCAGTGAGGCTACCCAATAGCTCGCTGCTTCCAACCACGAGCTCACTCCACTTGTCCCTCCGGCTGGTGGAACATTCAAAAAAGGGTCCAAGAGGCAAGCGACACAAGAGCGATGCCTTGCCGATCATGTGAGGGATCTAGGATTTCCTGGATAATCCCAGGTGGAGGAGCGATTCCCTCTCTCTATCTTCTCTTTCCCTTCGAGATATAGATGGTGGGTCGTTTGCCGACGGAACATGGAAAATCACCGCTTTCGTTCTCTCTGTGATTACCACGATGACTTGATGGATAATGATTTTGACGACGGAGGACCACACCAGGATCACGATCTTCAGGCTCCTCAATGCTCTAAGCATCGTCTGTTCAGTTCTCAAGGAACGCCTGAAGCTGCCCCCTTCACCGAGGATCAACAAGGCAACAAGCCTTTCGGCCAGGAGACACTCCTCAGGGCGGTCATGCCGGAGATTCAGAAAGGAACCATCCCTCCCACGGCGGTAGGGAAGAAGCCTAGTAAAGGGCGGAAAAGAAAAGTGAAGGGTGCCTTTGCCTCTAGCAGCCAACCAGCGCCGGCGACTAAGGAGCCGATCCGGGCTAAGGATAACGTAGGCGTATCCAAGTGGCATGATACGTCTCAAACGTATCTACAATTTTTGACTGTTCCATGCTTGGTATATATCATTGCGACATGTTTTTATAATATTTTTATATCATTTTGGCATATTTTATGGAACTAACCTATTAACAAGATGCCCAGTGCCAGTTCCTGTTTTCTGCTGTTTTTTGTTTCAGAAAAGTTAGTCGGGGAAGTTTCTCCGAATCGTCTAAAAATTTACGGGAATTATTTTTACATAGAAACAAAGACTTGTCCAGGAGGAGACCTGCAGGGGAGCCCCACAGGCCCAGATGACCCCCAGGCGTGGCCAACCCCTTGACTACGGCTGGGCCCACCTGGGCGCCTCGGGTGCCCTCCCGAGTCGCCCTTTCGCCTATAAATTGCTTTCGTCCCAAAAACCCTCGATACCCGATCATATTTTCCAGAAAACTTCCGAGGCCGCCGCCGTCGCCAACCCTAGATCGGGAGGGTTCTGAAGCTCTTCCCGGCACCCTGCCGGAGGGGGAGATCATCACCGGAGACATCTACACCACCATGCCTGCCTCCGGAGTGATGCGTGAGTAGTCCACCATGGGACTACGGGTCCATGACAGTAGCTAGATGGTTGTCTCTTTCCCTTGTACTCCGTTGTTTAGATCTTGTGAGCTGCCTAACATGATCAAGTTCATCTATTTGTAATGCTACATGTTGTGTTTGCTGGGATCCGATGAATTATGGAGTCATGACATTATTGTTCAGTTTATTTATCATATGTTTTATGTATGATCTTGCATGCTCTCCGATGCTTGTGTATGTTTTGGCCGAAATAATTGCTAGTATCTTAGAGAGTGTATTTATGCTAAATACTGGGTTCATCCCTCTCTTGTCTGAGCTCGAGTTGACAGAAACGATTAAGACTTGAGATGTGCTGTTGCTACTAGGGATAAAACAGCGGTGTTTATTGCTATATGTTGTAACCATTGCTTACATTACGCACCATGCTTATTGCAATTATCTGTTGCTTGCAACTTAATACTTTCGGGTGACAGGCTGAATAGCGATCCCGGGGTGGATTATTAGTCATAGATGCAGTTGGATACGGTATATGTATTTTGTCGTAATGCCCATATTAGATGAAACGGTAAACTTTGTGTCATGATAGTATTGTGTTGCGCCCATGGTTGTCAATTGTCTTGCTGTAATTTGTTTACCCAACATGTTTATCTTTTGGAGAGACGCCACTAGTGAACTATGGATCCTTGTCCTATTTTCCTATATTGTTTACAATCATTTTCTTAGATTTTCCTAGTCATTTGCTCGCTGGTCATTTTTGCTCTCATATTATTTTACACACATATATTTAATCCTTTGTGTTCAGCAAGCCGAAGAGATTGACAACCTCTCTGTTTCGTTGGGGCAAAGTGGTTTGTTCGTGTGTGCGCAGGTCCACGTCAACGATCGTAAATGGCGCCGTTGACACCTTTCCGAAGCCTTCTCCAAGTCCTACTGGATCGATAAACCTTAGTTTTGTATCAAGGGAAAATTGCCGCTACGCTACATCATACCTTCCTCTTGGGGTCTCCCAGCGAACGTGTGATTCACGCCATCATGGCATGTGTTTCATGAGTTGGCTAAACCGATCCTACCGCCGACACTATCCACACTCCTAGCTTGGGATATGAGGAGTCTCCATGAAGGTGTTCAGCACGTGGAGGAACTTCTTCTCAGCTTCTCACGTCCATCATACCAAGTTTACACGGTAAAGGTACCAAAGAACCTTGGCTTTGCCGATGCATACCCCGCGAATGTGTTCTTCCTGAGATTTGAAGAGATCTTCGTCATGTACCATATGAAACGACTCCCCAAATGATTCGTCTGCCTGCTTGGTCTCAGTATGCAGTACCAGCTTATGAAAGAGGAAACCCCGCTCATAGCGATATGGACCCCTACCACCTGCAAGAGGGCCGTGTGAACCATAGTGATGGTGCGCGAGAAGCGATGCGGTACGTCCAAAATTTCTTCGTTGAGAATCAGGACAAGAGAGCCATTCTCATGCCATACTTTCCCGAGTAAGTCATTCGCTAGCCGCCATTACATTCTTTTCGTGGATTTCCGTCTATACAAAGGTTAATTTGAGGATGATGATCTCCTTGTGTGCAGAACGAATACTGCATTCTCATTGTTGCGTTCCCGAAAAAGTCGGAAGCCATTTATTTGGACTCGGGGAGGCGTCATAAGAAGAAAAACTATGAAAACATCAAGAGTGTTATAAATGATGCTCTCACTGGCTACGCCTTCCATGGGTGCACCATGGACAAAAAAATACCAAGAGACGGCAACCTGATATTCGGCCACAAAACGCATTTCAAATCCGTCACGCAGCCGGAAAACAGTAATGCTCAGTTTTAGATGCTCATGCGGTAGTACATACAGGATATGCAAGAACTACAGTTGCCATCACATCTCCGTGCATGGTGCCTGAGGAACATGACGGAAGCCACTGATGCTCAACACAGACACGAGTTCTGTCGCATCCAGCAGTCGATTGCTACAACAATCAACCAGATGTCCTCCGTAAGGAGGGGCTATTCTACTATGGCTACGGACCACCACTTAACGCCGATGTTGAAAAATGTTCAGAAGATCAGGGTGACTACATGCCATTCAACACTTTAAATGGCACCGATCCTTTCTCGCCGCTACCGAAACCGAAAGTGAATAGAAGAAGTGATGGTCTCGATATGTTATTGTTCCGATTGCAATCGTTGAACTTTTATCTGTGTCTTGTAAACGTTATTCATAAACTTGTTGTTGTTTATTTTTAGTTTCTTCGAACATGCTACTTAATTAGGGTTATGACTCGTGCATGCTTAATATTATATGTTGTCTGATATATATGTTCCATATTATCTATGAATTTGCTTTTGTCTCAGATGAAGAGTATAAGAGGAGCTGAAAGCCCGGGACGCTAGCGGAAGAGAGAGTAGAACCAGATGACCTTGATCGATCTAGCTAGCGACTCGAGATCAAGATGTATTGAATGTGATGTGTATTCGATGTATTCTAGTATCAAATGTAAATGAACTTGTGTCTATTTCGGAACATTCAAATGTGATTAATTTATTTTGGCCACTTCATTTCTATTTATACCATACCTATACAAAACTATGTATTTATACTGCATGTGTATTTTATACCTGTACAAATATGAAATACAGTGCAAATACAAAATACGGTGCAGCAAAAAAAATTGCGAAACATACCTGTGACGCACAGAATTACTTACCTGTGGCGCACGGTGTAGATTATCTGTGGAGCACTAGTTTAGCTATCTATGGCGCACAGCGTCGCTTATCTGTGGCGTACCAGATATCTTATCTATGACGCGCACAAGGAGTCCTAGGCCATATATGGGTGTCCCCCTAAACTTACCTGTGGCGCACTAGGTGGCCTATCTGTGGCGCACGAGCCAGTGCGCCACAGGTAAGTGGGGTTACCTGTGGCGCCCGAGCCGTGCGCCACAGATAACCATTACCACTGGCGTAGCTGTAGGGTGCACGGTCGTGCGCCACAATAGCTAAAAACCGTGCGCCACTCGTAGACTTTTCGCTACTAGTGTTGTAACTTAAACTTAAGTTACCACAAGTTGTGTGACTTGTTGTATGTGTGTCCGTGTTTACCTATATCCTCTGCATCTACTTTGTTTTTACATTTTTAAGTTACAAACTATGATTTTTGCAAATGGTTTTGTCGGTTCTCCTAGGAGTTGCAGATGGGTTGCAGCTCAGATTCCCTAGTTGCACATGAGTCACAATTGAGTTTTTCTAATTAAACATAAGTCGAGTGTTTTTTTCTCATTCATTGAATTTGCACTGTGATTCCTGCTCACCAAGAAGTTGCACATGAGTTGAAACTAATAAGATGCAATTGAGACTCAAGTGACATCATCCAAGGGAGACTAGGCTCTATGCATGCCCTTTTGCAAAATATTATATTCTTAGCTACATACTTCTGTACCTGGGTTTTAAAGATCCACAATGTGGTTAATTCCTTTTGTTGGTTTGGGAGAGATCAATAGTATCATCCTAGACTAGAAATAAAAACCTAATCAGGATCAGCTGCAACGTGTAACCACAACTAAAAACATGTATCTAAGTTGCAAGAAATTGCAAAAATAATCATTCGTGTAGAGAACAAGTAAAGCACATAGATACAAATTGTTAAGATTTTAAATTTGTATATGCTATATGTTAAATGTGTCTTGAAAGATATTTTACAACAAGTTATGTAAGGTCCATTGTAGCAAATTGTAGAGAGGGCGACACGGGCGTCGACCCACACCCTAGATGCCTCCAACCTCCCACCCTCTTCCTCCCGCACACAACTGACGGTGGTGGTGGGGGCTCTGCTCGTGGTAGCCAATAATAATGTTATGGGCACGTGGCACAGCCCCGCAGGTGGCATGCATGTGGTGTGTGACTAGCGGTGGAGGCTCGATGTGTGACGGGGGCTCGTGATGGAGTTCGTATGGAGTTCGGGCTCCCGAGATCATCCCCGTCGAATCTAGTGGTGGGGATCTAGCGCGAATCATCAGCCAACTCCGGCTGATCAAGTGGCGGCGGCACAGTGACTAGATGTTAAAGGCAGCATATGGTTGGCTAATGTGGTCGGCGTTGTGCATGACTAGTGCACATATTTGGAGGCGAGGGGCCACCACTAGCGAGTTAGCCTAGAAATTTCCGGCGGGGTGGGGTCTCAGAGAGTGGTTATGTATGTGCAAGGGCTCAAGAGGGCCTTTGTTGCCTTGTCGCTGATTTTGGTGGAAGTTTTTTCTCCTCCACACCTTCTTCCCCCTTCCGGTTTTTGTTTTGCCGAGGACCTTTGTCGACGTAGTTAGGTGGGCATTCTTTTCTATTGGCATGGTGGGCCAGTCGAGAAAGGGTTTTTTTTATGGGTTCGCCGATGGTTTGTGGGTCCCTCGGTTTGATTGGTACTGGTGGAGTCTTGGTTGGTAGAGAGGTTGCACCTCCCAGTTCTGTAGGACGCGACGGAGGATTGGTGAGGGCTCCAGGCCAAAACCCTGGTCGGATTCTTTGTTGCTGTCCGTGGCGGCGACATCCTTGACACATTTCACTCCCTAGAGGCGCTACTATAGAAACTACTCCTCAATAATGCCAGTGTTTCTCCAGGTGAAAACCTAGATCTTTCTTGATCAGCTGACGGAGGCACTATGGTGTTGCTCCCCCTTAAGGAATTGATTTTATCATATGGTTTATCGTCTCCGCAGAGAAACGGGTATACTAGGCTAGCAAAAATCAAACATTGTACCACGAGTTCATCCCAGCAACTCCTACAAGTTACTGATCATGGAGCCAAAATTATATGACCGTGATTTGCAGAGTAAGACCATTGATGTCGTACTCCTTCTACCCGCGTATCTCACGAATGGTTCGTCCAAGCATATGCAGGTGCTGAGGTGCAACGCCTTAAAGCTATCCACCCGTAAAGGGCATCATGCAAAGACCATTGATGTTGTACTCCTCCTCACGTATCTCACGAACGATTCGTCCAAGCATATGCAGGTGCAATGCCTCAAAGCTATCCACCCGTAAAGGGCAAGGAACATCACACATCATCGTGCTAGCACCAGTGGTGCGATCTGGGTGGAGCGTTTGTATCTTCCGCAAGGCATAGTTGCCACGCAACACCTGCAACTCCGACTTCACCACTACTCGGCAAGAACACTGCATATACAAACCTGGAAGATCGATATTCAATCAATGACAAAGGTCATGCAGAGCGACCTACTCAGTTCTTCACCACCATTATTGCCACATGATTCACAACGTAAATCGACCTGGGAAAACCATCCCGACATCCAAGCGGAAAAGTTGCCAAACCACTGGTCCATTCTAGCCCCGGAGTTGGCTCCAAAACGATGCCTCTAAGGAGGGAGACGGCGCAGAGAGTCATGCATCCTCTGATCAAGGAGACCTATATCTAAGGTTTCGACCGAAGTGCACCGAGAGGACGAGGTGATGCAGAATGCAAGAAATACTTCCGAATAGTTCACGACACGGCAAAGTCGTTGGTACCAATACCGGCCCCTG
This sequence comes from Poa pratensis, assembly GCA_947311845.1. NCBI lineage: Eukaryota > Viridiplantae > Streptophyta > Magnoliopsida > Poales > Poaceae > Poa > Poa pratensis. The sequence continues at coordinate 24,178,391 of CAMZMU010000118.1, forward strand.
GTACAATTCGGTTTTCAATCTGAGTTTTATAGAACATTCCAACCTGATCTAATCTACATCAAACCAAACCACATGAACGCTGCGCCAATGCATAAGCACATCGCCAGAGACACCACCTGAAGCCATGGCGGAGCAGCCCCTTTGGTAGATCGTAGTCACCACCCAATATACTTCACCTACCACCACGGGCACCACGTCGCCAAAAACGTCAACCTCACTCGGTGCCATCGGGGAGCCGACCAAGGCGGCCACCCTGGTGTCTTTTCTGTGCCGCACGCACACCACATGTCACGGCCTAGCGGTGTGTTCCCCTCGTCAATGCACAAAGGGGATCCCACCAGAGGAACCCAAAAATGGCTTAACTATAATTTACTAGTGGAAAAAAAGAGAAAAGGATACACAATTTTTTAAATTATTTCGTTCTATGTATCTAATCATGTCTCTATGTAATATCTTTTTTTTGAATAAAAATCAGAAATTGAATTTTGGGAATCAAAATATTGTCCCGAGACAAGAATGTAGAATTCAGATACTCCATGACAGAAATATACCACCACTCGTTGCATGAAGATACGATGTATATACATAAGAGACACAAAACACAAACACCGAAGCACCACAACAAACTGACTAACCACACAATGAAACACTTTGACACACAAAAACAAATCATGTACCACTGGATGCACCGCATGGTGATCTAGCTTAGCTAGCGGCAAGACCAACCATGCATTCATCTTGCAAGAACGCATGCATGCAGGTTCACCTAAACAGCGCGCGCCTACTCGTTTTGGTCTTGCTCGTTTGCGAGCATCCCACGGTGCACCCTGTCGATGAACTCTGAGGCCTTCCGGTTGATGTCGCGGTCCGCGTACCAGTGCCGGCCATGGTAGTAGTCGTCGTCGCTCGGCCGCACCTTCGTCCCCCGGTGGTACGACCTCTCCTGCTGTAGCTGCCGCCTCGCCGCAGCCGCGACGTCCTCCTCTTCCTGGTCTTGCCTCCTGTTACTCCTAAACCCAAAAAAGGACGCAAAGGCCGACGACTTGTTCCCTCTCCCCATCGCACAATCTAACAAACCCTAGCTTAGTTCTGTTGCAATGTTTCCTTGATTGGTTGCACGGGACATGGTGTCGTATTTATAGTAGAGAGGACCGGCGCATTGGTCGCGCGCGAAAGTGTTTGATAAATCAGGATTCAGGGTTGGGTACGGAAGTAGATAAGCGCGCGCGAAAGTGTTTGTTAAATCAGGGTCGTGCGCTTGGTTAGGCAGCAGCTTTGTATGATTAGTTTGTAGGCCGCGATATGCTTTTTGACTGGCCATTCGTTTGTCGGTTCGTGTAAACCAGCGCCATTTGTTTAATCCACAGTTAGCTGTTAGTACGGATGAGCACTGAAACAAGCAATCCAAAGTGATATCTATCTATCCATGCCTGAACGTCAATAGGCGCACGTTATTTGAATACGGCAACGAGCAAAGATCAAAGTCGAACAGCTGCAAAGTGTCTGAATTTGACAATAAACAGTATACTGGAATTGCTAGACTCAATTCAAACGGCGTAAACAATGCAAGAACGCAAGATGGGGGAATACAGCAGCATTTGTCCTGATTTCAAATCTGTGCGCTGAAAAAGTCGTCAAAACTACTGAAAATAAATGTGTCTGCTCGGTCTGCACTCTGCAGTGCAGGAGGTAGTCAAGGAAGCATATGCTCGTGGATTCCTGGAGTAGTTGGGACGAGACGAGCTCCGGTTGGCTGCCGCGCCAGAAATTCCCAGGAGTAGCACCACTATAGGAAACATTGTACTATCATTATAGTGGCCGGTATCACAAATTAACTAAGCAGCCAGTACTCAACTTTGATGTGCAAGTCACGGTTTGGTAGGTGCGTCTGTGCACGAGCAGTGATCGAGAAAGAAACTTGTAAGTACAGAAAAGCTTTTTAGCTTTTGATTCAAGGAATGATTCCATGCGGTGATTACCTGATTAACCTTTAGCAAATGCTTGACATGTAGAGAGATGTAGCACATAAAAAATCTAGCTCTATGCTGCTAGCTTTTGACCATGCAACGTGCCCGACAGTACGACACAAGAGAAGCGCACATGTGATCGAGAGGCGATTAGGTCTTCCGTCCCCGCCACCGGCGACCTTGCCGATCCAGCCCGCCTCTGATGGCCTTACTGCCCTTGGAGGGGCGGTGGATCTTCCTATTTGTTGTTTAGCTAGTTTTTGTGTCTTCGTCCGGGTGCTGAGGGGCTACATCTCGGTGTCAGAATAAGGTACTCCTCGCCCTATCCCCGCTCTGTTGGTGCGCCTAGCGCTAGCGGACGGTGCGTGGAGTTGTGTCTCCGACGGATCTCCTAAGATCTGGTCGTTTTTCGTGTTCGTCGGCATGGTTGCAGGTCAAGTTCTTCCGATCTACTGTTCTCATCTTTGACGATGGTTGCTGCTATGTTGCGCTGTCTTAGCATGACGACTTCCCGTCTGTCTACTACAACAAGCTCTACTACGACAAGTTTTGCCCGACTCTACTGAGAGAGGGGCAAGAACAGCGACGCACCTTCGGCTTTGCTCCAGTATTCGTAGTCGTCGCTAGGTAGTCCAAAGACCCATCTGTAATTTTTATTACTTTTTGGGTTATCTGTCTATGGATGATTAGAAAAATGGACCCCTCACAAGCCCAATATTGACTATTGACTATTGACATAGAGTAGAATAAAAAATAGAACCTCTCACATGCCTACCCATTCAGTAGACTCTGAGACTGAGGCACAGCGGCCGCTGCTACGACTGATTGCAATGAATTGGAAGGGAACAAGATCTACAAGTAATTCTTGTACTTCCTCCGTTCACTAATGTAAGATACTCTAACTTTTTGTTGATTCATATGTATCTAGATTTATTTTGTGCATACATTTACTCATATTGATATATGTGCGTAGTCAATATTCAAATAGCTAAAATTTCTTACATTAGTGAATGAAGGGAGTATTAAAATTTCTATTAGACCTGGCTGGCCGCCTCGTATACTCTTTTTTTGTTTTCTCATTCTCAAATTCTTGACAGATTTGTCTACAACTTAGTTTCTCACGATTATTGGAGCCTTAAAGATTTGTTAGCATGCCTTTGCCCTTTTTTGTGCATTTCAATTTCTATAATACTTCGTTCGGAACAAATTCAAGAAACTTATCGTTGTTTTTTAATGATAAACTTATAATTGTTTATGGATTTACATTGATTTTATCCATTGATGTATCATGTATTGAATCGATTTTTCTGTGTCTGGCCATGTACGGGACTTAACGGGGCTTCGTGTGTTTGTTGTCCCTGGTGGCATACAGCGGAAGTTGGCATCATCTGCCTCTGGTGCTGTGTGCGGGTTTGGCCTTCCCCAGACAGGTCGACGAGGATACAGAGTTTTGGCGAGGTTCGGGCATTCCGCTCGAGGCGTGTGCTATTGTCAGCGTGGTTGGGTTGGACGGGCGGCTCTGACGCGCAGAGCTGCTTCGGCGAGGATGTGGAGTTACATAATGGTTGGCCGTCATCTTCACGCCACCAACGCTCATGGTGTATGTTGCGGGCAAAAGCCTTACACCGAATCGCCGGTACCGGCGGAGACGGTGCACCGAAGGCACATTCCAAGGAGCTCCATTCACACTATTGTGGTGGAATAGGGCGCGCGACACATCGCTAACGTCTTGGAGGGCCCTTTCAGGTGTTGGCTCGTGTTTATCTCGTCTCCAGGAGGGTGGATGTCGAGGCAGAGGTGGGTGTTGTTGGACATCGAGGCAGTAGCCTCGAAAAAGAGGCAGTTTCATGGGGTGGAGTTGTGTTGGCCTTGGCTTGGGCGATAATCTCATGTCGCTAATGCGGACTGGGTGGTGAAACTGAAAGGAGTAGAGTGCTCGCATTGGGCCCAGCCCAATAGCTCAGTACTCTGCTCACATTTTTTCGTCTCCCGTGCAACCCCCGCCGCCATGGAATCTTCTCCCGTGCCCTAAGGGGAAGAAATCGAAGGAGGTCTTGCTGGATTGGGCTCGCCGGCCGTGGCGTCTTCTCCAGCCGACAAGGAGGGCGAGGTTTCCGCCAGAGGACGCGGCCAGGCCCACGGCGGCATGGATTCCCGTGGATGTCCGAGGATGATGCCTCTCAGGATAAGGTCTGCTTCTCCGACGTTCCGGCGATCTCCCCCAACAACTGCTCCGCGACCTCCCATAGCCATCTCAACGAGTACGCCTCTTCTCTGTACTCTTTTGTTCCTGAAGAAGATTGCCTACCCGCTGCCTGCATCGATAGCTTTGTGAACCGAATCCCCGTGTCGTTGGCCGAGAGAACAAGGTCTGATTATTCTGTTAATGCAACTTGCCTAAGAGTCATAACACCTCAATACATGCTCTGATCTTTCATTTCCTTGTGTTTAGCCATGAGTCTTGCCTTGCAGACATTTGTGTTGGTTCTAATATGGTTTGTTGTACATCCCTTCTTCCGTTCATTATTCCAGCAATTTCAGCTTTTCGTCAAGCTTCTTTGCTGTTTACCCAGCGATCCAAACACAGATAGGCTTGGCCCCTAGCTACTTTAATTGAAGATAACACATATTTTTGCACGATAAAGATTCAGATGTTCATTAATGTATTAGCAAACATTTAAATAGTTCATCAGTATATGTTTTTTCTTGTTAATGAACATAATCTCATTATCTTCATTGTGATCTCATTAATTTCCAGTCCAACCCTTTCTATATCTGCCGAACCTTGAGACGACCCAACTGCTGCAGCATCATTTCACATTGGAGGATCTCCCAGAGGCACTGTTAGCAGAGATCGTCAAGAGGTTAACCCAGACAAGTGATCTGAATTCTTTTTCCCTCGTGTCGAAGCGGCTCTACACCATTGAGGCGGATCAAAGAAGCGCTATCCATGTTGGCTGTGGCCTTTGCCCTGCCACAGAAGCCTTAGCATCACTATGCACCCGGTTCCCCAATTTGTGGAAAGTGGAAATTGATTATTCTGGTTGGGCGCCTGCACATGGGAATCAGCTAGACAGCGAAGGGTTCCTTGAGTTTTCATCTCGCTGCCCCTCGCTTACGGATCTCACCTTAAGCTTCTGTTTGCACATCCATGACTCTGGACTTAGTTGTCTAGGTTACTGCAAGAAATTGATGTCCCTTAAGCTCAACTCCGCACCAAATATTACTTCATGGGGGCTTCTCTCGGTGGTAGTTCGTTGCAAGAGTCTATGTGCTCTTCATCTTGTTGACTGTCACAAAATAGGCAGCACTGAGTGGCTGGAGTACCTGGGCTGGAACGGAATATTGGAAGAACTTGTAGTAAAGAATTGCGAGGGGATTAGCCAGTATGACCTCCTTAAGTTTGGCCCAGGATGGATGAAGCTCGAGAAGTTTGAGTTTCTGACTAATGCAGGTTTATGGGATAAACTTTCTGGTGGCCATGATCTGTCATACGATGCCCACAACCCGAGTAGATATGATTTTTGCTGTGAGAGTTTGAAGGATTTGAGGTTGACACGTTTTACAGCTGAGCCAGAAGTAGGACTACGTAATCTTTTGGGCAAGTGCAAAGCATTGGAGAAACTCTGCCTTGAATATGTTCGTGGACTAAATGACAATGACATGATTGCCCTATCCCAGAGCTGCAGCAACCTTAGAAGCATCTCACTTTGGCTCACACCAACGTCCTATGGCTATGGTAATGATTATAACTGGACGACATCATTTACTGACAACAGCCTCAAGGCTCTAGCACTCAATTGTCATATGCTTGAGGCTGTTGAACTCACGTTTGCAGGTTGCAGTCCCCGGTATCCATCAGAAATAGCCTTCACACAGAAGGGTCTTGTGGCGCTCATGAAGTCTTGCCCAATTCGTGTTCTCGTGCTAAATGGTGCCAACTTCTTTGATGACGAGGGGATGAAGGCCCTCTCATTCGCACCATTCCTGGAGACACTTGAGCTTATGGATTGCAAGGAAATAACAGATGTGGGGATGCAGTTCATTGTGGATATCCCGTGCTTGAGTAATCTGGCACTCCGGTGGTGTGAGCTTTTGACTGATGGTGGAGTGGCCGAGCTTGTACATGCACAGAAGTTAGAGTATCTGAGCATTGAACAATGTCCTCACATCTCTCTGGAAGCTGTGCAGGGCGCTGCCAGATCAGTTCACTACTCTAGCAAGTATGTGTCCTACAGCCTTCGGGGAAAAAGAATGTTCATAGAAGACTGTTCATGAAGTGGCTTCCAGATATTTCAGGTTGAAGTGGCTATTTTGGTCGACTACACATCATCAGTCCAGATTCACATATTGTCGTAAAACCCCTTGTCTTCTGTATCATACTTATCATCACTCTTTCGATACTAGTTTCCACCTTCCCCTTTTACTGCTATCATTCTGATTCTCTTGGATAACTGGAAAGTTTCTTTGCGGACTTTGGATGGCATCTGATGAATGAATACCCCTAATAGTGGCACCAGCTGCTAACTCTCTTTACCCTTTCCAAATATTTGCAAGTCCCTCACGCGATGCCTCTTACAGGTCTAGACCTTCTATATATTAATTAAGAAAATGTTATGATTATAAATGTATTATATGACTTACGAGCACGTATCTACCTGTTTTTTCCCTGTGATGATTTTCGTACGTGCTAATATGTGAATGAACTTGCATATCTGTGTAAGAAAGATATAATTTGGGTACATGCTAATATGTGAATGGACTATACATGATATTGACAAAATTTGGGTACATGCTAATATGTGAATGGACTATACATGATATTGACAAAATTTGGGTACATGCTAATATGTGAATGGACTATACATGATATTGACAAGTCACAACTAGAGTAGATATAATTTTCTCCGGGAGAGTTTGAAGGATTTCAGGTTGGTGCGTACTGAAACTGGGGCACAAATAGGACAACGTAATCTTCTGGGGAGAAGCTGTGCCTTGAGGGCTAAATGATACATGACCTGATTGCGTTATCCCAGACCTGCCGGAATCTTACAAGCATCTCACTTTGGCTCAAACTTAGAACCAAATTTAAGGTTGCTATGAGATAAAGATTCACATATTGGCGTCAATCTTGGTGTCTAACAAATGTAGCAGACAATTTTTCCATTGTATTTGAAATAGTGGCGACTAGCAGGAAGATACTGCTACGGAAGTAGCAGACACGGGATGATCCGATGAAGAGGTCGACCCCCCCCCCCCCCCCCCCCCACACACACACACAAGAGTTGTGCCAACACTATACCAACAGACAGCATCGAGGCAACCTTGCCGCCCAGACAACATGGGACTTCTGGAGCCGTCGCCTCGACATCCAACTTCCTGCCACGCCCAACAGACCACCAACACCACTGTTGTTCCGACATAACTCTCGAGTCAAAACGACGCACGACTGCAACGTATAGTCAAACCGCCTCCGGTGAGATGTGTCAACTGAGTCGACAACCTTGCGTCACTCACCAGCTTCCAAAAAATAAAATCACTCAACAGCTCCCAAAAAATCTTCTATCCCAAAACAAAATCTTTACTATATTTTTAAAGAAAATCAAAATCTTTACTTTCCTATTAAATGGGAGTTCGTGGGAGTTCGTGGTTCGTGTATGCGTAGATGTTTTGGTACGGGTATCAGACTCCTACAGTGGTATCAGAGCCGGATCTATGCATAGATATTTTGGTACGGGTAGAACACATATGTGTATGTGGGCGTTGATAATCATGTTATTACTTCCTTTGTGTATTTTGAGTCTTAGTGGCATAGTGGGATGAAGCGGCCCGGACTAACTTTACATGTCCACGTACATGAGACTTGTTCCACGACTGACATGCAACTTGTATTGCATAAGTGGCTTTGCGGGTGTCTGTCTTTCCCACTATAGTTAAGATTTAATCTACAATGGGTTGTTAATAATTTGTTTATCACCATTGTGGTTTCATGTTCGTAGGTAAGAACGGTTCTTTCTTCGAAATCCCTAAGCCACGTAAAATTTGCAAAGAATAAGGGAGAGGCGTCTAATTTGTTTTTGCAGGGGTGCTTGTGATATGGTATAGCCCAAACTGTTCATATGATATATTTGTGATGTATGCGATGATCATGTTTTGTAATGTTTCACGACTTGCATGTCGATGAGTACGACAACCGGCAGGACCCATACGGTTGTCTTAATTATCAATTGTATGACCTGCGTGTCAACTTCAAACGCCATGTAATTGCATAATTTATCGCTATGAGTTAGCAATATATCAGATGCAATGTGGTGGAGACAACCAAGGCGCCACATGAACATGGCGCCATGATGGAGATCGTGCCGGTGCGTTTAAGATGGAGATCAAGACGCAATAAAAGGGCTATATCATGTCACATATTTTTATGCATGTGATGTTTATCCTTTTATGTATCTTATTTTGCGTGTGCACGACGGTAGCATTATAAGATGATCCCTCACGTAAATATCAAGATAATAATGTGTTCTTCCTCAGTATGCACCGTTAAGAAAGTTCGTCGTTTCAAAGCACCACGTGATGATCGGGTGTGATAGACTCAACGTTCGCATACAACGGGTGTAAGCCAGATTTACACACGCAAATACTACGGTTCTACTTGGCGAGCCTAGCATGTGCAGACATGGCCTCGGAACACGTAACCGAAAGGTAAAGCATGAGTCATATGGATGATATGATGAACATGTTGATGTTCGCCTTTGCAGCTGCACCATCTCACGTGATGATCGGTTATCGGTGTAGTGAATTTGGTTTGTGTAATCACTGAAACGACTAGAGGGATGTTGTTTTGAGTGGGAGTTCACGTAGTAATGTTTGAATTAACTTGAACAAAATTTATCATGAACCGCCTATCATAGTGTATTTGCATAATTTGTAGTAGACTTTGGCATCCACGAACTACCTTACACTTAGATTGTTAATTGAGATAAAACTGTTTTGATCTGGCAAAACCATTTTGGACTGGTACCGTATTAGGTAAATCGAAATAAGAGTCCTATTGTAAATTTTCGGTAATACCTACCTAGATCCATGTGATTAATGATTGATTGATCTAAAGAGCAAATGATTCCAACTTGATATCTAGTGTCATGTTTGCTTCCATGATACCTGATCTTCAAGAGTATGTTATGAGAATCAAGTGATCTAGGAGCTGAAAAGAATTGTTTTCCGAAACAAGCAAGGAGTGAAAGATATATTGATATCTAGAACCCTGTTTGTGGCAACAGGACTGAGTGTAATTTAGTGTGACAATGTGTGCTTATATTATTTGAATATATGCAAGGATTGAAGACGCTAGGCGTTTGAATCATCCAAGAAGTTGGGCACTGACATTATCCTCTAAATTCCTTCCTTCGAGCTATAGTAGCTTCATCACAAAATTGTTATGATGGGATGGATTAAAAGTGTGGGTAAAAATCGTTTACTGTGCTTGAAGATTGCAGAGTGGAATATGGAAGAATGCTAATAATATGGTGATATTAGTGAAACAATCAACTTCAAAGTATGGATCCATGGGTGATAGTATATGACTAACACGCCAAGGAAAATGTGCTTGTTCGACTGGCATTGTTTGATGTTGAATGATTCTTTTATAAAGGAAAGGGAATACTGAAAATAGAATTGCAAAATTATATGGCAGAAAAGAAAAGACTGGAAAAAGTCCAGCTCAGGAGTATATGCATGATATACAGGTTATAGATGTATTACTAGTTAACAAAGTATTTTTTTTGGGTATTTTGATACTAGATTGGTTGGTATGAATTGTCATAGCAACACAATGCAAGAAATAGAAGAGCCTGGAAGAACTAGTAATAGATGTCAAATCGATCACGACAAGAATGAAAATAAAGTGTTATTGTGTTCACCGTCGCATCGAAACAAACCATCAAGATTTATTTTAAGAACTTAATAAGTTGTTATTTTGTTCCTGCTTATAGTGAGAACAAATGAGTTGTTCAAACTATGACCATGTTCCATAATTGATGGATGAGTTAATATAAATCGTGTTGGTAAAAGAAACATCTATAACACTAAATGCTAAACGTCGCAAGATGAAAAATTAAAGAATTTCACTTAAGTTGTGACACCACCGTTATAGTTCATAATGAGATCTCTTCCAAAAGATGACTAAAACTCCGCTCATAGGCCAAAGTAGAACGGACGACTAAATTAGTGGAGATTGTACATATTGATGTGCATGGTCCATTATGTATAGCCGTGTGTGGTGGATTAATTTTTCTTCATATTCCACCGATGATTTGAGTAGATACATGAGTATATCTATTTAATGAGAAGGAATTTGACATTTTTGAATTAGTTCAATGTATTGTTAGTATGAAGTGAAAAATCATCGTAACAAGAGAATCAAGTATTTATGATTGGATCATAAAGAATAAAGTTTGAGTTACGAGTTTAGCTAAACATCTGAGGAGTTGCAAAATTGTTCCACAACTTATCCTTCTCAAAAAACACACAGAAGTATGGAGTGTTAAGAGACATTATCGAACTTTGTAAGACATGGTAAGATAAATAAAATGCCATTATATTTTTGTAGTTTATGCTTTAGAGACTACCACTTTTACACCGAAAAGAGCGCAATCATGATCCGTTGAAAATGACACCATATGCGTTATGGCTTGTGCAGTGACCCGAATTGTCTTTTCTTAAATTTTGGTATGCATAGCATGTGTAAAATGTTTACAACCAAAATCGGATAAATATATGTTTATAAGGTTATCCCAAAGAATCCGTTGGGTATTTCTCCTATCACCAAACCTAAGACAAATGTTGTTTGTCAGAAAGGGTAGATTTCTCAAGAAAATTGTTCTTGCGAAAGAAGTGAGTGGGAGGACAGTGCAACTCGATGAGATTAGAGAATCATCATTATCATGTCAAGAGTAGCGCAGCACTAGAAGTTATTCTAGAGTCTCCTAATTTGACTAAGTGGAAGACACTACATGTGTTGTAGTAACTTCGAAAGAGTTTGCAAACTGAACCACGAAGGTCATAAAACTTTGTACTTAGACCAACTTGTGGTTTGAGAATGAAGTGTTGTTTTGACAACAAAGGACCTGCAAATTATAAAGGAAGCGAATGATGGGCCCTGACTTCGTAAATTGGCTATGAGTCATTATATCCGAGATAGTATCCTGTATGAATGTCAAGTATGTGACTTGGTAATCCTTTGGAAGGCGTGAATCCTCACGATTGCAAACAGATCTATATAGCAACAAGACGTGGATGTTTACATCCATTGAAAGTTTAAGTTGTCGAAAAGGTGTTTGCGACAAAGTTCAAAGAGTTGACTACGAAAAGATTTTGATCTTCCGTAGTGATACTTTCGTCTTTACGGATAGTTCTAGAAAAAGTTACATATTCTGATATGGCAGTTGAATAACAAAACAACTTTCCTCTCAAGGAAGGCTGATTAAGGATGTGTACGTGACACAGTCTATGAGTTTTGTAAAATTCAAAAGGTTTCTAGAAAAGTATGCAAACTTCAATGGTTGAAATGAGCATAACGAAGTTGGAATCTTTACTTTAATGAAGCTATCAAAAGAGTTTGATTCCATCATGAATAGTGAAGATACTTGTAGAGTTACAAGAAATTAAGTGGGAGTGCTAGACATATTTCTAATACTTTATGTAGATGACATATAGTTGATTGGAAAATATGTATTTTAAATTTACACGGTTAAGATTTCATATTGATGAAAGGCTTAGGCTAAACATTATATTGGGCATCAATATCTGTAGAGATGGATTGAAGCGCCTGATATGATTGAGCCAAAGTACATAGATGAAGTATTGAAGTAGTCAATATTAAAACGACAAGAAAGTGTTCTTGCTGCATGAAAAGAATTGAGCAATATCAAGTGTTTTGACACATGATGAGCAAAAATTGAGATTTCTAAGTCATGTGTTCCATGATATGTACACAACCAGATAAGTCCTATGCTATAAAGTGTTATACCAGGATAATTCATATGACGATTGGACAACAGTAGGAAAGATCCTTAAGTAGTTTTAGAAAACCTAAGGATGTGTTTTCATATGCAGTAATGACAAATATTCGTTGTAATATTATACACTAATAGTCTTGTCATTGATCCAAATAAATCTATCTCAATTAAAAGATGTGTTGAAGGGTGGCACAATAGGCTGGAAGAAAGTTCCATGCTGGTTTTGAATGAATTTCAAAATTAAAGTATTGTGATAAATACTACAGCAAAGGCTAAGTATATAGTGTTCTGTTTTCAACAAATGAGGCGTTGTGTTGACAACAAATATCAAGAGTATTTTTGTGTCAAAGAGTTCTTTATCAAACTTGGTGAATTTCCAAAAATGCTGACACTGTTGGTAACATTAGTTTAAGCTGAGGAATTAAGGTCTCACCGGTTGACCAAATATATACAAAGCCATCTCATTAGAGAATGAGTGATGCGTGTAGACGCTAAGACATGCAAATATAAACGGACCTGAACATGTCAGATCTTTTGATGGAGTTTACCACATGCGAAGCATAGTAATAACACTTGAATGCCATAGGTGTTAAATGCTTACTTATTGACTGGATTATTGACTCTAGTGCAAGTGGGAGACTATTGGAAATATGCCCTAGAGGCAATAATAAAATGTTATTATCATATTTCCGTGTTCATGATATATGTTTATTTTCCATGCTATAATTGTATTAACTGGAAACATAATACATGTGTGGTTGCATAAACAACACCGCATCCCTAGTAAGCCTCTACTAGACTAGCTCGTTAATTAATGATGGTTATGGTTTCCTAACCATGAACATGAGTTGTTAATTAATTAACGGGATCATGTCATTAGAAGAATGATGATGGACAGACCCAACTAAGCATAACAATATTGATCGTTTCATTAAGTTTTATATTGTCATGCCTTTTATTGTCAAGTATCCTATTTCTTAGACCATGAGATCATGTTATTCCCGGGTACCGGAAGAATACTTTGGGGACATCAACCATCGCTTCGTGACAGGGTGATCATAAAGGTGTCTTACGGGTATCTCGGAAAGTACTTGTTGAATTACATGAATCAAGACTGGGATTTGTCCCTCCGTGTTTGGAGAGGTATACTCTGGGCCCACTCGGTAGTGCACATTCAGTAACGCTTGCAAGCACATGACTAATGAGTTAGTCACAGAGAATGTTGTATTACGGAACGAGTAAAGAGTACTTATCGGTAACGAGATCGAACTAGGTATAGTGATATCGACGATCAAATCTCGGGTAAGTAAAATATCGTGTGACTAAGGAAATTGTATACGGATTATAGTAGTCCACGACATAGTGGTTCAACCGATAAAGATCTTTGTTGAATGTGTGGGAGTCATTATGGATATCATGGTCCCTCTAATGGTTATTGATCGGAGAGGTGTCTCGATCATGTCCACACATTCTCGAACCCGTAGGGTTACACACAACGTTCGGTAACGCTAGAGTAGCTCTGGGATAATTTTATTAATGGTGTCCGAATATTGTTCGGAGTCTCGAATGAGATCCTAGACACACGAGGAGCTCCGGAAGAGTCCGGAGGTAAAGATTTATATATGGCAAGTTGATTTCAGGGTTCCGGAAAATTCAGGATTTTTCGGCAGAGTGTCGGAATGTTCTAGAAGGTTCCGGAGGGTCCCACTATGGGCCCACATGTCCCGGACGACCAAGGGTGGCCCACTGGTCCATTTGACGAGCCCTCCTTAGTCCATCTGGCCAATCAATGAGCATCCCTTAAATGAGGGGTTACCACTCTTGAAAGAGTGGGTTACCACCTTTTAAAGGACAGGGGGTTACCACTCTTTAAAGAAGGGGGTTACCACCTTGGGAATTAAGTGGCTGCAGCTCCCTTGCCTATATAAGAGAGTAGAGAGGCGCACCAAGGGACCAAGGCTTGGCCGCACCACTTGCTTGCTGCCCTCTACCTCCCGCGCACCGCTTGGCGAAGCCCTGCCCGCGGGAACTCTCCACCATATCCACCACCACGCCGTCGTGGTGCTGGAATCGATCCCACCTACTTCTCCCTCTAGCTTGCTGGATCAAGAATAGGGAGACGTCATCGAGCTGTACGTGTGCAAGCCTCCGGAGGCGCTGCTCGTTTGCGGTGCTGATCGGATCGAACCTCATCAATAACTTCACCGAGCTGCGTTGAAATAAACGTTCAATGCGCGTGTTCTTCGAGGGTATGATGAACTACTCTCCCCGTTACTAGCATCTTCTAGATCGGATCTTGAGTGTTGCTTCCGCTTGTGAGAGAATTTTTTTGTTTTCTATCGCGCAAACTCCTACACAAGGCTACCCAATAGCTCGCTGCCGCCAACCACGAGCTCACTCCACTTGTCCCTCCGGCTGGTGGAACATTCTAAACAAGGGTCCAAGAGGCAAGCGACGCAAGAGCGATCGATGCCTCGCCGATCCTTTGAGGGATCTAGGATTTCCTGGAGAATCCCAGGTAGAGGAGCGATTCCCTCTCTCTATCTTCTCTTTCCCTTCGAGATATAGATGGTGCGTCGCTTGCAGACGGAACACGGCAAATCACCGTTCTCTCTATAAGCTGCAAAATTTAAACTAATATAGAAATACGGTTGCAACCGTACAACCATAGAGGTGAGCTCGCTTTTAGCCAGAATGAGGTAGGATTAGAAATTGTGCTTAAACTAATATGTTTATTTTAAATTAGGCTGTTTGTTGGATCTACTCTTGAAGTTAAATTTTGAGTTCAAATTCATATGCCTCGGTCAGAAGAAAGAGCTCAAATTATGGGTTTTCAGATGTGGTATCATGTTTGGATATGCATTAAAATTAGAAGTTTTTAAAGCACTCTATTCCGGTACAGGTTTAGGTGATATGCTAGTGCAATGCTCTGAAAGCAGAGAAAACGAAGCAAATAGTCGCTAGATGTTGTATTCGGAGAGAAATGGACACTGCCTGGTTGGCTATACGTGGCAGTGTTGTAGTCTCTGTGTGTAGAGTAGGTCCTGACATATACTGTACGTGGCAGCCACCGGAGCAGGAGAGCCACCACGTGGGTAGGAGAGCTCTTCCACCTCCGTTCGAGAGTGAAGAGGGGACGGCAGAGACCGAGAGAGAGAGACTAGGGTTTTAGCACACACCCCCACTCATCCGGAGAGAGGGGAACCAAATCCGCAGCTGCCGCGAAGCACCCGGTTCATCGATCCCAGTTCGAGCGGAGGCGAAGGGGGCTCTACGGCCTCCCTGCTCCGGCAGATCCGCGTTTTCTTATTCAGGTAGTACTAAGAAAACAAACCCAGCGTTCTCTGTCCGTCGATTGAGTTACTTAGCTGTACGGGCTTGTGTGCGCTCCTTTTTTTCACTCTCGTTCAGTTCTTGATCTAGATGAGATGAGCTTAATGTGCGTTCCTTTTTTCACTCTCTCGTTGAGTTCTTGATCTAGATGAGATGAGCTTAAATGAAGGAAACATGCGCAAAGTTGAATCAAACAGTAACTAGACATCCTATTGCTACGATTTTCATTTCATTAGTTAATTAAGTAGATCTGGGGTGAGCGTTATCTCATTGAACACCCTTTTCTCTTGCCTCTGAATATATAGGATCACTGCTTTGGTTCTCTATTGCAATCACGTGACAGTTCTAGTTTGTTAAGTTCATTATTTCAGCAATTTCGGAAAGTTTGATCATGTATCTTATAAGATCTAGAGAGATAGATGGTGGTAGCTACCTTTATTAATGTCCATTCCTAAGGTTAGCACATGAATATTCATCAGTATACATGTTTTTCGTGATTAATATTTATATGATGTCATTGCCATATGATTCACTCTTATCTCATTAATTTCATTCCAGCATTTCGTTACCAACTTACAGCTGCATTGCTCGATGGAGGATCTTCCGGAGGCACTGCTGGAAGACATCATCAAGAGGATTACCAGGACAAGTGATCTGAATTCTCTTTCCCTTGTGTCGAAACATATGTACACGGTTGAGGCAAATCAAAGGGCTGCTATCCACTTGGGATGCAGCCTTTTTTCTGCTACAGAAACCTTGTCATCACTCTGTTCCCGATTCTCCAATCTGTCGAAAATGGAAATTGATTATACTAATCCCGGCTTAACCTTCTTTTCATACATCAACGACTCTAGTCTCGGTTGTCTAGCCAATTGCAAGAAGTTGAGGTCCCTCAGTTTGAATTCAGTACTAAGCCTAACTTCAAGGGGCCTTCTCTCAGTGCTGGTTGGTTGCAAGAGTTTATCTGCTCTCTGCCTTATTAACTGCAAAAAAATAGATAGTATACAGTGGCTGCAGTACCTTGGCTGTAATGGATCACTGGAAGAATTAGTAGTGAAGCATTGCGACGGAATCAGCCAATTCGACCTAGAAAAGTTTGGTCCAGGATGGATGAAACTTCGGAAGTTTCAATTTGAGAAAAATGGAGAAAAACCTGAGATTTGGGTTCATGCTTACTTATATGAGGCTTACAACCCTAGTAGATGTGATTTCAGCTGTGAGAGTTTGACGGATTTGAGGTTGGCGCGTATTCCAAATTTTCCAATCTGGGAAGGATTAAGACTTGGTCTACTCTTGTGGAAATGCAGAGCATTGGAGAAGCTATGCCTCGAGTATGTGGAAGGTCTAAATGACAATGATATGATTGCGCTATCCCGCAGCTGCAGCAATCTTAGAAGCATCTCTCTGTGGCTCGTGCCTCTGCAATTTATGTATGGGACAACGTTTACTGATGACAGCCTTAAAGCTTTAGCTCACAACTGTCCTATGCTTGAGATTTTCGAACTCACATATTCTAACCACACCTTGTACGAGTTAGAAATAGGCATCACACTGGAGGGCCTTGAGATTCTCATTCAGTCTTGTCCGATTCGTGTTCTTGTGCTTAATGGAGCTGAATTCGTTGGCGACCAAGGGATGATGATACTTTCATCCGCACCATTCCTGGAGACACTCGAGCTTGTGGATACTTATCGGTTAACTGATGTCGGGATGCGTTACATTGCGCGCATCCCTTGCTTGAGCAGTCTCACACTCCGGAAGTGTAGTCGGGTGACTGATGCTGATTTTGCCGAGCTGGTAGGTGCACAGAAATTAGAGTCTCTGATCATTGAAGGATGTCCTTGGGTCTCTCAGCAAGTTGCTCAGGACGCAGCTCGATCAGGTCACTACTCTCTGGAGTCTGCAAGCCTGGCCTGTCTCAAAAGAGTTTAAACATAGCGGTGTTGATGAAGTGGCCTCTGTGCCTTTTCATCTTTAATCTACCTGCTTAAGTAGTTAAAGTTATTTCCTAAATGTGTATCCTCAGAGGATGTCCCCTTGTTAACCCTGTTGTCTTTTTTATCATCTTTCGGAACTTGTGTGTAATGGTGGACTTCGGATACCATTTAGTTAACTAAGACTCTAATATTAGCTGTTACTGATGTATTGCAGCTACTTATGTTAAGATTTATTCTTGTAGCTTAAATTTTTCTCTGTTTGTATGTTCACAGTTATCGTAAATCAACCACAAGATTCAACACTTTGTCTTGAACTTACAGATCCTGACAGTACATCCTAAAGGAATTAAGAAACCGTGATATTGTAGAAAATGTTAATATTACAGGTTCTGTGAGGTCTTTGACATACAGCTTTGGCTCATTGGCTGTTATTAGTTTTGCCTTTATGTTGTAGCAAATGTTACGGAACTGTGATATTGTTGAAGTAGTTTTGAAGACGGGTCTACCTGGGTGCCTGGGTGGTGACGGTGATGATCCTTCACATATCTCCTGCCAGTTTTGTTCATATATGCAATAAAGAACTTTTTGTCCGCAATCTTTTAACCGAATGGTTTCACATAAAACTTGTCAAACTGAGACTTGCTGCAGGTTTCAAATAATAATGTTCAACAAAAAAATATGGAGAAGCTAGGTAGCTGACAGACCTGGGCGGTGACGGTGATGTCAAGGCGCTGGAGGCCGCTGCATCGCGACATGAATCTGGCGCCGTCGCCTCCGATGCGATGGGCGGAGCTGTCATCGACAGCGACATGTCGATGGTCTGGGAGGCTTATCATCTCGTCGTCGCCCATCCACTCGTAGCACGGTGGCATTATGGTCAGGTCGACGCTGTCCGCCAGGGTGCAGCGTGTGAGGAGACCCACGATCCCGGAGTTGGGGCACTCGTCGCGGGTGCAATGCGACCAGACGCCGAGCTTCTCCTGAGGCCGGACGAACACCTCCAGCCTCGGGGCCGTGATCTTCGCTGCCGCGTCGTCGGACGACATTGAGGGGCATTGGGTTATGTGCAGTTTGCGGAGATCCGGCGTGTCGAGCTCGAGTGACGACAGGTCCTCGATGTCCACCAGACGGAGACCTATTGGCCGAAGGTGGAGGGTTTCCTTGAAACCATGGAGGTTGCGTGGAATTCGACTCCGGGTGATCGCCAATCCTTTCAAGAGGCTGGCGGCTAAGCTGGAAGCCACGGCTAAAGCTCTTACCAGCTGGAGCGATCGGTTTATCGGAGTAACATGATGCAGATCTTGTTAGCCAATGAGCTCATCCTCAGGTTTGACGTGGCGATGGAGTCGAGACCTCTCTCGGCGGGTGAGATTGCGTTGCCTAGGCTGCTCAAACGCAAGCTGTTGGGCCTGGCATCGCTGGAGCGAACCATCGTGCGACTACGATCGAGGCTGCTCTGGCTAGGTGAAGGTGATGCGTGTACGCGGTTTTTTCACCTCCAAGCAAACCACGGGAGGCGGAAAAACTTTATAGCACATCTGAAGGTGGAGGATACGCTGGTGGCGGACGTGGATGGCAAGGCTCTTGCCGTGGACACCTTTTTCGAGCAGCTCCTTGGCATCTCGCCGGAGCATGGCCACTCGCTCGATTTGGACTTCCTCGACCTAAAGATGTTTGACCTATCTGCTTTGGAGGAGCCATTTTCGGAAGTGGAAATTTGGGGAGTCATAAAAGCTTAGGAGCTCGACAAGGCGCCGGGACCAGAGGGGCACTTATATGTCTCGTGCTGGCACATAATTAAGATGGACGTTCTTGATGCCTTCCAGGCTTTGTGGAGGGGAGACTCACGTAGGCGTTGATCACGTTGCTTCCTAAGCAAACCCGCGATTGAAGTCAAGGACTTCAGGCCCATCAGCCTGATCCATAGTGTGGCCAAGCTCGTGGCTAAAGTAATGTCCGTCCGCCTTGCCCCTCGGATGTCGGAGATCGTGGGTCCTCATCAGAGCGCCTTCATTCGAGGACGGTGCCTGCATGACAACTTCCAGCTTGTCCATTGCACGGCGATGAAGCTGCACAATCTTAAGAAGAGTGTGGTGATGTTCAAGCTCGACATAACCAAGGCGTTTGACACCGTGGACTGGGCGTTCCTGCTTCAGGTGCTCACTAAGTTAGGTTTTGGACATCGATGGCTCTCGATGATCTGTGGTCTGCTTGGCACGGCGTCCACCCGTGTGATCGTCAACGGAGTAGCTGGCGGCCTGATCTACAACAGGCGTGGTCTTCGACAGGGCGAGACCCTCTATCGCCCATTCTCTTCAACACCGTGATGAAAGTGCTCCATCTCATGTTCGTGAAGGCCGCAGAGGGAGGGCTCCTCACTGACCTCGCCACCCATGGCTTCCGACACCGGACGTCGATGTATGCTGACGACGTGGTGGGTTTCGTGCGCCCCACGCCTGCGCGGCGATTGTGGATGATTTTGGCGTGGCCTCGGGGCTGCTCACGAATCTTGGCAACTGCTCCATCCACCCGATTCGCTGCTTGCCGGCGGAAGTGGAGCTCGCAGCCGGTATTCTCGGCTGCGTGGTGGCCCCTTTCCCTTGCAAGTATCTAGGGCTTCCCCTGGGACTCCGCAAACCTTCGGTGGCTCAGCTTCAGCCGGTGGTGGACAATGCGGCCAACAGGCTACAGCCGTGGTGTGCCAAGCTGCTAAACCGAGGTGGACGGACTTCTCTCGTCCAAACAACTCTCGTGGCAATACCCGTGCATGCGATGATGTCGCTTGATGTCTCCCCTAAAACCCTTGAGGCTCTCGTGAAGATCTACCGGGGTTTCATGTGGAAAGGGCGTCGAGACGTGAAGGGAGGCCATTGTTTAATGGCGTGGAACAAGGTGGCATCTCCTAAATGCCACTGTGGATTAGGCATTCCGAATTTCTGGCTGATGAACCTTGCTTTGAGATGTAGATGGGCCTGGTTGTAGCGAGTCGACCATCTAGGCCTGTCGTAGCTTAAAAATGTAAAAACAAAGTTACGAACTATGATTTTTGCAAATGGTTTTGTCGGTTCTCCTGGGCGTTGCAGATGGGTTGCCACTAGTACAGAACGACACATCGGATACCCCTCTATGGCAACGGCAGGAGTTAGGCGACGGTAAATCGTGACATCCCCGCGTGCCCGCACTGGGCCGTAAAGTAGGCCCACAACATCGGCAACGGGTGAATAGTGGAATATATGTTGGCAACGGAGGTTAGTTTACCTCCGTTACCGATGTGTGCTCCTCGCACACGGACAGTTTCGTAATCTCCGTTGCCATTAGAAGCAGCCCGACAGCCAGCCTATAAGAACCTACTACGCCCTTCACTCTCACTCTCACTCACTTCCAACCCTAGCCGCCGCACAGTCTCCTCTCTCTCCACTCTCTCGCATGGCTTCCACCGTCGGCGCTGGTAGATCCGGCCATCGCGACCGTGGCCGCCCCACCCTCCGGGCCTTCAGGCAGCAGCAGCATCAGCTGGTGTTGCGGGACGAGCTTGCGGAACAGGCCGCCGCCGATCCGTCCCCCGCGGGCCGGTCCCGCAGCCTTGGCGCTCGTCCGCACGGCGAAGGCTCCGGCCGCACCCGCTCATTTGGCCACCATTGCAGCTACCGTGAGATCCGCCAGGCGATGTACCCCGGCCGCCATCCGTCTTCCTCCTCCTCGTCCTCGTCCTCCGACGAGGAGGAAGAGGAAGAGGAGGAGGATCGTGATCTGGAGATCGCTTGCCAACTCTCCCGCGCCGATTTCGAGCGCGAGGACGCCAAGCGTCGTCAGGGCGAGGCCGATCTGGAGGCGGCGGTCCTCCTCTCTGAGGCGTCGACCCAGGTCGAACGCGCCGAGGAGGCGGTCTACCAGTCTGACCTCCGGGCCGCCATAGCCTCTCTTTGGTCCACGGCGAGGGCAAGGCGCCGCCAGGGGAGGCCGGCGCTAACTCCGTCGCCGGCGGCGACGCTAAGCTAGCCCGCCTCGCCTAATGTAAGACCCCAGTTCAGTAGGATAGTCTGTTTTTAGTAGGCATTGTTTACACATAGATTTTAGCTGTTTTCTAGTTGTAAGTAGCTAATTGTTTATCCATAGATTTGCTCTGTTTTTAGTAGGCATTGTTTACACATAGATTTTAGCTGTTTTCTAGTTGTAAGTAGCTAATTGTTTATCCATGGATATGCTCTGTTTTTAGTAGGCATTTGCTCTGATTTTAGCTTTGTTTCTGTTATGCCGATGATTAAAATTAGGTGACACCGTGTGATCCGGGGGTGGCGCTAGTGATTCTTGTGATATGCACAAATACACATCGATCTTGTGCATCCTACTTGGCTCGCTTGCTCCATCCCTGGAATTTGTGTGTCCAATCTACCTATATATGAGGCATTGTTTATGCTATGTTCTAGTTGTAATTAGTTCTATATTTTCTGTAATGCCGATGAAGAAGCATATGTCTTGTGTATAGAGATGAAGGAGCTTAAATTTTGATTTTTTTTCATCTCCTTTAGGCGAGGAGGAAAACTGGAGACTATGCGGCGGCCGTGAAGATGTAGGAGCGGGCTCCGTCCACACGGTCCACTGAAGCCGACGTCTCCAGGAGCAAGACTTTTGTGCAGTACTAAATAGGTAGAAGAAGACCACGCAATGAAGCTGGCGAAGAGGAAGGTGAAGAACCGGCGGCCGTCAAGCAGGAACCACAGTGCTCCGTCGACGGTGCAACAGCGTCACCGGCTTTTTTTTTGTGTTTCCTTTAGCCCTCATTACAAACGGTCAAAAAACTAATCTCCGTATCTGATGTAAAGACTAAAGGCAACGGTTATATATTATGCCCGTTGCTAAACTTATTGCAAACGATAAAAATCTTCGTTGCCATTGTGAGGCTTCACATCAGTGACAGAGGCGGGGACACAGACCCTTTCTCCGTTGCCGAAGGGTTTTTGGCCCGTTTCCGATATGTCGTTCTGTACTAGTGTGCAGCTCAGATTCCCTAGTTGCACATGAGTCTCAATTGAGTTTTTCTAATTGCACATAAGTCGCAACTGGGTGTTTTTTTCTCATTCATTGAATTTGCACTGTGATTCGTGCTAACCAAGAAGTTGCACATGAGTTGAAACTAATAAGATGCAATTGAGACTTAAGTGACATCACCCAAGTGAGACTAGGCTCTATGCATGCCCTTTTGCAAAATATTATATTGTTAGCTACATATTTCTGAACCTAGGTTCTAAAAATGCACAATGTAATTCCTTTTGTTGGTTTGGTAGAGATGAATAGTATCTGTCACAGCAGTGGAACATGGGGTTCCCCTAGTACTGCCAAAGTGGGTCCACCCCATGTGAGCCCAAGATGAAGATGGACAAGACCAAGACTCAAATCAAGCTGGCGGTTCACCGTCGGGAACGCAAGGCCTACGTCGACAAAGGGCTCCGGTCCTGGGGCCTGCCGGGTCCCCGAACCAAGCAAGAAGGCCAGGAAGGACCCGAGAGCCTGAGTTCCCGGCAGGAGGCCAGGCTCCCTCTCGGGTACTTCCCACGTCCTGTGGATAAGCTCTCCACCTCACGCTGGAAGATCGCAGAAGACTTGGGAAGCAAGGCGAAGGCAGCGTGGGCTGGAAGCACATCCCGTGGTGGTGTCAGCTCCTGTCCACCCCAAGGCGTACGCTCCCACCTAACCCAAAGGAGACGCTAGGCTGAGGAGAGGCCACGTCTCCTCCTAAACTAGATGAGGAGGGTCCTTCGCCCCGAAGGTCCCTCATGCCCCTCACGTGACCCTGTGACAACCCCTTAGCCTATAAAAGGAGGACCAAGCCACGGAGAAAGAGGAGGTAGGACGAACACAAGGAAGGAAGGCACAAGTCCAACCAGAACAAGACTAGACTAGGCTGCGAAGGTAGAGGGAAGGTGATCTCCTCTGGATCAGGATCTGTCCTTCTTCTACCTCCAGCCAAAACCCTTCCGGGTACCCCATCCGGAGGTTCCATTGTAAGCTACACTATGAAGAACCCATCAATCCAGACATGCAGGAGTAGGGCTTTTAGCCTCCGGGCGGCCTGAACCTGGGTAGCTCCTTGTGTCCCTTTGGTTGCATGCTTTGATCGTGGAGAGGAGAGATTGATCTAGACTCCGCCCGAGAAGACGATTCTCAGCCTCCTTCGCGCCCCCTGCCGAACCTAAAAGGTGGTATCCTATACTCCCGGTGTCCGTGCGTCGAGACACGACATCTGGCGCGCCAGGTAGGGGGCGCAAGTGCTGGTTTCATCTTCATCAAGTTCATCGGCAAGTTCTTCGTCAAGCATGCCGCCGAAGAAGAAGGGAGACCCTGCGGCCTCCAAGCCGGTTTTCTCCCTCACGCACTCAAGCTTCAGCTGAACGTCGTGCTGCTGGCGCACGGCGGAGCGTCTCTCCGTCCCCGCCTCCCATGGAGGGTGGCGCCGGACGAAGTAGACGGTCGCGACAAGGACAACGGCCCTGACGGAGCGGCGGCTCCAAAGGGCACCACCATGCCTCCTCTTCACTCGGGGGAGAAGAGCGTCTGCAACGGCGCTGGCAAGGAGCCCACCGCTGGAGGAGGGAACCACCGCGCACTCACCTTCGGACGCGCAAGCTCGCTATGATGCTCTAGTCGCTGCCAAGGCCCTGATGCAGTTCCCTCCAAGCAGCGGCGATCCCAAGGTCTACCAAGAATGGAGGACTCGCGTCGAAGGCTCCTCGACTTCGCCGATGGTGGTCCATGGGTCGAACCCACTCAAGCCCCCACCGTCGACGATCCCGGACCAGCACAAGACAAGACACGTGATCCGCGAGGCCAGCCTCGTGGTGAACGTCAAGCCAAGACGGCGCCTCCTCGCACCGCGCACCGATGGCTGATCGGCTAAACCGTGATCACGGCGAGGCCATCTCCATCGGGTCGTCTACCTCGCGCAACCCAGATCTTCGTGACGAGCTCAACAACCGTCAAACGAGGATATGCGCACCCGCATCGAGCGTCGCCGAGAACGTCACCGCCGGAAGATCGGGGTATCGACCTCGCCGAAGGCTGCCTCGCCCTCGCCCCGAGTTCCGCCACTTCAACTGGCCCAAGAAATTCAAGATCGACGTTCTCCGCTACGACGGCACCACGAACCCCCGGGACTTTCTGCAGATCTACTCTCTGCTGCGATGGTTGCCGGGGCCGACGAGGTCATGATGGCCAACTGGTTCCCATTGGCCCTGAAGGGAGATGCCCAGACTTGGCTTCTCAACCTTCCCAAGTGCTCCATCCGTTCCTGGCGGGCACTGAAGGAGCAGTTTCTGGGGGCTTTCCAAGGCGGGTACGAGCGCCCGGGGGCTCCCAGTGATCTCCACGACTTCAAGCAGCTGCCGGGTGAAACTCTCCGCAAGTTCATCCAGCGCTTCACCCAGAAGATGAACACCATCCCGTGCATCAAGGAGGAGTTGGTGATCCAGTCCTTCCACGCCAACGTCCGCAACCCCAAGATGCGCGAGAAGCTGAGCATCCATCGCGTCGAGTCTGCTCGTAAGCTCTGGGAGCTTGCAGATCGGTGCGCTCGAGCTGAAGAAGGAGCCAAGTTCCCCGGGAGGATGAACCCGAGGACAAGGCCACTCCAGCCAAGAACAAGAAGCGGGACCCTGGACCCGACAAGCGGATCTTCGTCACCGAGCCTCTTCCAAAAGACCAAGCCCGCGCCGACTTCCGAGGAAGAAGGTGAAGGTGATCCCTAGTGCCACATCCATCCAGAAGGCAACCACTTGCTCAAGGACTGCCGCATGCTCAAGAACCTCGCCATCCGGGAGCAACGCCGAGCTGACGGGGTCAGTCAAGACGGTTGCTACAACTGCGGCACTGCCGGGCACATCGCTCGTGACTGTCCCACGGGTCGCCAAGGCGGAGGCGGCCGTGGATGGAACCGAGGCGGTGGCCGCGGGGGCCGGAGGAGGACGCGGCGGTCAAGGTGGTCGCGGGTACAACACTCCGAGGCCGCCCACGGCAACGGGGAAGCTCCGGCTCCCCAAGGAGGCAACGGCGGCAAGTATCAAGAAGTCACTGGAGTTGTCGGGTGCATCCACGGAGGGTCTTCTCTGCCTCCCTCCAACGGCGCCTGCAAGAGACTTGTCCGGGAGCTGAACGCGGTTGCTTCTGCTCCGTCCAAGCCCCTGGACTGGTCCAGTCAAGTCATCACCTTCGACCCAGAAGACCACCCTGCAACACTGCCGGGGTCGGGACCCTGCCGCTGATCGTGTCGCCCGTCATCCACAACTACAAGGTCACCAAGATGCTGGTCGACGGAGGCTCCAGCCTCAACTTGCTGACGGCGAAGGTCCTGGCTATCCTTCAAATTCCCCTGTCTCGCCTGCAAGACACCGGGTGTTCCAAGGCGTGAACGGAAGTGTTACTCGACCCCTCGGGAAGATCACCCTTCCGGTCACCTTCGGCGACTCCAAGAACTTCCGCACCGAGGAAATCGTCTTCGACATCGCCGACACTCCGCTACCGTACAACGGCATACTTGGCAGACCTGCTCTGGCCAAGTTCATGGCCGTCTCCCACTTCGCCTACAACATGCTGAAGATTCCGGCGCCGTGGGGCGTGATCAAGTCAAGGCCGACATCGACGATGCTATCTACTGCGTTCACCAGCTGAACCAGACGGTGGCAATCATGGCGGATGTCCCTCAAGGTGTACAGGAGGATGATGATGGGGCTCTCCCCGGGGGCGAAGGGCACCCTGGGGGCTCCACATCTACTCCCCCCAAGAAGGCGCCATTCCATGGCGATCCGCAGCTGACCAAGAAGGTGGCGCTAACCAGCGACGGAGTTCGCTCCATCACCATCGGCGCCCGCCTCACCGACAAATAGGAAAGCGCGCTCGTCGCCTTCCTTCGGGAAAACTCTGATCTTCGCGTGGGAGGCGTCAGGTTTACCCGGTGTTCCAAGGGAGGTGATCGAGCACAAACTGGCGGTCAATCCGGGGGCTCGCCCCGTGAAGCAGGTTCTCCGGAACCAAAGCAAGGAAAAGCTGGAATTCATCATCGCCGAGGTGGACAAGTTGATAGAAGCTGGTGTCATCCGGTCGGTTCCCCATCCAAGCTGGGTGGCCAACCCCGTGGTGGTACCGAAACCCATGACCTTCAAGTGGAGACTCTGCATCGACTTCACAGACCTGAATAAGGCCTGTCCCAAGGACCCTTTCCCCCTGCCGCGGATCGACATGATCGTGGACTCCACGGCCGGGTGCGAGCTGCTGTGTTTCTTGGACGCCTTCTCCGGGTACCACCAGATCATGATGTCGCTCGAGGACCAAGAGAAGACGGCCTTCATCACTCCCAAGGGCTGCTACTGCTACACCCGGATGCCTTTTGGCCTCCGGAACGCCGGCGCTACCTTCCAGCGCGCAATGCAAGCATGCCTTGGGCCGCAGCTGGGCCGCAACGTTGAAGCGTACATCGACGACATCGTGGTCAAGACCCGGTACAAGGACTCCCTCATCCAAGACCTGCACGAGACCTTCGAGAACCTCCGCCGGGTCAACTTCAAGCTCAACCCCGACAAGTGCGTGTTCGGGGTCCCCTCCGGCAAGCTGCTGGGTTTCCTGGTCTCTCACCGAGGGATCGAGGCGAATCCGGACAAAATCAAGGCAATCGAGCGCATGGAGGCGCCCCGGCGGTCAAGGACGTACAGCGCCTCAACGGGTGCATCACTGCACTCGGGCGCTTCATCTCAAGGCTTGGGGAGCGGGCCTTACCGTTCTTCAGGCTGCTCAAGAAGTCAGGCCCCGTGGAGTGGACCTCCGAGGCCGAGGAAGCCCTGCAGTCCCTTAAGCGCTACCTCGCCTCGCCACCAATCCTCGTGGCACCAGAAGAAAGGAGCCCCTACTACTGTACATTGCTGCCACCAACCAGGTGATCAGCGCTGTGCTTGTGGTAGAGCGTGACGCTCCTCCGAAGAAGTCAAGCAAGATCAAGGGCAAGCGACCCGGGAACTCTCTCCGGGACAACCATGCAAGAAAAGGCTGCCGGGTGACCAGGGGTCTCGATCCTGACGTCACTGCAACCTTACCAGACGGGCGGAGCCCGTCGGGAATGGAGAATCTCCCTCCGACGAGACTTCGCCGGGGGCTACCTCGTCCCCACCCCAAGACGTCGACGTGGAGGAAGCCGAGCCCTCTCAGGACTCGGCGACCCGCAAGGTGCAGCACCCGGTCTACTTCGTCAGCGCAGTGCTGCGCGACGCCCGGGAGCGGTACCCCATGATGCAGAAGCTGCTGCTGGCAATCCTCATTGCCTCCCGCAAGATGAGGCCGTACTTCCAAAGCCATCCCATCACGGTGGTGTCCAAGTACAACCTAAGAAGCCCCCTGGAGAACCCACTTGCCACTGGTCGCATATCATGGTGGGCCATGGAGCTTCAAGGTTTCGGTCTCAAGTTCGAGCACACGGACAACATCAAGAGTCAGGCGCTGGCGGATTTCACGGCCGAGTGGACCGAGACGGCGTTCGACGACCCGGAAGAGGAAACCTGCCTCCCCGGGAAGGAAGATCCTAGCGCCTGGACCATGCACTTCGACGGCTCCTACACCAAGGGGAAAGGAGGTGCTGGGGTTGTCCTAACCTCACCAACCGGGGACCGGCTGAAGTACGTCGTCCAGATGCACTACCAAGGGAACATCTCCAACAACACGGCGGAGTACGAGGGCCTGCTCGCAGGACTTCGTGCTGCCATCGGCCTCGGCATCAACAAGATCGTCGTCAAGGGTGACTCTCAGTTAGTCATCAAACAAGTGAACAAGGAGTACGCGTGCCCTCAGATGGCACCATACGTTGAAGAGGTCTGGAAGCTGCAGCGGCGCTTCGACAACTTCCGGGCTGTGTACGTCCCACGGGGAGAAAACACGGCCGCGGATGAGCTATCGCAGGTGGCGTCCAAGCAAGAACCAGTGCCTCCCGGGATCTACATCGAGGTCCTCAGGCGACCTTCGATCCACCCGAGAGGCTCGCGACAAGATCTGCGCCGGGGGCTGGCGACCCTTCTACCTCGACAACACGGGTAGCCAGCCCAGAAGCTCAAGACCCGGCAGCCCCTCCAGCGGAGGAAGCTATGCTTTCTTTCCGTCGGATGGTGCTACCGGTGGAAGGAACCCACCCACCCTGGGCCCGGGACATCGTCAAGTACATCATGGAGCACGCCCTCCCGGAGGACGATCACGACGCCGAGCGGGTGGCTCGTCAAGCCAAGCTCTACGTCATGATCGACGGCGAGCTCTACCGGCGACGGGACAACGGAGTCAAGCTCCGCTGCATCCTCAAGAACAAGGCCAAGTACTGCTACGGGACATCCACGAGGGCACATGTTCAAGTCATGTGGCATCAAGATCACTGGCGGGTAAAGTTTTCGTCACGGGTTCTACTGGCCAACAGTCCTCAGTGATGCGAGCAGCTAGTCAAGACCTGTGAAGCCTGCCAGTACTATGCGAAGAACATACATCAGCCGGCGCAAGCTCTGCAGCCAATTCCAATCTCCTGGCCGTTCGCGGTCTGGGGGCTGGACATCGTGGGAAAGATACCGAAGTCTGTCGGGGGCCATCGACAAGTTCACAAAGTGGGTGGAAGTGATGCCAGTACCAAGACAGACAGCTCAAGCAGCCATCAAGTTCATTGAAGGGATCGTGTACCGCTTCGGAGTACCCAACAGAATCATAACGGACAATGGCTCTCAGTTCACAAGCCGATCCTTCCTCAACTTCTGTGAAGAGCTGGGAATCAAGGTGTGTTTTGCCTCGGTGTCCTACCCAAGGTGCAATGGGCAAGTGGAGCGAGCCAATGCGGAGGTCCTAAAGGGTTTGAAGACCAAGGCCTTTGACAAGTTAGAAGACAAGGGCAAGAACTGGATTGAGCATCTACCAAGTGTCTTGTGGTCCCTCAGAACCACACCAAGCAGAGCCACTCAAGAAACACCATTCTTCCTTGTCTATGGAGCAGAAGCCGTCTTGCCAACAGAGCTCAGGCATGGATCCCCCCGGGTACTTGCCTATGATGAAGACGCACAAGCTGAGAGGAGGATTGATGACATCAACTTCCTGGAAGAGGTGCGGTCGAGCTTCCTTACGATCTGCTCGATACCAGCAAGGGCTCCGCCGCTATCATGATCGCCATATCCGTTCACGGGTACTGGAACCCGGAGACCTGGTTCTCCGCAAGAAGCAGAAGCTTGATAACATGAACAAGCTGTCGTCCAAGTGGGAAGGACCTTATCGGGTGACGCATACCCTGAGACCCGGAGCTGTTTATCTGGAGGACGAGAAAGGCAGGCCGGAGGGCAACGCCTGGAACATCGAGAATCTCCGGAAATTCTACCCCTGAATACGAACATGAATCGCAGATAGTTCGAGTCAACTAAGCACGCCCAAGGGGCTAGTGTTCTGTATAAGGGTGTAAGAATCGTCGCCAAGGAATAAAAGATAAGTTTTTCAATTCCGTGAGCCTCTCTTGTTGTCGTGAAGTGTGTTATCCGTAACAACCCCAAGCAG